>JAWNNW010000033.1:0-65984 GCA_035044465.1 Scaptomyza tumidula
TAATGATTAAAAAAGTTCCCCGACCTCTGGTTTAGAGTCTAAACTTTAGACAGATACAGACAGTCTTCAACCTGAACATTTTAAATAAATTTCAATTCGATTTAATATATATATATTTGTTTTATGTAAAAAAAGACTTAAGATAATTTTAACAAAGTAAATCAAGTTAATTAACAAATGTACAGTTTTTAAATCGCTTATTATTTGATTTTAAGAAGTTTTCAATATTTAACAGCTCTTCCGAATTTGTTCAACTGACCTCAAAAAACCGCTTTAATAAATGTTTTTGTATATCAATTTTTTAGACGTCTTGCCCAATGCATGGCTATAATCAATAAGGCGGCCATAATATTTAGCTTAAAGCCACACCCACCACACACACACACACACACACACACACGCAGAGACACACAAAGCCGAACGCTGACAGCAGTGTTTAGGCCCACGCCCAAAAATATTTGAAAAGCCTTAGACGAGACGACACGAACGAGGTCTGGAATTGTTATTGGGACTGAGACCACGGCCAGGTGGTGAGACGTGAGACGTGTCTTATATGAACGCATATGAGTATGTACTCAAAAATAAAGCGTTTTGAGGCCAAGTCAATCATATAAATACCAGGAATAGCAGTTGACCCTGAAACCGCCAAGGACGCCGTTGCAGAAGCCAACCTCCCAGAAGGAGTCCTTGCAAAACTTTTCGCAAACTTTTGGCAGCCACGTAAAAGTTGAGCCCTCCCACAAAAAACTTTTTCATAACTCATTTTTTCGCTCACGACTGCAACTTAATTAACCGTTTTTAAGCAAGTAAGCCACACAATCAACCTCCCAATTGGTATTATGTGGAGAACAACAAAACTGAGCCCTGAACAAGTTATGCAATTTTATACACACACGCACGCACACATTTACAAAACTGACCTTTACACAATTTTATGCCCAATTACACAGCATTTAAAGGGTGAGTCGCCCTCTTTCCTATATGCCTTCACTTAAGCGACAAATAACGCATACATAGCGTGTTGCACGTTGCACGTTAGACTTATCAACGTTTTTACATGATTGAGTTATGCTCTTAATGCGGCTCTGTGGTTGTGATTAAAAACGTTCATAGTGCTAACAATAAGCCGGAAATTTAATTATTGCATGAAAGTTTTTCACTGTACAAAAAACACAAGGAATGCGTGGATTAAACAATATTTTAATTAAATTGTGTTTAACCCTTTGTGTACATTTTACGAGTCATCGATTTGATAATATTATTTATGATACTTCATTAGAATACAATACGCTCAATGTGTTGGAAAAAATCAAATAAATCGGGACTCAAGGGGTTAAAGAGATTACGGCTTAGCACAATGTATGTTGGGTTTAGTCATTCGCTTTTGTAGTTTTCAATCCTTTTTAAGCACTTGCATTCTCAAACTTTCTGTTGACCTTCAAAACTTTGGCGATTAAATTTTCATTTGACTTCAATGCTTGCATGCTTAAAAATATTCTTGATGACAAAATTCTACCCCAACGATATGTAAGAAAACCAAATCATAAGGCAAACAACTTTGTTGCTTGTAAGTATCAAAAGCAATTGATGTGTGTGTTCGTTTTTGATTTCATGCCCTAAAAAGCAAGTCGCATACATATGAGACAGCTTACAAATTGCCACATTGCGTATACGCAACGTTGCAGATGTTATTAAGTGGGTGTTGCAAGGGTGGCTGTTGCTTTGAGTACCTAAAAGTCAGCTGTGGCTGTGCACAAGTTTATTGATTTGTAACTAGAAGTTGATCTTGTTTACAATGCTGACAGATTTAATTTAATTTGATTTTTTTGAGTGCAGCGCACAGATAGATCGAAAGAAAGAGCAAAAGAGCAAGAGATAAAATCCACAAAATGTTTGGCTGAAAAGCGAGGGAAATGCATTTTATTTGTGGCTGTGTCTGACAAAACTTTGTTGTTGTTGTTGTTCTTTTCATTGTTACTGCTGCTTATTTAGCTTCAGGCATTGCTTTGTGTACATATTTTGATTTCATTTGCAATGCATTTCCTTTGGCATTTAGGAGCTGAGTTCCAGAAAATGCCAAAATTTATATGCACTACTGGATGAGTGGTGGGTGAGTGGGTGGTTGGTTTACTGCTGCTGGGTTAAGCTGCCATAACAATTGCATTAGCTGACAGCTGGCAGCTGCCGCTTGCCTCTCGCTTTGCCACTTGCCACGTGGCAGGGCTAAGCGCAGACATAAATTAACCAAGCAGTTGAGTGGTATGCGTGGCTGTGTCTCTCTTTTGTATGTCTGTGTGTGTGTGTGTTTTTTTTTTTTTTGGAGTATGCGGCAATTTAGTGTTGACATTTATGTGAAATGTCCTTTTAAGTGGTCCAAGCTTCAACTGATTGATGTGGCTTTCGAGCGTTTCTTATTGCCACCACCAAAAAAAGGACCCAGCCGACATTTGCATAACGGAATCAGTGTGAATACACTCGGTCCAAATAGTCTGGCGGTCATATTAACTCCAAATGCTGTATATTAGCTGTTCCAAGGCAAAAGTCATAATTATATCGAGGAAATTTTGAATAAGTTCAGATATTAACTCTTATTTATATTCTTTCATTTAATTAATTACATCATTCCTTACCTTTGTATATCATATATTCAATTCTTAAAAGCTTTAATACTTTGGTCCTCAAAACAATAAGGTATAATTGTTCTCTTCTTTACCCAACCTTTGAAATTAGAATTCTTAGAAAAATTCTGTTATGTTCCGTTATATCTATATATATATTGTTTCATTTTCCCTTTCTTTATTATTTCCCATATTTTCCTTTTTTTCCTCTTTAGCCATTGCCACCATTTTTCTTAGAAACTCACTCCATTTTAGCAAACCTTTTGTGTTTTTCATTTCATTTTTGTTCATTCTTTTTCCTCTTTGCCATTATATTTTTCTGCTAAATACTTCCGTCCCATGAATTTATCACTTATTATACTTTTAATCTGCTCCTTCTTATTTTTCAAAGCTTTTCAGATTATGGTTAAGCGTTGCATAGTTCCATCTTCTATATTGGTTTTCTTAAAGCACTAATTCTTATTCTTGCGCACCAATATATAGCAGTGGTCGGGGAACCGGGGTAAATTACCCCGAATGGGGTAAAAACGCAATTTTTTGGGGGAAAAAAGAAACTTCTGTGAGTGAAAAGTATATATTTTTCTTCGCCATTAAAATAATAAAAAAAAGTATACATACTTTTAGGCAGATCGCTTATTCTTACTTATATATAAATTTTCATCAAAAAGGACATTAGGTTTTAAGCCATAACTTGAACATTTCCTTAAAGATCTTTAAGGAAAATACATTTTTGAACTCGCAGCAACAAGATCTATCGATTTGCTTACAAGGATCTCCAGGATTCACGAAAAAAAATGTTCGAAAAATTTTACAGGGGTAAGGTCAGAAAAAATTTTAAAAATTACAAAATCGTCGATAACTCGGCTATTTTAAGGACTATCCGGATGTCCTTTGGACCACAGGTAGGCCTAGGCCCGCCGATACGAGCAAAGTAGTTCAAAGGACGATAGTCCTTCAAACAGCTGAAATAAAAGGATAAATGTTTGAAACACAAAATTGGTTATAACTCGGCCAAATCATAAAGGATTCGCACATATCCTATGTCAGACATTTTGTTTTGACCAGGGCTACCAACTGGCCAAATGATATTCAAATCGTCCTTGTGGTTTCCGAGAAAACTGCACTTTTATGGTTTTTTTTATTTTTGCTCGGCCCTAGAGTGAAATTTTTACAAGTGTCTTTGTTCTTAGATGACCCCATAATCCTTGAACGCAGTTCGATAGAGTAGGTCCTTGAAACTCTCACGCAACATGTCCTTTCCGTGAATCCTGAAGATCCTTGTAAGCAAATCGATAGATCTTGTTGGTGCGAGTTCAAAAATGTATTTTCCTTAAAGATCTTTAAGGAAATGTTCAAGTTATGGCTTAAAACCTAATGTCCTTTTTGATGAAAATTTATATATAAGTAAGAATAAGCGATCTGCCTAAAAGTATGTATACTTTTTTTTTTATTTTAAGAGGGTAGTTAAGCCAATGCATAAGCGGTCGAGGAACCACTATGGGGTAATATCAACTTAAATAAAAATATTTTGGGGTAATGATTAAAAAAGTTCCCCGACCACTGATATATAGCGTGGCAGCAAATGTTAGCTTGTGAAGTAAATGCTGTTTGTTTCTGGTGATGCGAGATAAATGTTCAGTTCTTAGCCACAAAGTCGCAACTACTCCCCTATCCAAATTGTCAAAATGACACAGCAAATGGCAAGCGTTGCACGTCCGCTTTGCGTTTTTTCTCATTCATTTTACTGTCTCTCTGTGTTAGCTTAGTTACAAACATGTGTGTGTTTTTCATCTTCTTTTCATCATATTTTCTTGTCATTTTGTTGCTTTGATACCATTGTGTGCGAAATAGTTGTCAACATTTCCTGCAGCAAGCCGCTTGTTTACCCTTCGAGCAGCAAGCCCCGGAACCCGGTCAGCACTTTATGTGTTTGGCTAGAAACATTGCATTTGGCAATTTGTGCGCTACATTAAATGCGACAATGGTTTTGGCAGTCTTGAAAACTTCCACTCATAAGAGTTATGTGAAATATTTTAAGTAGACGCAATACCAACCAAATAAAAATATTTTAACATAATTAAACGCTTAAGGAATGCAGAGAAAATACTTCAAGGATTTTGGCAGTCTTTTCAATTTGTTGACACATATTTAAAATATCTACATGAACATATGAAAAATCTCAAGAGTATAAAACTGTCAACAGCTATAAACACAAGTAAATATTTTAAACTAACATGAATGTAGTATTTAAGCTTGTAAATTAAAGGATTTATAAGGTTAATCCCACTATCAAAAAAAAAAAAAAAAAACAAAGTACAGAGTAACCCAGATGTACAGATGAAAATGGGTTGCCTTGTTGATGTGAAGTTGCCGAGCCACGAAATTTTTAATGATGCTTTCCGTCAAGTTCCGCACCTCTGTGCACAACAAGAAATGAATATTTTTTAACCTGAGCGGTTTATTTTTAATTCAGAAGCAACCAACGCTATTAAATTTATCGCTCAACTGCAGTTCAAAGCGAACTAAGTAGACGGACTTTATTCTTCTTCTTCCAGTTGACTTTTTATTTATGCTTTTTTGTTGTGAGCTGCTCACAGACCGCATTTTAAAAACAAAAAGAAAAAACGCCATTTGGGGGCTATGAGCATGGGCGTTGACGTTGCAGCTACCGTTGCACACGCCAAGGACACGCACAACTACACACACACATCATACACACACGCAACTCACTTAAATGATGAAATGAAAAAGTATGAACAGAGTAGTTAACTAGAACATACCGTATGTCAAGAAACATAACATATATGTCTTTATGTAATGTTATCATAAATATTTACAGAAAGCTTTTCACGACAACAACTTTCAATTCCTTTTATATGGTATCAAATATTTCACTTAAATAACACCTGTCACACTCTCTATCCGCTGCAGGGACAGAACATTGAAATTAAACAGCTGCTGCCGTTGCCGCGTTACTCTCAACTTTTGGATGCAGATGCAGATGCAGGCGACATTGAAAGTGTTCAGATGCAACGACGCATGAAACGACACGAAATAAAGAACTTGCAACAGCGACAGCAACAAATACATAAAACAGAAACTGACAATCCAAATGGATAGTATACTCATTCCAGATACCCATTGAAATTAAGTCCAACATATTTGAACTTAGCAGTACGTCAGTTATCTTCTTAAATCAAGATACTTAAATATTATCAGCAATATATTAAATGATAAGTTAAGAAATATATTTTAATAATTTCTAAAGCATTTTGTTAGCATACTTTAATCGGCATATCGACACACAGGATATGTTGCAACTCTGACTACAAATCCAACCGGAAAAAAGGCACCCTTCACACAGAAACGTTACATGTGGAATTCGCGCACAGCTTGTTTCTTTATATAGTATGCAGCTCTCTATATAGAATGTAACTATGTTAGTATTCCATGTACCTGTGGCGCAGTGAGCGAAAGCTGTTGGCCTGAATAACGACTGAGGAGTTCCAAAACAACAAAAAAAAATACTTACAAAACAGCAAAAAAAAAAACACTAAGAAACTGGGCAAGCACAAAAACTTTTTCTACTTGGAGGCCAAGAAAGCGAAAGGGAGAGAAAGAAAGATAGATGCATCGGATGCAAAGGATCAACTACTTAAAATTCGGCGAGCATCAAATAAAACTAGTACTTAATGCTCAAGATACGTAGATGGTATCTTGCTGCAGAAGGAGACCATTAAACATCAAAAGAAGCTGCCCAAGTACAATGGGTATAAATTGATAGTTGACAACCAAACTAATAAAATCTGGCTAATTTTTACTTTATTAACTACAAATTTTATGATAACAAATAATAAAAAAAATAAATATACAAAAAAATATATTTTGTTATTGCAAAAATGATTTAATTTTAGACAGTTGAAGACATTTAAAGAGTATACATAAATAAATGAATACGTTTCACAGTGCGAACTGTAAAAGCACGAACATTGAAACTGTTGAACAAAACAACTGCACCGAATAAATTATGCAAGCTTGGCCAAGAGCAAGAAATACACATACAAACGCACACCTAGGCAAACTATCTGCCAAACACACACACACTTGTATCTGTGTGTGATTGTGTTTGTACAGCTTTCAGTCATCTTTCAACTTTCAACTTTTGGCACTTTTATTTGCATAAGCAGCAAAGTTGCAAGAAAAATTGTTGCGTATGCTGCTTGCATTTATCCTGCGGCTAGCCGGTGCAGTGTACTCCCACATCCTTTACGATGCCCATATAAAATGCAAATGCCCCACAAGCGGCTTTACCGCCCAATCACCACCAAACACTCCCATCGTCGCCCACTTCGCATGCGCTCGAGCGTAAAACAAACATACAATAAATTATAAGAGCCCACACATAAGAGCACAAATACATAAACACACACACACACGCACACACAGGCACACATGCACACATGCACACATGCACACATGCCACATGTTGTTGCAATTGATGCTAGTGAAAATTAATGAGACGTAAAAAGGTGCTGCAAGAGCGAATCGAAATGCTGCACAGTTAAATTACGGCGACTCTTGCATCATTCGATCCAGCGAACTGTAAAATTTTCATTCTTTGAAACTTTCTACCGAAGGAGCAGAATGTAAGCAGGATGGCAGCTGCTTCTAATTGCAGTTAAATTTACTGCCACAGTGATGTGTGTGTGTGTGTGTGTGGGATGGAGCAAGTTGAAAATAAATGAGTCAGAGCAAAGGCAAAATGTGAGTAAATATTTATTTGGCTGTGCATAACTAATGAGCTCGAAGCTAATAAATAAGATTTGGATGTTATGCGAACTGTGTGAGGTCCAAAGAGGATGAAAATATATCTAAAATATAAATGTGAATAAACATTTAATGTAATATATAAGCATATTTTTTGTTAACTCTTGTTAACAGAAAGAACCTAATTGTGAATGTGCTTAGCCAAAAAGCTTTTAGTTAAAATGTTATATGCTATAATTAAACGGTTTTGCAAGAAAAAACAGTCATTAATCTTTATATCGTTTATCTTGCTTTATACAAAGCTGCAAAACGTAGAAAGAAGCGTTTAAAATGTTTTCGATTTCCAATATTTGTTCAATGATTAATTTCTGTTTTGTTTGACTGCATGAAAAACAAAAAAAACAAACAAGTTGACCACGAAATTATTATCGAATTAATTTTGTTTTGCTAAGCATCGAAACCGCTTAGGACTTTTGCAAAGTTTTTGCCAATAAATAAACGAAAAACGATATATTTTATATTAGGGCAGAACTTTGACCTGGCCAACACACATAAAAAGGTGGCAACCAAAACCAACTTAACGTCAGATTTATCAGCATTATGATCATCATTATATATCAACAGCAGCAACAGCAGCAGCAGCAGCAGCAGAAACCCGCACAAGCAGCAACTTCAAATGCAATTAGCTGCGACAACGAAAACTTTGTAATATTTTTTTTTTTTGCCTTTTTGGCCATCACCCGCTCACTAGCTCGCTAGCCTAATTAAGAACTTTGAAGAGCGTACTCAAACGGGGAAAAATGAAGAAAAATAATATCTAGACACACATATTAAACTACATATGGGGGTGTATGTGTGTGTGTGTGTGTATTAATGTTTGTGTATATTTATGCACACGTAGAACTTGGTTGTATAATGGCAGCTGGGCCATGACATCGTCATCTCATAACAGGAAGCTGCCACAGCACCCAACTCTGTCTCTCTCTCTCTCTCTCTCTCCCTCTCTGGCAACGGGCGGAAACTGCAGCGCTCGATTATGTCATTCGCACCCCTCCTCTCGCATCATTACCCCTTAAGCTAAGTAAGTAAGCAGCTGAAGCAGTTCGGTCATATTTGCTATATTGCCATAATAATGCATGTCATATCTGCCGCATCAACGATGCCAACACAACACAACACACACACAGCAGCAACGACAATAATAACAGCATGCTTTAAACTTGGTACGTGCCTTTGTTAGAATTGTGTTTGTTCATAAGGCATCAGATAATGTTGTGATTATAGAAGAATATCTCGTTACTCTTCTCTTTCTCTTTAAAAGTCTGCCGTTGTGCAACCAAATAACTCTTTTAAGCAACACTTACTTGTTGATTATGTCTGACTCACTAATAAAAGACTGGTGTCAAAAGTTTAGTTTAGGTTTAAGGACTGTCCAAATATAAAATATATTTCCGAAACAGTTTTTGCAAAATTTACAAATTATTTCCTAAAGATGTAACTTTATTTTATAATAAAAAACCCAAAAACATATATTATTTAATACAAATATACTGTTATTTATACCAACCCAATGAACTAGCCTCAAATAAAAACCGTTTATTAAAAATATTATTGAAGCAAACTATTTTTAGTCATTTTGAAAAGATTTCATCCACTGTAGAACCATGATAAATTAGTTTTCAATGGATTTGTTACGCATGGCAATACCTTTTTAACTTCAAAGGTTTTATAGTTAAGTGAAAAGAAAACGTTTTGACGACAAGCAATATCATGTTGACGGACTGTCTAAAGCTGGCTCTGATTGTGACATTCCTATTTCTACAGTGTACAGATACCAAAATAACCTAATGCTTTACGATTGCCGTTGCCCGAAAGCCCGCCTACGGTTGTGTATGCACCCCGGAATTTACGGGAGAGCGTTGTGAGAAAAAGTAATAATATAAACTTGAAGTTTACTTATCAATAAAATAATAATATTTTAAATTTTAAAATTGATGTTTTGGAATTATTTAGACCTAAAACCAAAACGAGCTAATAAACAAAATAATTTAAAAAAATGTATTTAATAAATTAATAACTATTTAAAAACACTTTCGATTCTTTGTTAAAGCGTATGTTTCCTTTAACATTAAATAAACATACGCAAGATATAAGTATAAGCACTATGTGAGGTCCTAGTATATATAATTAAAATTTATGGCTGATGCCATTGACGCCACATGGATGAACATTAAAGCTGCCAAGTCATAAATAAGCAAAATAAGCTGGGACTTAATGCGAATAACGACAAGAACAGACATCATCATCATTATTGATGGGACCAACGAATATGCCATATTATATATATATATATAATCAATTAAATTTAAATAAAAATGCACTCACATAAATAAAGGCTGCATCGAGTGCTAAATGAGGCGCAACTACTTATTTCCTCACACACACACACACACAACGAAATATACT
Source organism: Scaptomyza tumidula (assembly GCA_035044465.1). Lineage (NCBI taxonomy): Eukaryota > Metazoa > Arthropoda > Insecta > Diptera > Drosophilidae > Scaptomyza > Scaptomyza tumidula. The sequence continues at coordinate 9,852 of JAWNNW010000033.1, forward strand.
GTCACGCATTATAAGTTTATTATGTGCTTTCTGGCGTCATTGCTGTCGAAAGCCGGCCAGAGTCCAACGGTTCCAGTTGTGGCTACGCTTGCCTTGCTTTTACGAGCATGTAAAACAAAATGTGCATAATTTGTCAGTACAAATCACTAGCGGATTGTCCATTGCCCCCTTTCCGAAAAATTGTCGCCTCGAACTGTCCGGAATATGGAGTGCAGTAGATCAAGGATAGTGCGTTGTTAATTTGCTTGCTAATTGAGCTGGACAGGCGCGCAAAAGCGAGCTTTAGCTATAGTTAACAGCATGAACTAAAAAGTGAACTGCAGCCAGCTTTTAAATAATTTATTTATCGAACACTTTTTAAAGTCTACTTGGAGTTGTTTTCAATTTATTTACAAAATTATTTACTCTTCAATGATTTAAAGCTTATTAATATTTACCATATATAAGTAAACAGCTATGAGTGCTTGAGCTATAAGGTTTTGATCATGAGATACCCTATAACTAGCCCATACAGTTAATGTATTTACACAATAAAAAGTTTGCTTCACACGGGTCGAATATTTTTTATCAACTCTAATAGAAAAAAGGTTTTCACTGTGAGATAAATACTACTCAAGCTCTAGAACATTCGTAACACACTGGTCAGTTTTTAAGGGTGTACTGATCTGAAGTTTAAGGTCGTTTGGGTTTATCACGCAAGGCTTTTAATGAATTGCACAAAATATTCAAACGGATATATCAATATCGCGAACGTTACCTTCAGGTAGAGTAATGTTGATTGAGCATGTGATTACCTAAACTGATGGTTAACAGCGAGTTAGCCTGACCTGCATTTGGCCTACTCAGCTTGTCAGCTAATAGTATAACCTTGAGCTGCCTTGGGAACTGCAAATCCGTCGAAAAATTGCTAATTTTTTATGCAACAGTCAGCGAGCAACAAACAAACTACAAAAAAAAATGTTCAGTTATTGTTTTCTCTCCATTTGTTGGCTCTTGGTTTTTTTGTTTTTGTTTTCTACCCTAGCTAATGCGCAAGCAAACACGCATGCCACGCCCACCACTAAATAAAGGGGTGCTGTGGAAAAACGAGTATAACATTCAGTAATTGTTGCAGGCGTAAGTTTTGATGTCGTGATAAGTTGAAATGCTGCTGCTGCAGCCGCCAATTCGTTGCAATTGCATGCATGCAACTCGAATGCCACATACAAAGGCCATGCCACCCACAGTAGCAGCCCAGCCCCCAAAGAACCCACCTAGCCGAGTCAAATGGGGCAGGGGCAAAGGGGGCTTAAGACGCCAAATGCGTCCTTGAGCGCACTTTTCTGCCACTTGCCTTCTATTTGTAATTTTAACGAGCTTGCTTTGGTGTTGCTGTCGTTGTTGTTGCTTTTGTGTTTACTGTTTGCGCAGCTCAACGAGTGTCGAGCACTTTTGCTGCACGGGCTCAAAGGCCTCTGTTTTTGGTTGTTGCTGTTGTTTTTGTTGTTGTGGTTGCTGCTGTCTTTTTCTTTTCGACTACTAAACTTGGTTTTTATGTGTGTGTGTGTGTGTTGTGTAGCCGTTTGCAACTCAAAAGAAAATTAAATTCCTTTGCCATTTATTTGTCTTGCTGTGCATTTGAGAAGATTTGATAGCCTGCGCAACGCCCCCTCCTTCTCAGTCTGTCTCACTCTGGAACATGTGCAGCAATTTCCGGCGGAACTGTGCAAAACTTTTGCAGGTTTTTAAGTGGCTCGCGGCGCATAGCCAACTCTCATCTTTGAAGTTATTCAAACCAAGCTACTTAACTACACACAACTTGGCTACAACTAGACGACTTTGACTTGCCACATTTCTTAGTGTGCACACTTCCGTTTCCTGTGCGAGGCGCTACAAACACAACAAAATATCATCACGCCAACAGTAAAAGCTAGATTCAGAGCCGGAACGAAAAACTAGAACCAGCTCAGACTGTTTGCTAGCGCGCTATCGATTAATAAATTACCATATAGAATTAATAGAATCTTAACATTGTCTAATTATTAGTAACTAATTATTAGGGAGAAAAACGCAGCTTAACGCAGTTTAAGATCGAAAACACTCTTAATATACATTATTATTCACACTTTGTATACCTCGATCATTAAAGATGATATTAATCAACAAAAATGTTATATAACAAAATTTGTATAGCTTTTGCAAGTGTATTATGAAAGTCTAAAATTCACCTACATTTGACACACAAACATACTTGATTCACATTTACATATGTTGTTGTGTCGGCCAGTGGCTGACATGAAATACGATTTCGTATTTACTTTAACAGCAATTTGCTTTTAGCGCCAGCTACTAAGACGAGCCTAGAAAAGTATGTAAGCATGCCACTCGACTGATTTATGATGACAAGCGTCAGTTGCAAATAGTTTGGTCGGACTACCACAATATTCACACACATAGACGCACACATATCCGACATGAGCACCAATTTTAATTAAAGGCAAACAGGTCAGGTAATTTGAAAGGATTTTTGGCAAAAGCTGTAGGCAATATGTATAAAAATGAATGTCATTCAAGCTGTTCTTTGAGATTACACATACGCCCCATATGTTAACGATTTCTTGAAACCTTTTTCAACCAGCTATTAAATTTCAAAAACTTAGTTGGCCTCATGACAGCATGCAGATATAGAAAAATAACAGGAACAGTAGGGATTCATAGCTGTGTTTATATTTTTTTATTTTCGAATCATAGCAAACTTCAAATATGTATTTAGATAAATTTTCTAAAGTATAACAAAACTATTTTATTACAGCTGTCAAGTATAGCGTTAAACTTTATCAAAATTTTTAGTACTCTGCAAATTTTTAGAATATTAGATTAATGGAAGCGCCTGATAACAGGCCGGCATGGGGTCGTGCCTGCAGTAAGGGTATGTCCACATACATATACATACATACATGTATGTATTTACACACACTATGCGTTTTTTTAATCTTGTTCCATACATGTAGGATGCGTGATACCGCAGCGTGTTATTATCTGTATAATGGGCTTCTTTGCGCTATTCTGCTCTTTTACGAATCGCATATCGATTTCACATGTTCTGACCAAACTGGTAATACCAGTAAATCGTACAACTACGGCAAGTAAAGAGCAAGTCTGTCCCCCGGAAGTTGAGGTCGGAGTTACGGGTGGATATCCTGTGAGTATGTTGTTAGGAAAAATACTAACGATAACATTGTACTACAAAAGCTGTTTTTTCCATCGATAGCTAATTTTAAACGATCAGCTTATGGTATAAGAGAGTTTATGTTGCAAAAAGTGAATTTATAGACTTAAATGTTGATACAAATCAAGAAAATCTATTTTTATTTTATATTATATTTATCTATGGTATGATATTGTGTTTATCTGGGTATTAGTTCCTCTATTCATTAATTTGAATTTTTTTTACCTCACACACAGAACGTTGGAGTTTACCATTGGTCGGAGGAAATGCAAGGCTTAGTTTTGGGGTCATTTTATATTGGTTACCTGCTGTCTCATATGCCTGGTGGCATTCTGGCTGATAGATATGGGGCTAAATGGGTATTGGCCATCGGCACGATCGTATCCGGCTTATGCACTATCTTCTCTCCACTGGCCATTGTGTACGGCGAAAACTGGGGCCTGATGGCTATTCGTATCATAATGGGCCTTGGCCAGGGGCCAGTATTCCCAGCTTTGACAACACTTCTCTCAGCCTGGGTGCCCCTCAAAGAGCGTGCTACTTTAGGCACCTTTTGCTTTAGCGGTGTTACGGTCGGTACCGTTGTTAGTAACATAAGTTCCGGTCAAATGCTTCACTACTTTCACTGGTCGATAACACTTTATATGTTTGGCGCTATAACTCTTGTCTGGTGTGCATTATTTGTAAGTATGAATGATCTAATTGTGTATCATATCTGACTGCTATTTTCAATTTCAGATCTTGGTATGCACCAGCACACCTGATACACATTACTTTATAAAGCCAAAAGAGCTAGCTTATCTAAGAGAACAGATACCAAAGAAAACCGAGGAAAAACCAAAAATACCCTGGAAGAAAATGCTTTGTAGCCCAGCCATGGCAGCACTGATCGTTAGCCAAGTTGGACACGATTGGGGCTATTATGTGATGGCATCCATTTTGCCCAAGTATATGGCTGATATACTTCAGTTTTCCATTCGGTCCAATGGATTCGTTACCTCTCTTCCCTTCCTTGCCATGTTTATTGCAACAAATATAAGTGGCGCTGTAGCCGATTGGCTCATACGCACAAAAAGGCTGGGCTTAACATGTGAACGAAAATTGTTCACATTTATTGGTAAGTACAACACGAATAAATGCTTAAAACTTAACTATTTAGCCAACTAATTTTTCTAATTAAGGGGCATTCGGACCAGGAAGTTTTATGGTAATAGCTTGCTATGCTGGCTGTAATAAGATTTTAGTTGTATTTTTCTTTACAATATCACTGTTTGTCATGGGTCCATACTATGCGGGACAGAAACTGACGCCCTTAGATATGTCACCCACCTTCTCTGGCACTATAATGGCCATAACGAACGGAATTGGCTCTTTTTCCGGCTTGTTCTCACCGCCTATTGTCGGGCTAATGACACCTAACGTAATTCAAATTTTCTTAAGTTTCAAGTAATTCCTAGCTATTTATGTTTGTTGCAGGCAGCTATAAATGAGTGGCGTGGTGTTTTTTGGCTGGGCTTCGCAATATTAACTGTTTCAGCTATTGTATTCTGTATCTGGGGTACAGGTGAGGTACAGTCCTACGATCCGATCGCAGCCGCAAAGAAAGAATGAAAAAAAGCCTTCCATTTAAGTATAATACTATAGTGTTATACAAAATTTAGATGTGCGTAACTTTGTTAATAATGTATGGCTTTTAATATTTAATATAATGACAAGCTAATCGATACAGTAAAGCGTTTTTAATCGAATCCTGTCAGCGCCAGGCTGTCCTTGAAGGTCCGCTCTCAACCTGACAGACAGCGAGATAGGCCGACATGCCATTAGCATCGTAAAATACGCAGACTTGCAAATTAGATGCCTCATTTTTCACTGCGCCACAGGAATAAAAAAATAACTGTCAACATGTCTGTGGCTTGCATGAAATTTTCATTTCGTTTTTTTCATATAGCTTTAAGAAATAAAGTTTTTTTTCCAATGTTTTTACTGGTTATAATAAAATAAATCACGTGCTTAATACGTAAGCCAATTTATATACGTACGTATTTGTAGAAATAAAAGCTATATTATTAAAGTAAGTGCAATATTTATAAGCTTACTTCAACAAGGTTAGTTTAAGATTTAAATAAAAATTTACATATTAATATTTTAAGTGAATAACCATGTTTAGACTTTTGTCTTTTAGACATGTTATTTGAATATCTTATTTTTCGGTTTCCCATTTTCCAAATGTTTCATTGAATAATTTATTGTCTCGTTTTGCGACATTATGTTTGATAAGCCAAACTGTCCGACCGTCGTTCTCAGAACATGTCTTCATATAATTTGAGCTATGTTTACCCTCGTAAATCTTAAAAATAATGCCTATATCTCCTTTTTGTTGTGTCTGTGTCTATGGGCATGGCATTGTGTTTGTTATGTGTGCCCTGTGAGTGTCATAAAACAATTACCCATCATGTTTAAAACTGTGTATGCTATTGACTTAAAGCACAAGCAGAAAGGACAAACACACAAGCGTCAATAGCCTGGTAAGCACACAAACACAAACACAAACACAAACACACACACACACGCACATGCACATGCACATACACATACACACGTATGGGTATATGTATGCGTATGTGTGTTGGAACTGTTGACTGTCTATGATTTCAGTTTGTAACTTTTTTGTTTGCTCTACCTTGGACATTTTCGCTGTATTTATGTCAATGTTTTGACAATTTGCGCGGCATTAAATATTGGTATTTGGTAAATATTTTCGTTGAGCAGCTTCATAAATATGATGAATATTACGCAAACGAAATAATATTATTCACAAATAAAATTGAGACATGTTTTATTGAAAGCTCTATTTGATTCGATTGCAGAAGTTAAGTATATTTAAAATGCATATCGGAAGTATTTAATTCAACTAGGACCAACAACTTGTTGCTAGACAATGGAGCATACGTGATATTATTTAATTCTAATAAATACTTAATAGTTTTCAAAAGTACATGAATAATGTTTCAATAACGGAATAATTTACATATTATTTATATACAATTGATACTAGATATACTAGAATACAACTTTCATTGATTAACCTTTGCTAGAAAAATCAGTAATTTTTTGTAAGTTTAACATGTACTTACATTAGAAGCGCATTATGTTTAAAGTTGCCGCCAGCAGAATCTTTTATTTTGCTTGTTTCAGTTTGAATATTTTATTTTCCATTTTAAAGCATTATGTGATTATTATTATTATAATTATTGTGCTTTTGTTTTAATAACCACTTATTGCAAATATTACAATAGACACTCACAACACTGTAATGTGCTTTTACTATATATATATATATTTTTTAATTTTTTTAGAGGTTTGCTTTTAGCTATTTTGAAAGGTGATTAAATCTGATATATAAACACGCACAAACAACGATTGTTAAACACGATATTTTTATAGACACCGATAGCAAGTTGTAAGGTTAGGTTTAACTGTTTAAATTATACTCTGCGGTTGAAGCTGAAAGTAAAAAGAAAAAAACAAAAACTTGAGAAAATTACTCCAATGCAAAATACATAATTTATTTACACAAACTAAGCCCTTAAGTTAATTCTTCCACATATTAATATACCATATAGCCTTCGCCCAATATTTGTGACGATTCCCTATTAATTTATTGTAAATGCATGCGTAAGCGCCAATAACACAACCAATTTGCTAGACAACGACAACAACAACGAGAACAAGCCATAACTATAATAACACCAACAACAACAATTTAATACATTTGTCGTGAACGGGAATGTAATAAAAGAATTTTTTCTATACAAACAAAGCTCGAACAATATCTATGTGTGCATAGATTATTTTTTTTGTTTTTGTATATCTAGTCGAATGTGGGTACAGTGGATCGTCTTTGTTCATTTATAGCTAATAACATAATATCATGAAATAGTTTTCGAACTTATAAGGTGTTTATTAAGTATTATTATATTTTTTCCATTTCATAACATCTACTTGTATTGAATTATCATTCCACTGTCATGTAGAGATTTTTCTGGATTCAACATTTGCTTTTTGCACAAGTGCACTAAGTTGTTTACATATTCAATACATTTATTGTGCATCGCTTTTGGTTATTTGGTATTTCGTATTTCGCGCTTGAATAGAATTTGCATAAATATATACATCTGCACGTCATAAAAAAATATAAACGTACAAATAAATGTTGAATGTAAATTAAGTAAGTGCACCTAAAAAAAAAGATAAACATCAAAAAGAAAAAGAGAAATGAACTCCGCCTACTGGACCTTAAAAGAAAAAACACGGAATGCATCTTTAGGGCAGCTATAAACTTCGATAATATAAAAATAAATTAACGTTGATATCAATGGAGGAGTTTTCTGCATTTACGAGCGAAACACAAGAACCCAAACATGACATGACGAATATGGAAGCTTTGAGCCCATTGCATTTATGGCTCGCATAAAAATGGCTACACAAATATTTTCATTTGCCATTTGGTGTTTGGTATCAAAAATCTTTTTGAAAAGTCGGCATAATTGAATTTGTCTGTAGAACACGAAAACAAAATATATTTATGAATTTTAAAACAATATCGTAGATCTCAAAACTAATAAAACAGTTACTAGAAAAAAGTTTACATACATAAATACAAATATATATATATATATATATATACATATACTTTTAAAATATGCAAAAGATTTATTATCTCACATTTGCATATCTTGATGTTCTTTTGTTAAGCTTAAAACCAATACACTTTTGTATTCACAGGCTATTAAAATGCAGACCCTAGCCACCAATAAATTAAAACATGTATACATTCAACATTTTCAAAAAAAGTGAGTGTGGTCGTTTGGATTAATTAATTTCCTGGCAATACGAAAAATTGAACAAGGACAAGAAAATGTATGGCCAAGTGTCATAATTTTTACAAAATGCCGGCGGAAAAAAAAATATATTCCGCCCACACAAATAGTAATGACAACGACAACAATAACAACTACAACAACAACAAGTGGAAATGTGGGTCAGCAGTGTTGAACTGAAAAGCAGCCATGAAAACGCCAACAACAACAATGAATTACAGCACATATGCATGCAGAGGTGCTCTGCGTGTGTGTGTGTGTTTGTGTGTGTGTCTGTGTGTATGCGTGTATTTGTTTGAGTGCTTTGTACTTTGTTTGTCATACTGTAAAATCAATTTTCATTAAACTGAGCCATGCGTCGTATGAGTAATCAGCGAGCAAACAAACAAAGGCAACCACGGCCAACGTGGCGAATGCGTGTTTGTTTTTATTGTGATTGTTGTTGCTGTTGCTGTAGCGGCGTTAACATATTGCGGCATAAATCAATTTTACACTAATTTCAATAAAACAATAACAATAACAATAAATGTCGCATTCAACAAACACCAAATATGACTTTGGGCTAATAAAAACGGGCAATTACAACAAAATAAAAAGTGACTAACACATACACTGCAAGTTAAGTTGGAAATGGCATAATTATTATTACGTTTAATACAAATTCTGTTAGAAAGAAAACCAAATATCTTGGATTTCCAAATTTTCCTTGAGCTAAAATTTTTCTAGGCACTTATTTTTAGCAAAAACTAATTATTGTTAGATGTGAATGTAAATTTTCTCTTTCTTTCTTCTTTTAAATCGGTTCAGTGTATACAACTTAGACAACCAGGGCTTGCATGAGGTTAATTATAAGTTTCCACAGTTTTACATATAGTGATTTAAAAGCCTTTCTATGTAAGGATGTTAAAGAATTTAATAGTGTATCTAATTGTAGGGAAGCATATTTTTGAACTAGGAGCAATTTAACTAGTTTTTAAACAAATGAATTACGTTCAAAGCAATACCGAATATTTTCATTCAGATTCAAGATAATATCAATCTGCAAAAGTAGGCAACAAAATTTTACCTGCTGAAGTTTGAAAGCATTTGCTTGATTTTTATTATTAATTGATTTTAGTAGTATTAGCGTTTGTTGTTGTTTTATAAGTAATTGGTTGAATTATTTATTTCTTAGATCAGCATGACAATGATGATAAAATAGCAACAGCACATGAATATTTTAAAACTTGAGAACTTGGCGCCTTTGGCGGATTTACGTGGTAAATGCAACTGAAATTCCAACTGGCTGACGTTGTCATCTGGCGTTTTATCTTCGTTGCTATTGTTGTTGTTGTTGTTGTCGTCGCCGTTATTTTTGTTGTTGTTACAGCTGCTGCCCCCGTACTGAATGCTGGCGCAATTTTTAATGCACATTTTAGTTAGCTGACCTTTTGGTGTGTCAGCAGAGAAAAATTTATTTGATTGCACTTTCCACAGTTTCACAATTGCCGTTAGCTCAGTTTTTTATTTTGTTATCAAAGTTACTAAATAAAGTTTAAGTTACAGTTATAGTTTTAGTTTCTCTTGTAGTTTATTTAGCCTTGCTAAGCGTATAATTTGCATAAATTTCAGCACGAAGCACGACGAAACCCATAAATACACATGAAAGGTCAATTTTTAATCAACTCGAACATTATTTTGTCCATTGCCAACAAAGAAAAAAATCTTCAATACGCAAAGCTTAAGCCTTGCCACAAAAGTTAAACGGAAATCAAAAGAAAATTGCGAAAACACAATAGGCAGCAACAACAAGACGAAAAGAAAGAAAATTGATAAAAACAATGGGTGGACTTAAAAAGACTGAAGATGCGGCTGTGATAGACAGGTTGGGGGACTTAAGTCCAGAAGGTGATTCCGAGTTTTATTTCCAGTCCTCGACTAAACAATACATTGAAAGTAACACAATAGCTGAAACACTTTAAGATCTTGTATTCAAATAAATTGGGTTTACATTTGAAACAGACTGGCTTAAAATGCGCTACAAGTTCCGTAAAGCCATTGAGCTTATAAGAAATCGAAGATGGACATCTTATTTGATTAGCAATAAACTTGATTAAAAAAATTCGCATTTTGAAACATTCTTTCGCCTCAACATTCAATCACTGTCAATCAAAGGTAACAAAACATAGGTCCGCACTTGATATTAATCTTACGAAAGAGAAGGAGGTTCAACAAATAAATCCCCTGTATTTTATTTTGTCACGTGCACATTTCTAGTTGATTGCTTTTCACACAAAGTTGTGTTTGTGTTTATTGAGCGGCATTAAAAAATGTAATCAGGCCAAAAGTACGCAAAACGATTGCAGCTATCAAATATGGCATTTGTATTTTTATTTATTTTTTTTGGTTGACAAAGTGCGAAACGTTGTGGAAGCCAACCTTGGAATATTACACATACGCCACATGGGTCGCCCAATTGTGAAAGGGAAGCTTGCACAACTTTCACTTTTCACAGCACTTGTCGGGCCTTTTTGGCGCTGCTTCACCTGCTGCTGTCGCTGTTGCTGCCGCTGCCGCTGCTTCTGCTTCTGCTGCTGCCTGTGGCACGCGCCTCGTTTGCTTGCTGGCGTTTTGTATACTAAGGCCAGATGCCCGAGCAGCTGCGTCTAAGCTCCTGTGGGAAGAGTGTTTGTCGGTCCTGTGTGTGCTCTCTCTCTCTCTCTCGCTGTTGTTAAAAATGCGCGCGCAAGGCGTCCAAAGAGAGAGAGAGCCATTGGGAGAGTCTTGGCTTCGTTCCGGACTTGTTTATAGCAACAACAAGAATTCCCGCAGCAATAAAGTGTATAGTCATAGTCGTTATTATTGTTGGTGCTGCTGCTGCACTTAAGTTGAACTTTTTAAAACTTGGCAAGATGCATGGGGCGCAATTTTTTCAACTAATTTCAAGGAATTTACTTAGATTTCTATGCTCATTCTCTTTCTTTTGCTTGCCTTTCTTATTTTGTATTTTACTGCTGAGACAGTTAGGCGTTTGAAAGGACACACATATGGCTGGGCCTTGCCAAACAAGTCGCGAGTTGTGCTAGTGTGTGTGTATGTGAGTGTGTGTTTATGTGTTTATGTGTGCGAGGGCTTGGCTCTACCCACACAACCTTTGTGAGCCACCCACATGATGACGACTTTGAATGAAATACACAGCGGCCTTTGGCTTTTGGATCTGGCTTTGGCATTGACCAGGCACATTAAAGCGCCAAACTTATTGCCATGTTTAAGGCATTTGTATTCACCATAAAAGGCTTATCAGGCAGGCAACAAACACAAACACTCCTTTAGCTTAATGTTCATCAATCCATTGACTTGGCAAATTGAGTTTCGGCCATTTTAATTGAACCTAAACAAGTGAACGAAACTCCAGAGCAAACCAAATATTATTTCGCTTGAGTACGTACATATAATTAATTGTTAAATTTAACAGGACATATGTTGTAATAAAGTATCACATTTAACCTTTAAAAGATAGTCCTGAAATTTTAGCAATCAACAAAAATAGATTATGAATAATTCTTAGCTTAACTATCAACTATCTGATAATTTAAGTTAATACTTAAATTATAGTAAAAATAAAAATTTCTAAACTTAAGTTTTAATAAAGCTAAGCGAACGTTATAATTTAAGCGGACTTTCAAAAAGCTTGCATCTCTTTCAAAGCCATAACTCTATTTGTTTGTTAATTCAAGACTGAAAATATCTTTGCAAATTGATTGTCTATACCTATAGAGAAGTAGCTTTGGATAAGTGCAAGTGAGGTTTGCTTTTCCAAAGCTGAAGCTATAATCTATTTTGCATAGCAGCTCAACACTTAACAACACTCAAACAACTCGACCTCCTACACAGACACCCCACACTCCTGCCTCATCTATATACAATATATATACATATATATATATATATCTATATATGGATATATAGATGTGTATGCGAGACTGCCTTGTAGATAGATGTACAACGAAATTATCATCTGGCTTTTGTACGTGCCGCCTGGCCAAGTTAGAAAAGAAGCCTGGCGTGTCCTTGTATCTTGTGCCTTGTGCCAGTGCCGCAAGCTTTAGCTCGTGCAGCTGCGCTGCCTGCACCATCAACTCACCCCCTAACCCTGCTCGTCCACAAGTTGCTTATCTCATAGGAAACACTGGTTGCTTTGCGACTGCTATGGCAGAAGAATACAAAAAAAAAAAATCGAATTTTTAAGTATAAAACGAAAAAAAAAATAAAACGTGGGAAAGGTTGCCAACTGGGCTTGGAGCAAGAAATTGTAAGTGAAATGTCGAAACAAACTTTTGGTTTTTCTTACCATTGATTTTTTTAATAGCAAAAAAAAAGATTCTTTAAAATTGTACTTTTGATTTTGGCATGGCCAAATACAAGAGTATTTCTTTATTTCCTGATTTTCTATTGTTTGCTCGTTGCCAAATAGAAACGAAAAAGACGAAAAAAAAAAGAGACTTTGACCAATGCCTCAACAAGTTTCTTGTTGGACAAAAAGCTTAGCCAGCATTTAAAGCTCGCCTTGTGGCCAAATTCGAATTATATTAGGAAAATGCACAGAGTGTATCTGTGCTAGCTTGTGTTTGTGTGTGTGTGAGTGTGTATGTACAATACTGGCAGTTAAACGCCCGTTTTATATTCATTACGAGTCAAGCACCACCACAAACAAGCAACAATAGCAACAACAAAAACTGCAAAAACAGTTTACGACTTCAAAGGAAACAGGTCCAGTTTTTTTATTGCTACGACTTGCTTACCTTATAGAAAAAACGCTCTCACGCATACCAATATATACAAATACACACACACACACACACAGATAAAGATAGGGCAATAGTCACCCACACATTCACATTCACACTCAAAATTGCCGTGAATACAAGAAAAGGCATTGAACATAAAAAAAATAGACGAAGAAAAAAGCAAAAACAAAAATTGACGGAAGTAGTTAATATAAGAGAATGAGTCGATTTTATGATGTATCCCAATTCTTTTTATTAACAATAAATAAATACTATTGAATTTTTACAAGTTTTGTTTGTGAGTGAATAATAATTTCACTTTTAAAAACTTTATCAAACAAAAACAATTAAATCGTTGCTTGTTCTTAAATAAAAGAAAATAAATGAAAGCATGAATATATCTTCGGCTTTATTATTTTTATTGAATTAAGCTTTGACTTATAAGACCAAAAACTAGTAGAGTTTAGTACATAATACTAAATGCAAGAACAATTATTAAATACATATAAGTAAAATATATAAATTGTTTTAAATATTGATCCTTTATAATTCTTGCAAACATTGTTGAAGGATAGTCAGGCACACACACACACAAATAGTTGACACACCTGAGTGTTAGACCTACACACACACACACACACAATCGCACATCTAAATATAAGTATGTACGAATGTGCGTCCCAAGAACAGGAACAGGAACAATAACAAACAACAACAACAAACGGCAAGTACCAAAAGTTGAAGGCAGCAAAAAGCGAAAGTAACTATTTTTTGCATTTGCCCGTTTCTACGTTTTTGCTTCCATTTGCTTAACTAACTCAAGGGAAACTCAACTTGAGTCATTTTGTCGGACTTTTTGGCATTTGGCTCGTGCTTATTGCGATTGTTTATTTATTTTACGCTAAAAATTAAACGTCCACGAACGATTCGTTGGGTGGGTAAATTACTTTACACGCTACTTGAACACGCAGGCAAAGTTAATTCCAGACTCGACATCAGCTGAACATTTAATTAAATTAAAATAACAAGAATCAAATGCGAAAGGAAAACTAAACAAAAAAAAATCCCAATGGCAAGAACATCAGGCTTAACACATTAGGCATAAACTAAAGCCGTTTTAAGGTTTAAAGTCCTTAAAAAAATAGATTATGTTAATAAATGGGTTGTGTGAGATATACTTTAAGTGTAGCACTAAAAAGCCTTGGAAATGATATAATAATTTATTAAGTAAATTTTAAAGCCCAAATAATAACTTTTAAATTCTTTTAAAGTTGAGTGAAGTTACTTATGGAAGAAGTTCTGCTTCACAGGAAAAATTTAAAAATAAAACAAATATTTCAATTATGATTTGCTTTAACTTTTCACAAAAACAAACAAAAAGAAATAAGTTTCTGCTAAATACTTGTTTCTATAGTTTTGCAAGCTTTATTTGTGCAGCTGACAGTTCATGTTGAAAGACAAAAGAAACATGTCAATTAAAATGTCATTATTAGTTGAACTGTCCAGAAAATAGGCTAGCAACCAGTCAAAGGCAATAATTACTATGTAAACAAGCGATTGGAGAAATAGTAGGAGTATGGAAATAATATAATCCAATTCTTTATTAAGAATTTAAGTATTTCACAGTCTATTTCACGGACTAAAGTCATGCAATTGCCATACACTACAATTGGCAGCATTTTTATCAGCATACTTGTGTGGTGCTTGCTATTTGGCCATTAAAGCGCTACGCATAACTTGGCTGATAAGAGATACATTTTTTTTTTACGTACTTTCGTTTCGGAGCTACAGTGAGAGCAAGAAGCACAACAAGGATACGCGCACAGCAGGATACATTGTTTAACGAGGACGACACGTTAAGCAACAAATATTTATTGCCATTTTATGTATGAGTTATATATTTATTTAATTATATTATGTAGTGACATTTATTTTTAATATACACGACCGTTAGACAGATGCACAGTTAAGCTCTCTAAACACAAGCAATAGATTTATTTATTTTAAATATTTATTTTACGTTTTTGAAGCATTATTTTGTGGTTGGTAATTTTTCATAAATTTATTTTGTTATTTCTATTTGTTTCTGTTGCTGGAGTTTTGAAGCCAGTTTTATATATGTTTTTTTTGGTTGTGCTGCGTGTCTGTGTGTGTTAACGAAATGAGGAAAGATTGTCTACTGAATTTGCAAAACTTGGCCCGAACCAAAAAACCCAAACGAACTGAGTCGTACTAGCGAACGACTCCAAAGCCAAAGCAAGAGCTTTGCTGCTGCTGCTGTTGGTGCTGCTGCTGCTAGCGTTTCACGGACAACGTTGCGTATGTGTGTTTTTGGGAAAGTGCGTGTGTTCGTGTCGTACAGTGTTGGTCAATGCGCGCACAAATTGCCAACGCTTGCACACAACAGGCAAATGGCAATGTCAGCTATAACAGCTGAGCAGCCGACCAGCTGCTTAAAGAGAGAGACCCAAAGAATCCGAGAGAGAGAGAGAGCGCGAGAGAGCACGCGCACAGTGTCCAGGACAGTTAAAGTGAAAGTATTTTTGGTTGATTAACAGCCGAGTGTGAGACATGGCTCCTCGAACCAACTAACCCAACCCAACCCTCCCTCCATCCCTCCCTCCCTTCCATTCACTCAATGGTGAGTAGCCATTAGAAAGGTCGCCAAATTCACTGATAATAATTTTAACATTGCTGTTGGCAATGCTCTCAACCAAAATTGAGCGTCTAAACGAAAGAGATAGCATTATTTGCAGGTCGTTTTGTTCTTTTGCTGCGCTGCCCACTCGAGAATAGTTGTAGACAGGAAGTGCCTATTTGTAAGTGAAATTTCCTTGGGCATACAATTGTTAACCTAATAAAATGCACTTTAAACGATTATGTTATAAACTGGAAATGCAGTTTGGATATTTATTTCGAGCCATGTCTTGAGTTGAGGTTTTTTTTTAATGCGGTCAAAACGTAACAAAAAATTTTTGAAATTAATATTCTTTATTTGACGCGAGTGTAAATTTTCATTGCATACTTTTAGGTAGGACCTAAAATGTGTTGAATTTTTTTTTAAATAGTCCTAAAACATTTTAATCCTTACGGATTTTGAAAGGACATGTAGCGTGAGAGTGTCAAGGACCAACTCTATCGAACTGCATTCAAGGATTATGGGGTCATCTAAGAATAAAAACACTTGTAAAAATTTCACTCTACGGCCGAGCGAAAATAAGAAAAAACCATAAAAGTGCAGTTTTCTCGGAAACCACAAGGACGATTTGAATGTCCTTTGGCCAGTTGGTAGCCCTGGTCAAAACCAAATGTCTGACATAGGACATTTGCGAATCCTTTATGATTTGGCCGAGTTATAACCAATTTTCTGTTTTTAACATTTATCCTTTTATTTCAGCTGTTTGAAGGACTATCGTCCTTTGAACTACTTTGCTCGAATTGTTGGGCCTAGGCCTACCTGTGGTCCAAAGGACATCCGGATAGTCCTTAAAATGGCCGAGTAAATGATGATTTTGTAATTTTTAAAATTTTTTCTGACCTACCCCCTGTAAAATTTTTCGAAAATTTTTTTTCGTGAATCCTGGAGATCCTTGTAAGCAAATCGATAGATCTTGTTGCTGTGAGTTCAAAAATGTATTTTCCTTAAAGATCTTTAAGGAAATGTTTAAGTTATGGCTTAAAATGTAATGTCCTTTTAATAATAATAACAACATTGCAAAAGTAACATGACAATTCTCCTCAATATATATATATATAAATAAATAATATTTATATAAACTGCTGGATATTTTTCGTACAAATCTCTTCAACTTGAAGGCAAAAATAGGGATTAAGCTATAATTTACAGTTTTGTGGTGTGTTTGTTATTTAAGCTATAAATGATTTTGACATATAGTTAATTTTAAGAACCGTATACTTTTAATCTATTCAACCTCTCGCATACACAGAATCGCATATTGATTTACATGATTGACTCTAATATAAACACGTCTCTAAGCATTTGCAAAGCGAAATGCAGACACTTCAAACGTGACTGTAAGAGTTTACAAAAGTTATCTCAGTGGTTCCGCTGTAGCATCAAAATAAAATATTGTCAGCGCTACATTTACATGGTGATTGGCACGCCGAGCGTGAACTCGATGCCAACTGTTGGAATCTAATACCAATAAGAACAAAGTAAATACTGCTGGAGCTATAAAATCAAAGCCAAAACCACTATTTGTCAACAGTCAGTGCAACTAACGAATATGGACAAGAAGCAAACTTTGAGCATAATCATCTACGCTTTGATAGCTTTGGGCAGTGGTGTGCCTGTGGATGTGACTCGATATAAACAACTGGGGTAAGGCACAAACAACTCATCAGTCTGCTTGAGTTCAACTCTAAGTCTGAACTATTTCAGTTATAAGCTGCCGCGACCAGTGACCAACTCCAGTGGCTACAACAATACCAACGCGCTGACCACAGATCGATTGTGTGTGACAACGAAAAAAACATCGACCCCTCGTGGACCAGAATTTGAGTATGCATTGCTGGGACAGGATCCGCAGGATCAACACTGGTATCGTGTAAGCCTGACGCCAACAAACAACAAGTCTGGCTTTCGTGCTCAGTTTGCCACAAGAAAATCTCCACCGTACGATGCAAAGCTGCCGCATAAGCATGACAAGACTATTAAAGAAATGCTAAACTTTTTGGAAAAGTCTGAGGAGCATAATCTGCTTAAGGTGTACAGTCAACTGTTGGAAAGTGGAGACTTCAATTATGAGGAATCGAAGGACAAGCTCAAAGTGGACAAAGTTGAAATTGATGTGGATAACGATTTTGAAGAGAGAAATGATTTTAAAGCCGAGCCCAATCGACCATTGGTCGACACGGCTCCTACTAATAGACAAAATGGTAGCGATTCAACAATGTTTAAGAATTTTGTTTATTTCATCAAGGGCTTGAAATAATCGCAAATCCATTTTTAAATATATTAATCTAAAAGTGTTTTAGTAGCATATGATACTAGTATTACTCAATTATGTATTGCAAAAATGTTTTCAATACCAACACAAACCATTAAAATATTATTAAGGTTATGTTTCATCAAGAATTTAGTACTCGAAAAAGTTTCTCGTATATGATACTAAGAGGATTTTTATTACATTATACATTTGATTTTAACTTTGATTTGAAATAAAAATGAATATGAACGATTTGAAGCTCAAAAATCTTTCTTTTATAATTAGTTCCTCATTGTTTTCCCAATTTTAAATAAACCAAGTATGGGGTTATTTAAACAGAAAAAAATTATATTTGATGTACTTCTTATTATTATTTTACCTAATCAAGTCAAGGTGCTTTTACAGTATGCTATTTTCACCACTCGCACGAATTCTACTCCACGATACCTCTCACTTTCTCTTATACACACGCCCTTCAACGACACTTAACATGTGTACTCTTATACAACATATTATTTGGGTGGGAAAACTCACAAGCTTACCAACTTAGCTGATAAGCGACAAGGCCAAGCAATTATATATGCATAAGTGTGAATATGTTACTGTATGCGTGTCTGGCACACTTATTTTGACACTTGCTGCTCCAATTGCAAAATATATTTGCAAAATCTGTGCTAATTAGAAGCAGAAAATAAAAACAAAAGAATTAACATTTTCAATGCCAAATACAAATATGACCCACATTTAAATGAAAGTGTTTAAACTAATACATATTCTACTGCATTTGCATTTGCATTTATTTTTACGGAATTCGCTGTTGGAGTTTAACAATTTGAGCATCCTCACGATTGGCACGCTCCAGTTTATCATCGCTTAGCTCGTAAGCTGGACGATAGATAAGCTTGCCTAGCTGCTCATCATAGACAAGCAGGCTGGGGTTGGTTCTTGTGCTGCTTCTCTCGCCCAGCGATGTATAGCCCCGATCGTAGAGGCAGCAGTAGGGCAGCTGCTGGCTGCGTAGATAATGCCAAATGTCATGATAGCTCCAATCGAGCAACGGGAATATTCTCATCAATGGCGGCCAATCCTTGTCACAGGGCAAAAACGTCTCAAGCTGAGCACAACCTGGATCACTGCGGCGGCAGCCCAGAAAGACAGCACGCACCTGGGGTTGCTCGATCAGAGCCTGCTCAATGGCCAGTTTAAGAGCGCCATAATAGCGTCTCAGGTCTATGGGAAACCGTTCTGTGCAGTTTTCGATAAACTGTTCCACCTCCACAAACGGATCGTAAGACTTGATGCAAATGGCACGCAGTGGAGCTGAGCACATCTGCTGCTTGGCCAGCATATCCAGGAGCACTGTGCAATCCTTACCGCCATTGAAGCACAGCAGCTGCTCCTCCGGTTTATATAAGATGCTAGCGCGCTTTATTATATTCACCGACTGCTCTAACTTGGAAGCCAATTGCTGGCCAGCGCTGCGCTTAACATTTTCTTTAGTCGTCGAGTGGCAGTAGCGTGTCGATTTGACTGCGTGTTGCCACCATATTCGAGGCAAGTGTGGTTGAAGAAATATCATTGTGACAGCTTTTTTGATTAAGTAAAATTTTCATTAATACACAGCAAAATGTGTATAATTTTTATGACATATTAAGAACAGGTTGTTTTTAAAAGTTTGCCTAAAATGTATGAATGCAATTAGAAATAGTTTGAAATTTTTTCATTTAAACAATATTTCCATGAATGTTTCTATGAATTTTAAGATTTTCAGAATCAAAAAAACTTTTTCGGCTACTGTGATAACTATAACAACACTATACAGATTATAGATAAATGAAAATGCATTGAATTAGGTCATTTTACAATTTTGAAAACTAATTAAGAATATATGTTTCTATTGAGGTATGCTGTAAAACAAATTCAAATGGCTTTCTTTATAATATTGCATTGAATATTAACAAGCACCAATTAACAAAACCGATATTTTTCAACCGCCTAGCAACAAACTTAAAATTAAAAAATTATTAAAGCAATGGTAAGCCATAATGCTTAGACCTACTTTGTAGTGTTTTGAATAATCTTAATAAAATGAAAGACGCAGCGGATATTGATTAAAAAACAAAAGTAACGACATATGTAAGTTGTATGTAAAAAGAAAAGCGAATAGTTCTTTAGCAATGCAAGTTTAGAATCAAACAAAAACCGCTGAGTTGGTCAACGCATGGCAACTGCAAAGTTGGTCAGTGCTTGGCGCTGCAGTTTTATTGAACGAACCGAACGGTGGCCAGCGCTATATAAAGCCCACTGAGTGCTTCATTCAATATCGCAGTTCGCTTCAAGCCAAGTTCAGCAAAACTAACCAAACCAATCCAATATGAAGTTCTTTGCTGTTTTCGCCGTTGCCTGCCTGGCTGTATCCGTTGCTGCCGATAAGGACGATAAGATGTTGAGCTCTTCCTATGGAGGTGGTGGTGGTGGATATGGCCAGCCCGCTGCTGCTCCCGCTGCACCATCCTACTCTGCTCCAGCTGCACCATCCTACTCCGCACCAGCTGCACCATCTTACGCCGTACCAGCTGCACCATCTTACTCCGCACCAGCTGCACCATCTTATTCCGCACCAGCTCCAGCACCCGTCTCCATTCCTGCTCCACCGTGCGCCAAGAACTATCTGTTCAGCTGCCAGCCCAATTTGGCTCCAGTGCCATGCAGCGCTCCAGCTCCCAGCTATGGAAGCGCCGGTGCCTACTCCCAGTACGCTCCCGTCTATGCTGCCCGTCCACTGCAGTGGTAAGGAGTTGCATCTCTGAACCCATCTGAACTCACGATTACACAAGCAATACAATAAAAAATCATTTTTTGATAACAATCAACATTTGAGTCTTTTACATATTTTACATAACTGCACCGAACAATTTTCATTATTTTTTTGGGAATAAAAGATTGAAAACTAAGGAATCTGAGAAGACACATAGTCTATTGAAACTAGATACTCCTGTTTTCTTAGGCAACTTGTATGAGCAGTAAACCTTTTTAACATAGCGATCTATAAACATTAAAAATACATATACCCTAACAACTAACAAAACTTCAGCCGAATAAGTTGACTTATATATTAAGAGATAACAGGCGTGTAAGTTTATAATAGCTAAATTGCATTTACAAGCTAGTTTTTTATTGTCAACTATAATTAGCAGCGATTGAAATAAATAATGCCCATAATGCACTAAGGATATTGATCGGTATAATAAAATTTAATTTTAATGTATGTATACATAAATATATTTGTAAAAACGTTAACAAACTTTATGACTTAACTATACAAATTTGATGCTGTACGAAACAGCAGAAGCACATGGTATTATATCATTATTTATATCTCATTGAAATGGTAGTTTTTAAAAAGCCAAATCAGTAATGAAATGAGTTTGAGGATAGTAAAAGATGAAAAATTTGTCGGTGCCGTAGAAAAAACAAAAACTGAAACTGAACTAAACGTTAACAACTTTTCGGAACTAGCTGAAAAGTTGCCGTTAGCAATTGCTTAGTAATCGTTGTCGTCGTCTTCCTCGTAGGACTCTTTCTGAACATCGTCATAGAACCGCGCCGCCTGCAGCTGCTTACGTATGGCTCCCACTTGAGTCAATATCTTGGGTGACGATGTGGACAACGTCAACTTTTGCACAGCGGGCACCTGCCATAAATTTAAAAAGAATAGTTTAAGTTTATAAAACACCAATCAGTTGTATCGACTACTTGATGCATTACCTCCCAGCGCTTCTTGAGATTATCCAGTTTACGATGTCGATTTTCGGCGGGTGGCGAGGTTGCCGTATCCTTGCGCGTCATTTTAGGCATTTCACGTAGCAGCGGCATGGATAGATTCGGTGTGGGCGTCTCGTGAAGCACTACATCACGCCTGCCTAGGGACAGAGGTGTCGTCTGTGTGCCACGATGACGTGATTCACTTTTGCTGCGCAATAGCTGCTGTTGTTGTTGTTTAGCAGCCAAATCGCCGTAGTTCTTGAGATATCGGGAAATGCGCTGATCAGTTTGGCGACGCACACGCTCCATGGCCTGCTCATCGGCGCTATCCAGCTCAAAACTGTTGTTTGCGCTGCCAGATACGGTGGGCAGTTGTTCATCCAACGGCATTGGCTTTACCGGCGAGGGCTTGTAGTCGTCATGGAACACCGAATTGGGTGGAATATTAAAGGAGTAGGATGGCGAGCTATTAGCTAAATTTGTGGCATTCGTTTCCGCAGTCGGCGATGGCACAGCAAAATTAACTTCCAGCACACGAAACGCGTCATCAGATTGTGTCTGCTCTCGATCTGGCCGCTCATTGATGTGCGTACGTTCCGTGTCCCGGCCACAGGCTATCTCCTCCAAGCAAAAGGAACACAAATTTCGACGGCAGCTCATGCACACATTTCGCTCCCGCTGACAGGCACGACAGACGTCACTCTTCACTAGACACTGGCTGCACATCGCATAGAGGCGCTCACATTTGAGGCAGACCAGTGCATAGCTATTCTGGCAATTGTGATCAACCGCATCCGCTGGCTCCATTTCACCTTCCGTAGCTGCAGCAGCAGAATCTGTTGTATCCTCGCTGCTCTGCTGCTTCATTTTCAGTGCCAATTTGCGATGGCAGCGCAAACAGCAGCTTTCATAGCTTTTTAAGGGCTCATCGCACAGTGGACAAATCTTCTCGCACAAATGGAAGCACTCTCGTTCGATCTTTGCCATTTTGGGCAAGTCAAAATCAAGCTCAACGCCAGCTGGCAAAGGCTTTCCACGTCTATATTCATGATGAGCCGAATTGCTGAAGTATTTGTAAACCTTATTGTTCTTTGTGTTGTTGTTGTCGCTGTCGTTGTTATTGTTATTTCTGCTTGTGTTGCCATTGATATCCTTGGGATTGCTTCTACTCGGCCCTGCGGTTAAATTGTTTTGCTGCTCCTTGGCACTTAAAAGCTGCGCATCCTGTTCCAGCTTGGCCAGCAGATGTTCGCGCCTCTGACGATTCTCTTCAGACTCAATTCGTGCCTATTAAAGGATTTTTAAACAAAATTTTAATACGTTGTTTTAGTGCTCTTTGCGCTTGAAAGTGAATTGAATCTGTATTTTTTAAATACACTCACTTTTTCAGCGCGTCGTCGCTCCGTCTGTAATTGCTCCTCCAAATGAATGGTCTTCAGCTGTGCCTCCAGCCTCCTGTTAACAATGGTAATATTATTATTTTGGTCATATATTAAAAAGTAAACAATTAGCACTTACCTGGTTAGGGCTTCATCTTGCCGCCGTTCTCTATCCCGTATTAATTCAATGGAACGTCGCTTCTCCTCAATCTGTTGCATCAAGTCCCGTTGATAGTCTTTTTTGCGCGCCGTTTCCAATTCGGCGCTGCGCATATTGCGCTCCATGATGCCATCGCCGGTGACAATGTTGGAGAGCTCTACGTGACCCAGATCCTGTAGCAGTTGATGGCGATTGGTGTTCGGCCGTATTTTGGGCGGCACGTAATTGGGATTACTATTTACAATTAACTCTAGGTCAGTCTTATCCGTTCGGCTATTGGATGTGGTTGTGCTCGATTGATTCGAGCGCGCCGTTTGCAACTCCTCTTCCTGAGGCTGCGGCGCTGTTGCTTGCTTCAGCTGACGTCGCGACTTTGCCACAGGCGGATGCAGCATCTACAACAAGAAAATACATTAATTTAATTATTATTCGCTGGTTATAAATTTCACGCTGATTAACTGATATGGTTTATGGTCTTATGCCCACTTACCTGGTGCTTGAGAAAGTTCTGCTGATTCTCGCGCTGTCGCTCACGCAAATAATTCTGACGTTTCTGATTTTCATTGTTAAAGCCAGGAAAATACGAATAAAATGTGTCCGTAACCCATTGCTCCATATCATCCTGCCAAATGTGAGTGCGAGCGAGAGAGAATAAGAAATTGCGAGTTAGTATTACAATTATATTTCGAGTGTTACATATACATATATATATATTTCTTGTTTCGCAGGGAGACTTTTGGCGACACTAACCACCAGCAGGAAGCTCGTGTACATTTTGTACGATGCCCCTTTAAGTGAAGGGGCGTGTAGGAAACTGGTGGTACCCAAAAGGCAACAAATTACAACGTTTTTTTCTTTTTGGGGTCACAGCTCATAGCCAGCGACTGGAGCTGCTCCAGCGAGGGCTTCACATTGCCTACTGCCACTTTTTTCACACATAATTTTTATGCCGGGGACGCTGACGTCGACGTTGCAAATCGCGTGCAGCGTTGGCATCAAAATTTATATGAAAATCAGGTAAGATTTTTAACATTATGGATCATTTTGACTTTCAAGATATCCTAGAGCTTCAAAAAATATTTAGTTATAAACAAATTACTATATACTAAAACTATCTGGAAGCACTTAAACGCAGGAAGAAGAAGAAACGAAGGAACAAAAATTTTAAAGTAAAAGTTGAAAAGTAAAAAAATAACCTTAAATAAGATAAAAAGTCCTTAAGAATACGAATAAAATTAATAACTTTGAAGGATAACTTTCCATATACCTTACATAAGTCCTTATAAGTTATATGCTGCTTGGATAATTATTCTCGAAGGGGTATAAAAATACAAAGAGCATTATGAGCAAGGGCGGAGCAACTACGACAACAACAAGTGTAACAATAACAACAAAAACAACAATAACGGCGTCATCAGCGCAAGTCAAAGACGTTTCCAATGGCAGTTTATCAACAAGGTTCAGCTGTTTGGAGCTGTTCCGAGCTCTTGGGAACCCAGCCTGGTATTATTGTCGGGGCCTTCGAGCCGAGTAGAGTAAAATACAACAATTTATTAGCTGCATGCATTTCACTCGACTTGACAGAAATTAGTCTTGATGTTAGCCTTAATTAAAAATCGTTTAAACAATTTCATCACTTGACAGGGACAATTTCTGCCGGTTGATTAAATACTTTAGCTTTCAGAACAATTAAAGTCTAATTTGCGATTAGAAGCAGTAAATATACGAATGCTAAGTGGCAGCTATTACTTATTAGTCTAGCATTTCGTCAACACTCAACACAAATAATTTGCATACTCTCTCTCGCACTTTGTTATTGAGGTCAAGGAAAACTATTAACAAAAATATATATGTATATAATGTGAGTTAAAAGAGAGAGGCACATGGAATGCTTTACGAATTTAAGGCTAAAGATGACTTACAGTATATATCAAGGTGTGTGTGGATCTAAAATGCTCAAGTGCCGGTACAGAAACCATTATGATGTGGTCAAGAGCTTGGAGTTGTTGTCTTGTTCATAGCTATTCTAAAAAAGTATTCACGTCAGTTTGCTTATCATCTTATCTGCTTATTCATCCAACTGTACAGAAATAAGCTAACTTCATCCTTAGAAAAATAATAATTGATCCTCAATGGTTATTCAAGTTCATTTCTAAACATTTAGTTGATCCTTTAACCTAAATAAAAGCTGGTACTACAATTTCTAACCAACTGCAAGCATTATGCTGGCTTTATCAAATTGTTACTACGATGTTCATTCATTAGGGGCGCCACTTGCGTGTCTCGTTCGAATTAGGTTAACTAAGTGGTAAACTTGTTTTAGTGTGCGCCAAAAAGTGCGAAAGCTAATGAAAATGCGAATAAAAGCAGCGCACAGGGCTAAAAGCTTCAAGAACAGCAACAAAGTAAGTAGTTGGAAGAACGCGCTTGGGGTAACTTAAAGGCACTTTATGCTAAGGAGTTGCGACGTCATAAGTTCAAGGCCATGTAATTGAATTTAAAGCATGTAAAAAAGTCGTCACATAGCTTAGATGTAAATTAAAAGCATGAAAAAACCTATTGCTGACTCGTAAAGAGTCACGTTTTTCAAGTTAGTTTTACCGAAGCGACAAAAATCTAAATCGAAAGAAACAAAATTATACTAAACACAATCGTGAAGGCCACACAAAGCTAGCTAATTAATTAAAGGCTATGAAATAACTGACCTGTCCTTGTTAAGGTCGTGCTCCGTATTTTATTGTTGTTTTTTTTTTGTGGTTCTAATGACCTAAGTGGCCTGTGAAAAGTATCGATGAGCGAAGCCAACACTCATCAATCATCCACATACAAAACTGTCATTAGCTATTAGGTAAGAAAGAAAACCTTTCGCGGAAATGACCAGGCACTAAACACACCACAGGTCCGCGCTCAGCCGGCAAACCCGCAACCGTCTCGTACCACATCAAAATGGCACAATGCACTTTGCTGACGGAAATTGCATGACCAACGCTTTCAGTTTTCATGCACTGGTCATAAAAACTACAAAAAATTACTTAGAGTTGCTAAAAATGAAAACTATTTGAACTAAAACAAACCATATCGTCGGCAAAACATTCGACAAAAATAAAGTGCGAGGACAAAAACACTCTTTTTAAAAATTTGCCTAGTGTTATTATCGTCTTAAATAATTGCCTTAACATCTTTGATATCCTTAATAAAAATCATAAATATTAGTCAACAAGAATATAGTAAACATTTGGGAGAATATATAGGAATTGTTTCAAGTTAACGAAAACCTTGTTTGTTAGAACTTAAAAAATCATAAAACATATAAATTCCTGACTAACAACTACTATAATAAAAACAAGTAATTTTTGTTTAAGCTATTTCTAAAAATACTTTTGGAATATATATAAATAAATACAATTTGTTATTTGTTGTCAACTGAAGGAATTTTTACATATTGTAAAGAGTATTTAATTGTTGGGGTTTGTTTAACTTGCGACACGCAGCAATTTTTCTAGTCACGTGTTAATTTTGGTCAATTTGTTTGATTTGCATTTTTTACTCTCCGTTATTTCTAGCACCGGCATTTTGCATATTTTGCACACAGTTAAAGTTTTCACTGTTTGGCCAACGTCATAAGTATTAATTTAAGCTCTGCCTTGCTTTATTTATGCAATTTAAATTCACTCTCAATGTTGTGTTTGTTCCGTTTGATATTTTTATTTAATTAGAGACAATATTTTAGGCCACGACCGCAGCTCACCTATATATATATATAATTATTTAGTTGGCATATATAGTAATCCGTAATTGGTAATTGTTGGTTCGGATTGTATGCGGTTTTTTGATGTACTACAAATTTCAAGTTCAGGCCAAAACAAAAGCAACAAACGCAACAAACGAGCTTCAAATTACAACTGAGCAGCGCAAGCGAAATTGATTAAATGAATGGACGCTAATGCAGAGCCAAAATGCTAACTGGAGCACGAATGAATAGCAACAACGGCGGCAACAGCAACAAATAACAAAAACGTAAAGCGCATAAATGATTCATGTGGCCGAACGAATGGATGCCGAAGCGGCTACAACTTTCAAACCTGACAAAAGAATTATTTAATAATTAAAATTATTGCATTGTACAAAAGCCTCAAACCTTCATTCTATAGCCTAGTAATAGTTAAACTAGTTAGAAACATGAACTACTAACATTTTTTATTTAGAGTGTACAATTATTGACAACATGCTCGCTTGAAGCGCAAACAGCGCGAATTAAAAACGGTAAAGGTAACGTAAACGTGAAAAAAGCGATAGGGTCAACAATGGTTGTTGAGAACTTTGAACTTGTAGTAATGAATTATTGGGTTTTTCTTTTCTTTGGATAGGTTCCAGGTGTTTTCCGTATAGTGCTTGATTGAAAATAATAGACAATTATTTTGTATCTATGTTTTCAACTTGAAGTATACTTAAATCATTTTAATTTAAAGTAACAAAAAAAAAATTGGTTGGAAATCATTTTTAGAGAAACATACTATTAAATATATTTACATATATAATTTTTTATATTTATTTTTCTGTTATTTCTACAGATGGATTTTTGAACATAATAAAATATAATACAAAAGTTTAGGTCAGTAAAACTTATCTTACTTTTGTGAACTTATATTTTAAAATTTTCAGCACTTTTACTTGCAAATTGTAAGGAAAATTTTCTTACCAAAGAGGAAAACCACAATTCAAACACTATGAAAAGCTGTGGACAACTGAATTTCAAATTTTTTTTGGCAGCTGGTTGAACAAAGCACGGCGCGTTGAGAGGCCCAACGAGCCGTAAAGAAATTGGCACAGTTATGGCAAATATCGGGAAAAATTTTTGGGCGTTGAGCCAATCAAGCGTTAACATCTAAATTGGCTGCATGTGGGCGCCACACCCCCTTTTTGGAAACTACTACGGTATACTATAACTACTTACCGCTTCTTTGCGACGCTCAATTGGCAAACGATTCTCGCTTTGCGGCCGCTCACATTCCAAATCGCGATACGACGCATTTGGCGATTTATATTGTCGTGCGCTTCCAATGAGCAGTTCGCGTTGATTCACAAATTCCTTGGCCGATTTTAGCAGCGACGTGCTGGCCAGCTCTTCCACCTCCTCCTGCTCTTCCAACTCAACACTTTGTTCTAGTGGCAACTCAGGGTTTCGAATTGCCGTTGCTAAGGTTGAGGACGAGGCTAATGTGGGTTCATTGCACTCGTGCTTGCTTGTGTTTTCCGAGCGCTGACATTGTACCGGCACAAAGTTCTCCATTTGCATTAATACTGCAGCAGGACAAGTTTCTTGAGCATTATTTTTGTTTCCAAGTGCGGTGCTAAGACGCTGGCGGTCCTGTTCCAGCTGTTTGCGTTCCAGCGATAAAAATTGCTGCAGATCCATGTTGGTATTGCACCTGTATGAACCAAAAACAACATCCGTTTATTGTTACTTAAATACATAAAGAATTTTTATGTCTTTGCTATTTATATTGCGAACTACAAAGCTATTTTTTAGCCAATAATATGTTTTACACATTCACATGGTAACTTGATTTATGCTTTGCTCATTATAACACTTATTATTGGTTTATTTAAAACTACTATTGCTATTCAAACGTCATTAGCATGCTGTTAGGCAAGCCAAACATGTCAGCACTGATTGCAGCGCAATAACTGTGAGCTAATTAACATATTCTTTACACACAACGCACCATCTCGGACTACTTCGCAGCTCGTCACAGCAACTGTGCTATGTGCAACCTTCTAACACTAACACACACAGATAAATAATATTCTTAACTAATGACAAACATAATTTCGAAATTGTTTAGTATTCTGCGGGCTTGCTTGTAATGCTATGCGGCGAAACTAGGGCTGTAAACTGAGCGACAAAGCTATAAAAAAAAGTGATGCAAAGTATGCGAATCATCCATGTAGCTGGTCATACTGTAATGCAGCCCTGATCATAGCGGGCAACGAATCGAAACCTAACCATACGCAAAAGCAAAAAAATTCAAGTAAACTTCAATTAAATCCAATTTCTACTGTTTGTGCACTGGTGTACGAAATTAACCTTATAGGAAACCTAACTAAACACCTTACAGTAATTAAGATACATTTGGGTTCTTTTCACTGATTTTATTTAACTAAATTTTTATTTTTTCTAGGCAGGTTTTAATGACTTGTCAAACATTTTAAGTTTACATGGATTGTTAACAACAATTTTTTGGTATTCAAATATTACAGGTATCCAAGTGACTACAAAGAGAACTGACTGGATTACTCGACCATCAAACATTTATATTTTAGCTCGTCAAAAATGATTGAAATTAATGGGATTGTTAAACTTCGTGAAGCGAAAATACCCTGGTACTGTATTCTATACAATGCACCAGCCAATTTGGCTTTGCTGGTCGTATCATTAATGGTTTCTTATAAAATAAAAAAATTAAATCGTTTGCGCATAGAACAACATCTAGCCTTGAGCCGTCTGCCGTCTGTTGAAGAACCACCCATTGCTGTTGCAGGTGAAGGAAATGACAACAGCACTATGTTAGCGCCATATGAAATGTAACTGATCTACAAAATTAAAACGAATAAAAGCTGATAAATTAAACATAGTTTAAAATTAGTACTCAGAACGGCACATATGCAACAGTGCTTGAATATGTTTACCAACACTGAAAACCAGCTGTTTGTATGTGACAGCGCTTGTCAAAGAACGCGTCCACTTCCGTTTCTTTTCACTTTTGACCAGCAAGATGAAGTACGTAAAAAATAAATTAATTTTCGAAAATTTCGAACATCGCAGTACAAATGCAATTGTATCGCTTATAATGATGCAATTGACGGTGTTCAATGCTGTTATGCTATGATATTTTCTGTTTCAACCCTAATAAACAATACGTTTTCATTGCAGAATCGGTTTGTGTTCATTCAGTGGGTATAAAATTTACCCTGGCCATGGCAAGACCATGGTCAAAATCGATGGCAAGGTAATTGTAAACAACAATTTTATATGGGCTCTTAGCTAATTATTATTTTGTTTATTTGTGTAGACCTTCACCTTTCTGGATAAGAAGTGCGAGCGCTCTTACCTGATGAAGCGCAATCCCCGTAAGGTGACATGGACTGTGCTGTACCGTCGCAAGCACCGCAAGGGTATCGAGGAGGAGGCCTCCAAGAAGCGCACTCGCCGCACACAGAAATTCCAGCGCGCCATTGTTGGTGCTTCCCTTGCTGAAATCATGGCCAAGCGCAACATGAAACCAGAGGTGCGTAAGGCACAGCGCGATCAGGCTATTAAGGTCGCCAAGGAACAGAAGCGCGCCACTAAGGCCGCCAAGAAGGCATCCGCACCAGCTCCCGCCAAGAAGTCAGCGCCAAAACAGAAGGCCACCAAGGTCACACAAAAGGCTGCTCCTCGCGTCGGCGGCAAGCGATAAACAACAATAACAAAAAGTGTAGTGTTGCGGTTTTTACAACATCAATGATATAAATTATAGTGGAAAAACTAATTAAAAAAAAAAAAGAAAGCTACGAATGCAAGTTCGTAGTTGTAAAAAAAAATCCTCCGGTTTTTGTTTCTCTCGGGTTTCATTTAGCATTTGTTGCATTATATTCTTTTTAAGAGCAATACACAGTGAGAAGTGCATAACGAAACGTTCTCTTGCAGACCGTATATATCAGGATTGTTTCTGAACAAAAAAATTAAGTTGTGCAAGTATATTTTAGAATCAAGAAGCCAACCTTCCGTACCGATTCATGTCTTGTTTAGTTTTGGTCCATAATATAAAACCAATTAAATAACTTATATTAGTCAGCTTTTTGATATTGCTGTTTAAATAAACTCCGAGTTGTACGTCTTAACGCCAACAAAGTTAGTAAAGTGTTCAATGGCATGCGAATGAACCTTAACATAAGTAAATTTCGGATCATAGAGGAGCGTCACACGTTGCTCCATAAACTCCACGTCGTCGCTACACTCCAAATGTAATTTCGGTGGCTGCAACTCCATAAGATGTATGCAATCCAGCTTACACAGCAGCTCTAGCAGCAGCATCGTATCCACGGGCAGCAGATGTGGAAAGCGCAGGAATAAACTGTGAACAGTGCAGCCATTGCGGGTGATGCACTCACTTAGCACAGCACCCATCCAGCGATCGAGAACACGACGATTAAGCGAAGCATTTATACGTATCCAGGGCTGAGGACGCATGACAATCACATCCCTTGCGGCTGCCAGGTCGGTTGAGATCGTGACTGCTGCCACCTTTTCGTCCTCATTGGGCTTAACACGTTTCGAACGACGGGCGTTGGGTGGTGGCATTAAAGCCTTCGCATCATCATCGTCTTGGGTGCCGTCGCTATCGACACTACTCTGCTGCGTAAGTTTTGCCTTTTTGCTGGTGCTTGGCTGTTCCTGCTCTTCAGCGTTGGATTCCAATAGCTTGCGCTTTTGTACCACAACAGCTTGCGGCGTAGCCGGTGTATCAGCCACAATGGATTGCATACGCTCACGCTCTAGCCGTGTTATATGAAAAGTATGGACCACCCAGTGGCGCATGTGCTCCCTATGCACATACATATGGCTGGCAACGCCCACACGCTTAATCAAGTCATGACCCTCCAGTTCTTGTAGGGCGTCCAGCAAGAAGTTGCCAAATGGAAAATTGCGTCGAAGCTCTATGCTCTCAGCGCCCAATGGACGATTGTGTATATATTCCAGTATGTCCTTGATATGCTGTATAGCAGTTGCATCATAGTTTCGATCCTCCTGTAGAGTTGGCAGCAGCGTCTCAAACGTATTATCCGTATAACGCCAATAGGTGGCTCTGAAAACGGAAGAACAAGAATTAAAATTTTTGTGAAAGATCTTATAAAATACTTAACTTACTTGGACACCATGTCAAGCACTGTCTTGTGCAGCGCCTTCAGGTCATCCTGCACCGGCTCCTGCTCTATCTGCTCCATGTGTATGGTGGGCAGGTGCACTACGAATACATCCTGCGCCCGAGCACGCTCCTCCTTGTTCAGCGATGGCTCATAGTCCTGGGTGCGTTCCGTCTCCTCCTTGCCCGCCTCAAAGTCCAGCAAACGATTGCACAACATGTGCCAATCTGTGATCTTGTGCAACGTGATGTCAGCTAGCACTTTACCGAGATCCTTTTGCTCCAGCGGCTGCTGTTGCTGGCGCCAGTACTTCTCCAATTTGTTGACTAGTGAAAGGAGATTGCTCGTCGAGACGGTCAACGTGGTGCTGTTCGAAGTGGAGCTGTCCAGCTGTAGTTGCAACGGCGACTGAGGCAATGCATCCGCAACCAGTTGACGCAAAATGGCCCGATGCTCGTAGACAATGCGCTCCACAGCGTTCAGATAGTTGCCACTGCGCATAATACAACCAAAAGGGCATTCGCCATGCTCCAAGCGAGCACAGCTAATGTTCACCGACTGCCCCAGTGCATCTAAAGCACAAAAAAAGTGCATGGAGCGTAGAGGTAGCTTGTTAAGGAGATTATACGCGCTGCATGGCACACGGTATGTGAGATTAGCTGGATGGAAACGTACTCGAGCCGCCTGACGGCCACTGCAGACACTCTCCAGCCGCTTGGCATATTCCGTTTGTGGTGCATTGTCAAAGATGCTGCTATAATGATCCAAGATGCGATCTGAAGAGGAACCACTCTGTCTTGACATTGATGTGGTGTCCACTGTGAGTATATTTGCTGGCAACTGTAGCGACAAGCTTAAGCGATTATTTGCCAACCGTTCGGTCAGAAGCAGCAACTGGGCAAAGGTGGGTGAAGCCAATTGTACTTTACTGGCCAACTTCTGCTGCTCCTTAAAGTGTTGTGCAAATGCATAATACGCATCATAGAGCATATAGTTGTACTTTTGAAAGATCAAACGGTACTTGTACTTGGAGCTGAGCAGGTGACCGGGTCCCGAAACCTGACGATTCACATGATTAATATTGCGACGCTTTACAGCGACGAGTAGGGAATCAGCCCGAGCCTTATTGAAAGCAGAATTAAGTACATCTTCCGAGAAGTGCTTGTAGATCTCAAATGCCTGGCAATTGAAGAGCGTCTTGTCCCTGTTGCAGCACAATATGCTGTGCAATACACCAAACACAACGGTTACTTGCAGTTCTGTCTCATTGGTGGGATTCGCATAGAGCAGCGTGTCCTGTTCGGCATTTAATGGCGTAAACTCTCTAAACCGACGATGATAATCCTCTAGATTGTCGGGCAACAAAAACTGACGATACACATGCTCCTGAAACACAAGAAACATAATTAGTTGCGGGATCTTTTAGTTGGTGGTGAAAGTCATCATCTTTACCTCATTGAGAATCATTGTATGCAATTTGTTTAGGATGAGAAGAAAGTGAATGAGTAGCGCATTGATTTGATCACTTCGCACGGGATACTCTCGCTTAAGTTGAGGCAGAAAGCGTTCATTGTAGGTGGCATTGAATTCCGTTTGCGCCTGCATCATATAGATCCAATTGCGTACATCCGGCTGATCTCGTTTCATGCGTATAAGGAACTGAAGACGACGCACGCAAGCCTGCGTCGTCTTATTATTTATGCCCAGGTACTGACGGATGACATCCCGACAAATGGTGCCCACATTATATAGTGCTAGTGCCGGCAATGGGGCATCGATAAACAAATAGACAGCGCGTCCCATCTTAAGCAGACGATCCTCGGCAGCACACCAGGTGACGCGCAATGTGCGCATATTGCGCAAAGCATCCCGATCGATATCATCACGGGGTCCACCTTTGCGCTTGCGCACATCTCCAGTCGAGTTGGCATTGCGCGTCTTACCAAATCTGGGCAATGGTTTCGGACGCATCAGACTGAGACGCTTGCGTACGGGAAACTGTGATGTCGATGGCCGGGCATTGCTGGCCGTTGTGCGGGTCGCAGCAACCGATGATCGTTTCACCCAGGACCAATGACGAAATTGATGTGCATACAGCGAGGAGCTAAGTCCAGCTGAGCCTTGTTGATCACCGGGCACGGTGCCATCGTCCAATGCCAATGCCTCATCAAATTCCACGGTACGCACAAAAGTCAAAGGCGGCAAACGCTGATCTTTGCGACTGCCGACCTTGCGCTCCCTGTGTTTTAGGAATCCCAGCTTTGTGTAAATGCATATGTTCTGCAGCTTCGCCCAATATTCAGCGACCTGTGCGCGTGTCTCAAACACAAAATCCAATTTCTCATAGCTGCGCTCGGGACTAACACGTTTGAAGTTGTGACCACTGCTGGTCGTCGTGTCTAAGAGACTGCTGCGTTGATTCAGGTAAATCCATCGCTGCAATGCATCACGTCCCAGCTGACGTTCGCTTACCTGCAGCAGACCCATATTATTCAACAGACGCAGTGTGTTGAGATGTCGCTGTTGCAGATTAAGGCGTGGTATCAAATTCGTTAACTGCAACTGTCCAATTAGATAGTGCTGCCTCACCGGATGCTGCAGATGCGGACGTAATTGTTCTGTCACTTCACGCTCAACGCGAAAGAGTCGCAGCATCAGTGAAAGCGGCATGCGTTCCAGTGCATCAATGAAATAGAGCCAACCCGAAGGCTTCTCCGCATACCGCGGCAGTGGCGGTATAAAAGTGCGCCAGCTTATCTCCTGTGTATATGGCAGCACCTGAGACTCCTTCTCCTGCCACTCGTCAAGGAATTGTCGTGTAAGCAGTGATGGTTCGGTGCGCTGCCAGTGCTGCAGCAAATCCACATTCATCTCCAACGCTTGTTGTTCGGGCTGCTGTTCCCGCACCAAATAGAACAGGAATTCGTGCAGCGTACACGCCAACAGCAGTTTAGGAGCCGTATGCTTGATCTTGATGCCCGATTGCAGACGTTCCACGCGTAGCTTCTTGCGTGCCAGCACCTCGCGCCGCTCCTTATCCTTCAACTGGGAGGGACGCAACAATCGCTCCTCACTGAGCAAGCGAAAATTGCTCTTTAGACGCAATACCTCACGCTGCAATTGCTCGTGGTCGATATCGATGCTGGGATGTGTGACGAAACGATAGAGACGCACCAAATGCTCATACTCCAGCGTCACCTCGTACGTATTGACAACGTTATCGTGCTGCATCCGCTGCAGCAGCCGAAACATTGATTTCCGGCAAATCTTTCCATGCCATCCAACATTGAGCTCGGACTGTGCAATTGCATGTATGACATCAATGGCATGGACAATGCAAGTCTTGTCAACCTGTTGTACAATTAGTTTCTTGCGTTCCAGCTGGCGTCGCGTCTCGTTCTCCGGATGGCTGGCCATTTTGAATTTTGCGAAAGTCATGTGGCGTATATTTGCCTTGATATTCGGTAGATCATTCACCACAATATCAATGTTGGGCGGAAATTTCTTAAATAAAGAAATGAAGAGAAAATATTAAACAAAATTGCCATTTCCTCTTCTTAAAACATATTCTTACCAGCTCGTCCTTGCACTGCAGCTTTTCTACAGTCTTTTCCTGCTTCTCCGTTTTTACCCCGGCTTCCGTCACGATCGGTGATGTAATTGCCACATAGCGAACGATGCGTATTTTACCCACCGTATCCGTATATTTTGTGATCTTTTTGCTGGCCATAAGATGCTTAATGACACCTCGTGCTAATTGTACATTGATGGATGTATACTGAGCTAGTTCGATGGTGCTCATGCCGCGTTCACCAAATCGTTTAATGGCCCGCATGCTTTCAAGTTCGATGGGCATGTTAAGGAATGAGTGACGCTGGTTAAGAAACTCATCTGTCGACTTCTCCTCTTTGTCAGCGTTGGCTTCCACTTTAGTAAGCTCTTCAAACTTTGTGTTGGGATCCCGCAATCGTGTAACCGACATTTTGCGTCCCTTAGGCTGATCTTTAGATGTACTGGCGCTAGCTGGCTTTGGTGGATAGATAAGTGCCGTCTCAAAAAAGGTGCGAAAGTTGTGTGACAGAACAAGTTTCTTCAGCCTCGACGTGGTAAGACCCTTAACCCGTTGCGTTATTTCACTTGTGGGCACATACTGTTCGGGACTTGCCTTAACCTCGATATACACCTGCTCTATAACGCGTTGCAGGTGACTCTTGTAGATGCGATAAAAGCGTGGCAACATCACCAGCAAGGACAACATGGTGCGTCCATTGTGACGCTCTGTATAAGGCTGACTAACCACCAGTTGCATCTTTATAAATTTGTTTCTACGAAGGATAAAGATATCTGTAATTTGTTTAATACAGATTAAAACTGAAAATACTTACTTTGTGTAGAATAAGAAACACGACTCCTTAAAATAGTTGGTTAATGACCAGGGACCCCTTGTGGTTTCGCCATTGTAGCGAGAGCGGCCAATGCACTCCCAGAATATGAATTGCTGAACGGATAGCTCGCGAGGCTTTAACAGATTTGGCGGCATCAGTGCTTTAAGACGCTCATCCTGGCTGGCAACTACAACTAGCGTTTGACTCCACCGTTCGCTGGCCTCTGCGACAGTCAGTTCTTCCAGAACATTTACAGCTATGAGCTTACGTTGATGGTAATGCGCACAGTTGCCCATTATGTGGCCATCCAGTACGGGTGCATATGGAAAGCGTAAAAAAGGGCAGCTATCTGGGACCACAGGCAAACCCAGTTCCGGATCCTCATCGTTAATGCGATTATAGGGCGGCATAAGGGGACGTGCCTCGGGCAGCTCATAGAACTTAACCTTATTTGTAGAGCGCAACAGTAGAGTCCATATTTGTTGTTGTAATGCGGCCGACAGAGCTTGGCCATTTTGTAGTCGTATGCCCAACAAAGACCAAAGATCTAGAAAAGCATAAAATTAAAACATTTGATCAATTTTGAACATTATGGATTATTTTTAATGTTGTAGAAATACTGCTTGCACACACTGTTCAACCAGCAACAGAAAGAGTCTTTCCTTTAATTATTTTACTACTTACTTGGCAACGTGGTTCCTTCTAAGCCTTCAAGCGCAACCTCATCAATTACGGCGCTTATCCAAGATCCACCTGCGTAAGCCGCACACATTTTATTGCTTCTTCCAGATTCAATTTATTTATTTTTTGTTTATTTCGTGATGCAAATACATTTACTGTGCTGCAATGTTGTTGACCGTCTTTTAAACAGCTGTTTCTAAGCAGTGCTGTAAAGCGTCCAAATTAGGCGTCAGAGTGAGACAACTCTACTGTGTCTTCAATGCCAGAGTGCAGCTGCTACAAACAAACGCCGATGCCGCCTTCACTTCAACCGCTCTTTTGCTAGGTTAAAGACAATCAAATCTCAGAACAAATTTGCAAAAAAAAAGTACAGTGCTAAAAACTTTGCTTTAACAATCATTGTATTCAAATATATTGAAAAAATATTACAAAATGGCTATGGCTAACTTCAGTTTCGCTAACATGTCGGCAGAGGCTAGCGAAGAGCAGTGTATTTCATTTCAAGACAAAGCGGAAACATGGGACAATGCCGAACACGGTAAGTAGAATGGAGCCTGATGAAAAAATATTAGCTTGAGTAAAAACCTTTATGCAAATCTGCAGTGAAGGCAGTTGTGGATGCCCTAAACGGTCAGACAACAGTACACGCTCTTAACCTCGATGGAAATACATTGGGCGTGGAGGCAGCACAGGCAATTGGGGAGGCGTTGACGCGCCATCCAGAATTTCGCAAGGCACTGTGGAAAAATTTATTTACGCGGCGCCTCAAGTCTGAAATTCCATTGGCACTGAAGCATCTCGGCGCTGGCTTAATAGCTGCGGGCGCCCAATTGACGGTGCTCGATCTTAGCGATAATGCTCTGGGTCCAAATGGCATGACTGGGTTGGAGGAGTTTCTGCGCTCACCCGTTTGTTATTCATTGCAGGAGCTATATTTAAATAACTGTGGCTTAGGACCCGAGGGTGGACGTATGCTGTCCGTGGCATTGCTTGATCTGCACGAGAATGCCAAAGCAGCTGGAAAACCTCTTCAACTGCGGGTTTTTGTAGCTGGTCGCAATCGGCTTGAAAATGCAGGCGCAAAGGCTCTATCAAAAACATTCAAACGTTTACAAACGCTGGAGGAGATAACGATGCCACAGAATTCCATATACCATGTTGGCGTTGCTGATCTTGCCGCGGGCTTTAAAAAGAATCCCCACTTACGCATCCTTAATATGAACGATAACACACTGACCGTAAAGGGTGCCTCCAAAATAGCAGATGTCTTTATACACACGCCGCTGTAAGCCCATTTCGATTTTTTATTATCATATTATTAAGCTAATTATCAAACAATATTCTTGAACAGCTTAAGGGAAATCAACTTTGGCGATTGTTTGTTAAAAACCGATGGCGCCTATCTCTTTGCTGAGGCCTTGGAGAAGAATCATAGTCAACTCGAGGTGCTTGACATGGGCTTTAACGATATCAACTCTGATGGCGGTCTGATGCTAGTGACAGCCATACTTAATAAGCCCAAGTTGCGGGTATTTAATATTGATGGAAATTGTTTTGGGCAAGATGGTGTCGCGCAAATCATTGCCGAAATGGCCAAAAGTCAGAACCCTCAGGCATTGATGTCTATGGAAGAGGTTGTGTCTGAAGAGGAGGGCGAGGCAAGCGGTGGCGAGGATGATGGTGAGGACACAATCGAGAACACTGACGAGGAATATGTCGAAGACGAGGGTGATGATGGTGAATACGATCCAAATGATACTACCGAGGAAGTTGACGATGATGATGAGGAATATGTTAATGAAAATGAGGCCGAAGAGACAGCTTACATGTCCACCAAATCCTTTCCAGCCAATATCGTATGTGTCTAATGATCAGTTATTGATTAGTATACAGCCATATTCTTAGTCTATACTTTATCTTTTAGGTTGTTGACGACACTTCCAGCTGCAACATAGCCATGAACACATTGACCCTAGCGAACAATGACAACGAAAAATCAACAACCAACAACAACTGCACCGTAGAAGAGTTCTGCCTGAGCCGAATCCCGTGCACGCTGCAACAATTTAATTCTCTTCAAGAAGAAAACAAATTGGAAGCACTGGAAGGCGTCATTAATGTATGTATATATTAGAGTGGTAGAGCGTAGTACATCCTTCAACTAAAATTCTGTTTTGCCACAGTTGTTCAGCGATGATAATCACGTGCTGCTGCTCATCTTCACAACGCTTAAGTGTGCGCATCTGTCGCAGACATCCAAGGCAGCACTGGATTTATCTGTTTCACTCATAGAGTCCACCTTCGATTATGCCATCAAAACGAAGCAGGAGTCGCGAGTTTTGGACTACTACCTTAAGCAACTAGGACTACTCCGTAGCGAAGAACCATTCAATTCTGCCTACGATGTGAAGAGCTGTCGCTTTGCTTTACGCGAGGCACTGTCGAAGCCAGAGTTCGCCAATGATAATATAAGGAATACCTTTAACGTGTTTCTCGATCAACTCGATGCTTAGCGTTCCATGTTTAATCATTTAAATCAGCTGATTTGCAAGTCTTCTATGCAAATGGTTTAGTTAAGTTAAAAAAAAAAAATATTCAAATAAAGCCAAAAGTTTAATTATCTCGAAAATACTGGGATAGTAAAAAGTCCCTTTGCTTATTACTAGTAGAGCCAAATGATGTAATGCGCATCAGAAATACATCAGAATCACAATGAAATTCATATGAAGATATTTTATTTGACTTTAAGGAATTTTTTCCAATAATCCGTACTGGTTTATACAGAACAGTTGATTAAGTACAACTACAAAAAAAAGTTATATAGTTACTAGATAGTTTAACTGGAATCAATCGTAAGTTTTCTTGCTCAATTGATTTAGTTGTATATGAAAAAAGATTTTTGCTTTAAACAAATTTATTTACATAAAAAAATCTTTGATTGGGACTACAAACTACACTAAAGAAAACATATGATATATTTTATTGTGTTCTATTGTATATGTTGGTGGATTATCGCTTTTAGTTTTGTTCATTAAAATCTACAATTAGAGAATGTGGCGAAGTTGATTAAAATATTTATGTGTGTGTGCCTATATTATATTGTTGTTTCGAATTTGAGGATGGTAATTAATGTTGTGTGTACACAATGCTTTAAATTCACCATTTTTGGTTATATATATAACGATTTATTTCGTTTTTTTTATCTATTGCCGTTCGGCAAGTTGGTATATTATAAATACTTATTAATTATTAATAGGGGAATATAACCTCAAATACAATTTTCATTTTTTTCTTGGCTTCCGTTTCCATTCTTTTCTTTGGTAAAATATTTGAAATAATATACCAGAACAGATCAGGACCAAAATGACGACGAATGCATGAGAGTATTCGGTTTAGGATACCTTTGTGACAGTGTACAGCTTAAGCCTCATAATCGGAATCATTCTCATCGTCCACAAAAGCAACATCATCGTCGTCATCAGAGTCGCTTATAACAGCGCGACGCTTATTTGATACAGCCGTCGTTTTGGCTCCGCCGCTACTGTCCTCGTCGCGTTGACGCTTAACCGGACGCTTAATGGGTGTATCTCCATCATCTGCGGTTGCGTTTGCTTTGTTGTTGGTGCCTTCATCATCCGAATCATCAAAAGTGTAATCAATCTTTTTGCTTGCGGCACGGCGACCAGGACGGTCTGCACGTGGTGTCGACTCCTCCATATCGAATTCCACGATTTCTAAATCTGAATCTGAATCATCCTTACGCTTTTTGCCCTAATTTGGAAGACAATAATAGGTCAAAGCAGTTAGAATTTGTTTTTAGTTTAAGACACTCACCTTTGATTTGGTAAAGTCCAGTTTGGATTGCTTGAGACCGTCACCGTTCTCCTTCTTTGCCTGTGGTTTCTTTTCGCCGGGCTCCTTCTTCGCAGCAGGCGCTTTCTTCGGCTTTTGCGCTGCTGTCTTGGCTGCACCACCTTCAACTAGAGCATCAAACTCATCGACCGCATCGACGGGCTCTTTTTTAGCTGCAGCTCCTTTCTTTGCTTTTGGTGATGTCTTTGTGCCGCCTTCGACTACTGAGTCATCATCACCTTCTTCCCCTGGCTCCTTTTTCTCAATTTTAATCTTAGCAGCACGTTTGGCATTTTCGAATTTCTTTATAAGATCATCGGTGATCTTGAATGCCACTCTTTTGCCAATGGGATCGGGAAAGATATCATCGTTGCCTGCGGCACTTTTGCCTTTCTTGCCACGACCGGCGCCAGTTGCCTTTTGACTCTTGATGGCCTTTGCTTGCTTCAGATTAATACCCATCTCCTCTTGACGCTCCTTTTCCTCGACCTCGTCCAACTTCTGATCGAGGATATCAAGATCATCCATCCACAGATGTTGTGGCGTCTTCTTCATTAAATTATCCAGTTCGATTAGTTTGGCATCGCGCTGCTTGAGTAGCTCGTTTTTGCGCTCATCTGTCAACATCCACATGGACATGCCCAGCAGATAGTCGAATTTCTTAACCTCGGTGAGCTTCTGAAATGCCTTCTCTGGATCTACTTCCTTTTTGACCTTCTTGCCAGATGTAGACGCAGAGCCTGACTCCTCTTCTTCCTCTTCATCGTCGGCCCCTTCAGCCTCCTCAATTTTGATGCGACGCTGCCATTCCTTGACAGGATCGGGACGATAGCCACGCTTAATAAGCTCATCAATCATGACCTTGCGCTGCTTGTTCTCAATCACCAGCTTCTTCTCACACTTCTCGAGAATAAAGCGGGCCTGATCGCTAAGGCGATCCGACTGCGCTGTGAGCTGGCCAACGAGATAATCCTTGCGACGATGGTAGTACTCCGTGCGCAACTTGAAGAACTCAATCAGTATCTCTTTAGGTGTGGGGAAGCGACGCAAGCAATTGTTTTCATCAAACGCATGCATTTGATTGGTGGATATCGAAGAGCTAAGCTTAAAAGTGCGATGGAATCCGCCATCCTCCTTGCGCAGACGATCAAATTCACCAGGATTAAAACATACCACGAAGCGCACCGTTGTATCTGTATGGTATTCACGATATTCACTGACAATCGCTTTGACTTTTTCGGTACCATTGGACAATGGTTCCAAAACATTCTCTTTGTAGGTTTGAGTCCAAACACCAACGGGCAACTCAGTTATCTCGATACGACTGTCTGGCAAAATCTGAATATTTCCCGAGTGCACATAACGCCCATCATCGACGTATTCAATGATACCCTTGAAGTTTTTATACCATGGATGCAATGCCAATGGCTCCTCGCCATTAATCATGCGACGCAAATTATTTATCAGCTCGCGTGGATTATAATTGGCTATTTTAGTTGACCAACCAGTACCAATGCCCTCGGCGCCATTGACTAAGACCATGGGTATTATAGGAATGTACCAAAGTGGCTCAATGCGCTGTCCATCATCCGTTTGATATTGCAGCAGTGGATCATCCAATGGATGATAGATAAGACGTGTCAGCGGCGACATCAATGTGAAAATATAACGAGCACTTGCAGAATCCTTGCCGCCAGCCAAACGTGTACCGAACTGACCGCGTGGTTCCAGCAAATTAATGTTGTTCGAGCCCACATAATTCTGCGCTAGATTCACAATGGTCATCTGCAACGAGACTTCACCGTGATGATACGCAGACATTTCAGCCACCGAACCCGACAACTGGGCCACCTTAACCTCGCGTTTATCATTGCGCTTGAAGCATGTGAACATTACTTTGCGTTGGCCAGGCTTTAGGCCATCCACTAGACTGGGAATGGAGCGCTCGTTGTCCGCATTGGAGAAGAGCACCAGTTCCAGATTGATGAAATCGGAGTAGGTCACATGCTTGGTGCCCTTCGCGTACAAATAGCGCTCTGGGAGCCCCAATTGCTTGCGGCGCTTTATCTCGTCCATGTGATTGGTTAGCCACGTTTTTCGTGATTCTACATGCTTCTTGGCGAATGCCATTACAATGTTATCATCATCCAATTGACCATCATATTTGAATAATATTCGATGACGATCCATGTCCTTTGAAATGTTGTAATAACGAGATTAGTATTCAATTTTCGTTAAGTGATTCAAAATATAAAATGATTTTTGCAAACATACCTGGAAATATTCCTTAGCCTCCTTAGATGTCGAAGTACCGAGACCCTTATAGTACTTTATATTGTACGTATGACTATTGGGTGTATCCGTTTTCCATTCATCAAATTCAGGCATCGAATAGAAGGACAGCTCTTCATTCTTTTTTGTTGCCTTAACAATGGGCGTTATGAACTCCTCGAGGAACGGCAGACGAAGCAGTTCCGGCCAGTTGGTGTGTATGAAATTAATTAGCAGACCCTTGATATGGGAACCATCCTGATCCTGATCAGTCATGATCATCACCTTGCCATAGCGCAGAGTCTTGAGATCGTCGATAGTCAAATACTTTTTCTTATACTGCAGTCCAATGATCTTGCACAGATTATTGATTTCAGCATTCTCCGTGAGCTGCTTAAAGGTGGCCTCACGCACATTGAGCAGTTTACCGCGCAGCGGAAACACGCCATAGTAGTTTCGACCAATGACGCCGAGGCCGGAGACAGCCAAGGATTTAGCTGAGTCACCCTCAGTGAGAATTAAAGTGCAGTCTATGGAATTTTTGGTTCCCGCCTCGTTGGCATCCTCTAGCTTGGGAATGCCCTTAATCTTATGTGACTTTCTGCCGCCGGTTTTGGCAATATCATTCTGTGCCTTAAACTTGGCCCATGCGAGCACAGATTCAACAATTCCTGACTTCGCAATTTGTCCAATTAATTTCTCGGACAGCGCACACTTGGAGCCGAAACTTTTGGCCTGCAGTGTCATGTTTTCCTTTGTTTGCGAATCGAAGGTGGGATTCTCGATGAGGCAATTTACGAATATCCACAAATGATTGCGTACTTGGAAGGGTTTAATGCTAATACCATTTTTGTTCTTCTTCTTAAGCACCTCAATCAGCTGCTTAATGACATTATCCACAACATGATCGACATGGCGACCACCCTTAGTCGTTGCTATCGAATTGACAAACGAGACTTGTTGAAATCCACGTTCCGATGGACAAACGGCGACTTCCCAGCGTTCACCACACGCCTCATAGACCACTTTAATGGGCTGACCAGCTTCATCATCCTCATTCTTGACAAACAAGTCAATGTAATCCTTGAATCCCCTGACAGGCACCTTAGTGCCATTCAGAAATACACACACACCCTTTGTGGATGCAGCGACATCGTAGGCACGTCTCGACATAAGCGCTACAATATCCTTATCCAACGTATCCATCTTGAACTTGGCCAAATCTGGGCTGAATGTAATTCGTGTGAAATCGGTACCACTAGATTCTTTAATCTGGAATTTGATTGCAACGTTGCAAAATGAAAAGCAACGACATTTTTACAGATCGATGTGTATATATTATAAATCTGTTTGAAATTTGTTGTACTTACGATTGGGTCACCAGCATTGCCCATGTTACTGCCCCAGGTTTGCTTGAAACTCTTTCTGAACTGCTTGGTGGATGTTTCCACAGTGAAGCTATTCGAGAAAATGTTACACAATTTGGCACCGTAGCCATTGCGACCGCCAGTAACTTTTTTCTCATCATCGTTGTAGTTTGAAGAAGTCAACAGATGACCGAATATCATGGTTGGCACATACATTTTCTCCTCCTTGTGCATTGTTACCGGAATGCC
The DNA here is from genome assembly GCA_035044465.1 of Scaptomyza tumidula. Taxonomy (NCBI): domain Eukaryota; kingdom Metazoa; phylum Arthropoda; class Insecta; order Diptera; family Drosophilidae; genus Scaptomyza; species Scaptomyza tumidula. The sequence goes on from JAWNNW010000033.1 coordinate 54,671, forward strand.
CTGGCCATTGTTCCAAATAGAGATAATATTTTTTTCGGGATCTATGTCAACTTTTATAGTATTCATTGACTTGTCACGCTGCTTATTATCGGCGGCATTCACCAGGATCTCATCGAAAATCTTATAGAGACCGGGCACATACGAAATCTCTCGCTGCACCATGCGGTTCTTCTCAGAATCATGGACCCACATCAAATCCTTAACGAACTCTACAGAACCAATATACGAGTCTGGACGCAACAGAATGTGCTCCAGCTGCGATTTCTTCTGGTACATCTGTTCGATGGACATGCCGCCTTTACCGTTCTGCATGATGACGTTGTTGTGGTGGACCTGCTAAAAAAAATATAAACGGCGTTTAATAACAAAGTAACATAACTGTACCTTAAAGTCTCTTATTTTTGTGAACACATGAACTGCGATAAACAGTTTTTAATGAATTTGTTATTTGATGAAGAATAAATAAGCAATATATTTGCCTTCAAAATAAGATGAATGGTTTTTTCTTTCCTTTTTTAGTATTATACAATTTATTTTTACAATTATGTGGATCAATTTTCGTTTGTGTATAAGAGCACGATTAGCGTCCGTACACGAAAAAAGAGTGCGCACAATGAATGTGTTTTACAACCCTGTCTTTCTAAAAGCAGTTGAGCCGGCTAGCACATGCACCAACAATAAAACTTACATTAACGGAATTAAAAATTAATGAAAGAGCGTTATGTTTTGAAAATATTTTGATATGATTTTATCTAAAGGTTTGATCAATAATGGCTCACGACTAAAACTTTATAAAAAAAACTACATGCTTAGCGCAAAACTTAATTACATGTCAGTAGATATGCGTATGTATCTACGTGCAACGAGCTTGCCGGCTTAACGTTATTAGTATGTATGTATATACAATACATATTTATTTTTGTAAAATATCAATTGATACACGTAACACTAAAAAAGGCTTAAAAACCTATGCTCGGGCTGTTAAAGCCCTCAGCATCATTTCGTATACATAACTTACGCACAGAAATTCTACCTAAATTGCCAGCGCCATTTTTAATTTGCAAATGCGATGCCGCTGGGCAAAAAACGTCAATTTTACCTAATTCTACACTCAACAATCAATATAAACACTCTTAATTATAGTCGTCACATTAATTTTTCGAGACGCCGTTTATCCTACCTTTTCACTTAGTTGTACAAAATTCGTAGCTCGTTTGGCAAAACCAACGCGCGGCAACAAATGCAAAAATTGCACACACAGTAGACGCCGCCGCACAATGTTTGTACGGATTGATTGTGCACCGCCTGCGCTTGTTGCTGTACGTTTTTGTTGTACAGTTAAACTTATAACTATAATACACGCAACTATTTAATTGCAACACTAAATAAAACGGACTTCACAATAAAATTCAACCAGATGAAATGAAAAGATGTCTTGGCCGCAAAACACCCGTACCCAAGCCTATGGTTGTTTTTCGATACATATCGGAATGTTCGAAAGGTGCTGCCAGACCACAGCCAACAATTAATTGCAAAAACAAAGTTAAACCAAACGAGGGCTGCAATGTGCGCATTGTTCTGTTCGATGTTCAAGCATCATCGTCTTAATCGATATGAAACAATATTATTTGGCGGGTATTTATATATATTTTGGTAAATTGTTTGTACCCAAATAATGGAAAATATCAAATAAAAAAGTATTTTTATTCTACAGAACAATATACTTTTATTTAACAAGATTTGCTCATGAGCAGATTGTGCTTCAGTAAGTTAGCCGTATCTTATTTCCTTAAATGTAACGAGCGTAGGTAAATTAAAATTTTATTTCAAGCCAAATTAGTGTAAATTATAAGCAATAGACAGTTGTGCTAAAAACAAGCTTTTCACCCAACCCGGCTACATAACCTTGACCAACGGCAACATAAGGTTTGTTGCACTTGCCTCTGTCGCCGCTTTTTTTGTTAACTTAAAACTAGTTTTTCTTTAATTGTAATCAACGAATGTTCTGGATCAGAATGACCAGAAATGAAAGTACAAATTTAGCTTCTTTTGCAATCAGTTGGTTATGTTCTTTACAATATTTTAGGTCAATTACACAGATGTATCTACACACTTATACTACCCCTACTTAATAATGTGACGTCATTAAAAAGCTCATTGAACTTGCACAGCATCTCCTATGACATCTCCCGCAACACAATCTTCACCATCCGGTTCTGACCTCCATCTTTGGCCTTACGATTATATGTCAGTTTACAGCTTCATATTATTTTCACTCTCACTTGCAATTAATGAATCAACATACTCTTCTTATTGCGCTTATGACACTGTTTTACTTTCAGTATAAAAATTACTTAATATTAACTTTACTAAATTAGAACTGGAAATATTAATTTTTATAACGATTTCAAGATTTGATTATTTTTGGATATACTTTAAAAGCGTATGCAGGTTTCGATAAATTGTTTTTGTTTTTGCAATGCATATAACTTGATGATTTTAATTTATCTCGTTACCCGGCTTGGAGACGGGTTTGCTGTGAGTGTTGTTCTGAGTTGTTGGGGGCATAAAACGTTTTGTTCTAAACAAACTTTAAGTCAGTCTTTATACGAACTTGTGCGCCGTCGATCTTGTCGCACTTGCAGCTGTTTGTTTTTAATTCTATGTAATAAAAAAAAACTATATTAAGTATTTAAGTCTCACGGTGCGTGTTTAGGTCTAATACAGACTGTAATTAAATTCTTGTCTTCAACTCTCATACTTGGAATGGAGAGAATTTGTTATTCTGTTGTTAAGAAAAATGTTTTTAATTTTTAGAAGCATCATGTGTGTTCTCGTGTTGAATTGCAGCAAACAAAATTTAGTTTAGGTACCAATAACATTGAGTTAAGGCCAATTGCTGACAAGTGTGATTTTCCTATTGTAGCTGGAACAAAATATATATAATAAGTTAAAACGCGAAAGGTTAGTAGAATAGAACTTATAGTTAAGAGCATTCAGAATTATCGCATTCACTTTCAATAAAGGTTAGTTGACATTTTGAACTTAAAATTAAAATGCATTAGAGCCTGCCCAGCATTCTCTAACAAATATGGCAGCTGAGTAAAAATGACACATAAAAATCAACGTCTCGCAATATTTGCGAATCAAACCTGTGACTTGGAATTTGGAACTTTGTTCTGTTTGCCAATTAGATGATTTATGGTTACGGTTGCTTTAAAGTTCATATGGATATAAGACATGTAATGCAACGCGTTTGTTCTCGAGAAATTTCAACGACCTCGAACTGCAACACAAGTTCTTAAAGTTACAATGGTTTTTGTTATTATTTGGTGTTCAAAAAGGTACCTTTATGTGGGTAATTCGTTAATGGAAATAAATAATAATAAGTAAAAAAGGCTTTAGATTTAAATGAACTTTTAAATCGAAAGAATTAAGAATTAAGCAAATTGAAAAAACAAGAGTACACAATGAAAATGAAAGCAAAAGTATTTGTTATTAAGCACAACAAACAAATTAAGTTGCATTATTTAAACAGAAAACCAAAGCTAATTTGCTTTTAATACTTATAGTTTGTTAATCAGTATTATTTTCTGTCCCTTGTTGGCTCTCGTAAACATCTCTATTTAAGGTCTAAGCTTCTTTGACTAATGCCGCATGTAAACATGAAGTTTGACACTTTATTTTGTGTACTTTATGCACTTTAGCTAAATACAGCTGAATTTGACGTATTCTATAGTCACAATGCAAATTTAAGATGAGCGTTTAATACGAAATTTACGAGTACGTGCTTAAAAGCGATCGGTGAGAACTTAAATACAATGTGCAATGTCACAGATTGGAGAGACGTAAGCCTTATCAATACTCGTTGAGCAATTGGGTTGAGTTCAGTTCGTTTTGAGTTCAGGAAGAGCTTCGGACTGGGGGGGTAGCGCGCTAATCATTGCCGCTCTGTCGTCTCATTTTTTGTGTTATCGCAAAAATGGCCATAGTTTAGTGGTGTGGTTGTTGTTGGTTTATTATAAATTGCATGGGATTAAAAACATTTGGCCTCATGCCGATGCCCATTCGTTGGCTCAGTTTCAAACTTGAAGTCGAACGCGAAACAAGAAAACCAACACAAAACAAACGTTTTTAAAATGGTAAAGATACTACGTTAAATGTTTCACAAAAAATACTTACGGTACATACGGTTTTCGCGATGTCTTTTGTACCAATGTCAGGTTCAATTACAGGCAACACTTTAAAAATGTTGCTAACAATGAACAATACAATGTAAATATTGTCAGACATGTGCTTAATTGCGGTTAAAACTGTGTGAATATCGTAAAAATTAATGTCAATGTTTAATTGACTGCAACGCAACACGCAAGCAACAAGTGGGAGTTAACTAAGCAACATTCAATTGCAGTTTTGCAAGGATCAGTTAGGGATGATAGCGTGACTGCAATTGTGATTGCTTACTGCTACATTTGATTGAAATAAACGAAACATATTAAAGACAGATACATACATACATGGATGTATTTATTGGAATCTTTAACACTTACTTGTTGTCGGTAAATCGATTCTGGAAATTATAACCTTTTATTCGTTTGATCAGTTTTGTCAACATTGCCTTCAAATATTTTAAGAATTTATAGTTAAAAAAAGGATTAACAATGTATATAACAGAAATACTATTCTGCCAATTTATATTATTTTCTTTTAAATCCAAATGTATATATAAAATTAGACAAGCAATTATTGAAAGAAATGAAAAAAGCCGCGACCTGTGAGACATTAAATAGAAGCGATTAAAATAATTTGTAAAATCTATTCAAAAGTAGGTCATATTAATTTAATCAGCGCATTATGCCAAAAACAAAATGTTTTTAAAAATATATATCAGCAGTAAATTGCGTGTTAACGTACATGAATAAATATGAAAAATGAAGAGATTATCTCAATTTTAGAGCAAGCAACATTGCTTCGTGTGTCATGGCAACATTGTTGCTAGCAACATGAGACAAGAAACATTACTTTTACTTATTATCCACCCTTTTTTATTGCTTTAAAGGCAACAGCTGCACGCAAAATGCCTGCCATAGAGCACAAACTGAATATCGAGGAGGAGATACCAGAGAATATACGTCTTATTGCAGAAGAGCAAGGAGAATGTCCAAAGACCAAACAGGAGACAATCGCACACTTTCGCAATTATATTTTAGGTATCTTCTAACTTGTTATTCACTCACAGAAAATAATAAACATTACAAAAAAAATTGTATTGCTTAGAACACAACGATTGTCAACCACATCGCAATGATGATAGGTATTTGGAAAAGTTTCTGCGCGCTCGATTCTGGAAGTTAGAAAATAGCTACAAATTGGTAAGTTTTTTAAAGGTTATCCAAATTTAAGTCTCCAGTCTGAGTAATAATATTCTTTTTCACAGCTCTGTAGTTATTATAGATTTCGTGAGGAGAATAAAAGCTTTTATGAGAAGGTGCGACCCATGGATTTGCGGCATCTGGGTGATGAGGATATATTAACTGTGACACCATATCGTGATCAGCTTGGACATCGCATACTCATCTATCGCTTTGGTATCTGGCGACCAAATCGTGTTAATGTCGATGATATTTTTAGGGCAACAATTGTTCTACAGGAACTGGGTTCCTTAGAACCCATCTCACAAATAATGGGCGGTGTGGCCATGTTTGACATGAAGGATTTGGGCTTGGAACATCTGCTTCATTTGAGTCCCAGTGTGGCACAGAAAATGCTTGCCTTGCTAGTGGTAGGTCAAAAAGATAGTGAATTTATTACTGTATCGTGTGTTTAACTGATTTCTTCTTCTTGTTAATTAGACCTCAATGCCGATTCGCACATCTGCCCTGCATATAGTTAATCAAAATTGGCTCTTTAATGCTGCATTCAAGATATTCAAACCTTTTCTCAGTGCCTCAATGCAAGAGCGTCTTTTTATACACGGCAGTGATATGAGCTCCCTCCACAAACATATCTATCCAGAACATCTGCCCAAACGGTTAGTTCATAGTAAAGTATTCAAGTATATTCAATAATATTTACATTTGTTTTGTTAATCTTCTAGATATGGTGGCATGCATGAGGATTATTCCTATAAGCTGTGGTTGGATATGCTGGAGCAACAATGTGCGACGACTGGTGTTCAGAAGGATATGGAACAGTTGGGTTTTGTATTCGATTAGAAATTATGAAAATTCTTGAAATTTTTATAAATGCATTTGGCTTTTTGTGGGATATTTTTTATTGTCATTTCCTCTTAAGGAAAGCTAATCATTTGGCATATATTTATCAAAAAGCAAATAACAATTTGAGGTTAAAGAATCTCACACTTTGAGGTTTTGGGTAACGCACAATTTTGAGGTTAGATCCGGTATATGTATATTAAATTTAATGCGCCGCACATTTGTCGCACAACATAACCAAAATGACAACTGCCCCCTAAGGCAATAACAACAAGCAGAGGCAAATCAAATGAGGAAGCAACTCCATATGGAAATTAGTTCCGGTCAAGGAATCCTGTTGAAGGATGAAACCCATGTACATCGACATGTTCGTTTTATGTATTTTATATGCAAAATGTATTATGAACTAGATGTTAGAGCGAGATGGCAGCTAGCTGTGATTTGACCGTTATGGTAATTGAGTGTTGGACAACGCATAAAATGCAGCACAGTCACATAAATATTTTTGCGCCTTTGCCTCAAGCCTCGCCCTTCGTTTAGCTCTCTCTTCTCATGAAGCGTTACAAATATGTTTGATTTTTTTTTTTTTTATTGAATTCTTTGGCAGCGGAAACTGCTGTCGTCTCACACAAACAAACAGTAAAAAAGTTAACCAATCCCTGCCCCCCACCCTCCATACTTTATTTTTGTCCTTCTTGTTCAAACGGTCAAACGATAGTGAAATTGATTTTGGTGCCAAGGGGTCTCTGGTCTCAGAGCTTTGGTTCTTTGCCCCCCCGTGTACACATAATCTCTATGTGTGCGCCATTTGTGCGATTAAAGCGACAAGATTAAAAAATTTATTGCACAAATATTTATGGGGGACAGTAGCCTAACCAAAAAAAAAAGAGACAGAGACAGCGACCGAAACGACAAAAACAAAAAAACAACACACACACACACAGAGCTAGCATAAAAATAGCCCACATCTGCGAGCGGGGGGATGGGCAGACGGACACTGTCCCGTTATTAGCTCAGTTCCGAAGTAACACGTGTGCGAGCCAAAGGCTGAACTGAATATAATTTATGGCAGCCGAACGGCAAATTTATTTCTCTTCCATTGATAGCGACAAGAAGCAGGGGGCGTGGCATGGGCTAGCGTTATTGTCTTACCACCAAAACTGTGCTATTCAACATATGTCACATACTATATGCGAATAAGTCGGAGAAAAGAAAGCAAATTGAATAAACATAACAATCCATTTTTTTTTTTAATAATACTGACTTGTGGTGTCGAAAAAGAAAAATAATTCTTATCATGTAGCTAAAAGCTTTGTGTTTTTGTGCAAGGAAATATAATTTACAAAAATCATTTGTGTTTTTCACAATTTTTTGGATTGTCTCCACCAAGGACATAAGGAAATGAGAAGACTGTTATTAATATTCAGAAATTCTTTCAATTTTCACTGTCAGTAACTTCAACATATGTTTTTTTTTATAAGACTCTAAGAGCCTTTTGGCTTATTCCTTCAGGCCAGCTTAACTATATAATCATAAGCCGCACTCTGAGTAAACAAGCCAAATCCTTATCATTTAAACATCGTTTATAACTCAATCTCAGCTTAATCCACAATGATTTCTTTGGCACCCACACAGACGACACCCATATCCACAATGAGCCAATGAAAAAGATATATGTATATAGTTTGCAATCATTTATCAAGCATGGTGGTCCCACATATCGATAAGGTTGTGCACAACGGTGTCTATGCTGTTAACCAAGGGCCATAACGAGCCGCCATTTATACAGTTTACACCTTCGCCTCCGGGCCGAGGAAGTTGCTCGGATGCGGAGTCGGGTGTATGGCGACGCCAAACGGAAGTCAACACATTGACAGCAAATATTTCAATTATTTTGGATAGCCGGTTTATTTATGGGTTCGTTGGGTTCAGTCCGGGGTCAGTTTCGCTCCATTCGGCTGACTTCATGTTGTTTACAAATCGCTGGCCATAATTTATTGTCCTTGTGTTCTGTGTGTGTTTTGGCCAAGAATTCTGCCAATGAGTGAATGATATACTGTGACGCCTGATAACCAACAATATTGCCTGATGGATGACTAAAAGAGACAACCGCAAAAAGAGAGCGAAAGAGAGAGTGAGAGAGAGAGGGGTGTGAGTGGTTGTTTAGTTATAGAGCTCATTAGGAAACAATTACAAAAGGCAGACACACACTTACTGCTTAGGGTTGCCGAACAAATGTCACCCTTCTCTCTAAGTGTGTGTATGTGTGTGTAAGTGTGAAAAAGGTCAGGTACGGCATGTCCAAATGTCAGAGTTGACTGACAGTTGACAGCCGGGTTACGCCCACAAATGTGGCGCTCGTATAATATGGTTAATTTGCGAGTGCGAAAAGAAAACAAGTCGAGAAAGCTCTAGTCGACTAGATGATACCCTGAACCCTATAACTTACGCGTACACTCAGGTGTGTGTATCTGTATGTGTATGTATGCGTCTGTGTGTGTGTGTGTGTGTTTATGTGACTGCATACCTTATCTTTGATGGAAGACATACATACTCTGAAAAACTGTTTAACACTACTATTTCCTATTTAAACTAATATCATATATATAAACGCTGACTCATTCACAGTTAGTTAAAGTATTAAGTTGTAAAATTATTTTTAAAAAACAAAAAAAAAATTTAGCAGCTCTTAAAAACAAAACTTAGCATGCTCCATACCATTCTGGAAAAGCTAGAACCTGTTGGGAATTCTAAGACAGGGCAGGTTCAAAATATAAATAAATATAACTACTATTTACGGTGTGTGCTATATATGGCAAGTCAACCATTGACAAATTTGTTGTTAACAAGACAACCCGAATCCAATACTTAACGCGTACAGTCAGGCTGATCATTAATATATATCCTTTATGGGATCGGAGATGATGCCTTCTGCCTGTTACATACTTTTGCACAAAACCATTATACCCTTTTAACCCATTTTAAATGGGTTAAAAAATAAGGTTAGGGCAAAAGGGTATAACAAGGAAACAGTGAATAGTATTATAATCTGTATTTATGCTTATGGTAAAAAAAAACATGTTGAGTTCTGAAGATAAAGGTGAGGTGAATTGAATAGCTCCCAAGCAGATTAAAAACTAAACACACTTGCTGATATTAATCATTTCGTCAAACAAGTTTTTTCATTTTGACAATAATTGTGAGAAAGACCAGAAAAGATTTTTGAAAAGCTGTCTAACTAGCTGCAATTATTGTATCTTATGCGAGTTAACGTTTTTTAAAAAAACTCTTCATTAAATTTCAAATAGTAATAGCACGTGTGTTTATTAATTAATCCAGGCTAAGCGAACCAGTAATTAATATAAATGCTAAGCATAGTTAAATGCTATTATTACGCTTGTGTAAGCCCCGTAAAGGGGGTTCTAGTCGAGAGTGTTAGCTTAAAGATACCCATTAGAAGTCGATACTTGATTTGGCATTGGTTTAACTAACAGCCAGAACAGTATTATTTGCACAGTTACTAAACTAATCTGCTTAGTTTAGCTCTGCCAATGTTGTAACAAAATCGATTCCCTATATTCAATCACGATTCTCCGCACATGTCATTAAACCCGCCCGTGGAGCTTGCACAAAGACAACCCGCTGTCCGGAACAATACAATAAAATGGCCAGGGGAAATGTAAATTTCTTGTGCAAGTTAATGTCGATGTCGACTTCTGGCATCGATTTTCTGTTGATTTACCAGAAATTATTTGTGATAAAACACGATATTTGCACTTGTTTAAAGTGCACTCCAGGAGCTAAAGCTGTTGGCCGTGGTAGGTAGGGGTAGGTAAGTACAGAAAGGGGGCAAGAGCACGATGGTTGACAATCAATCACATCACATGGCAGACTGAAGATGCGAGAGACAGATTGAGGAGTGGATAACATGCGAGGCATGACATCTATGCGCTTTTAATGCCTGCCTAATCCGGCGTAATAAACATTCACGTTATATATGCGGGAATCAATTGAGATGCAATTGAAAAGGACTTGTCATGCAAATATTTGACAGGATACAGCAAATGACAATGGGTAAAACACAAATAATACACACACAGAGAGACAGAGAGAGAGAGAGAGAGGGAGACTTAGTCTAAGTCAACAAACAAAAGTCGAGGCACTTCAGCCGCGAATTAGTTGTAAATGAGACACAAGTAAGAAGGCTCTAGACGAGAAATCCAGACTAGACGATACTCTGCGTTCATATATACAGACGGACATCGACTCGGCTCAAGAATATATATATACTTTATTGTGGCCGGAGATGCTTCCTTCTGCCTGTTACAATTCAAAATAAATAAAACCCATTTTCAATGGTTTCAGGGTATAAAAAAAACCGCGGCATACTTTTCGGCATGATGGCTTTAAGCAAATAGTCGAGGCACAACTTCCCCTCTCGGCAGCACGTGTCTTGTGCGCCACCTGTCTGGCAGCGAGAATTTAGCTAAATACCCTTCCTCAGGATTTGCGTTGGTTATTACAATATTTTAATTGGCCGCTGGCAAATATTTGCACACCTTTAACCCTTTTTAATATGCCTAAGTGCTGCAGTTTGTCTATTTGCAGCATTAATATTGACTCTTTTTCTCCCTCTCTATCTCTCTCTCTCTCTCTCTCTCTATCTGTTGTCCAGCCACATAGAAACCTCAACGGTTAAATTACAGCAGCCTCGCAGTTTCGGTGTCTCGAGTCATTTCGAATGAGGCCAACGAACAATAGGGAGAAAAAAAGATTGAATAGCCACGCGCGACTAATAGATGCTCTGCAATTTCACAGAACTTACACTTATCAACCTATTTATTATTCTATTTTAACTTTTAATTGCTTTAAGTTTGTGAAAATAATAAAGAGAGTTCATATAAGATTGCAAAATAATATTAAACTAAAAGGAAAGGTCTTAAGTCAGCGATCGGGGAACTTTTTGAATCAATTTGAAAGAAACTTTACTTCAACAGCATAGAAAACTGTAAAGTTAAACTTAGATATATATACTTTTTAATGAATTTCCCAAAATATTTTACTGGAAGTTAGCCTTACCCCAGTGATGAGCAAAAAAA
>JAWNNW010000034.1:0-132348 GCA_035044465.1 Scaptomyza tumidula
CCAGTGGTCGGGGAACTTTTTTAATCATTACCCCAAAATATTTTTATTTAAGTTGATATTACCCCATAGTGGTTCTCCGACCGCTGTTGTGTGAAACAAATAAGGTTTATGCATTGGCTTAACTACCCTCTTAAAATAATAAAAAAAAAGTATACATACTTTTAGGCAGATCGCTTATTCTTACTTATATATAAATTTTCGGAAAAAAGGACATTAGATTTTAAGCCATAACTTGAACATTTCCTTAAAGATCTTTAAGGAAAATACATTTTTGAACTCGCAGCAACAAGTTTTATCGATTTGCTTACAAGGATCTCCAGGATTCACGATAAAAAATTTTCAAAAAATTTTACAGGGGGTAGGTCAGAAAAAATTTTTAAAATTACAAAATCGTCGATAACTTGGCTATTTTAAGGACTATCCGTATGTCCTTTGGACCACAGATAGACCTGGGCCCGTTGATACGAGCAAAGTAGTTCCAAGGACGATAGTCCTTCAAACAACTGGAATAAAAGGATAAATGTTTAAAACAGAAAATTGGTTATAAGTCGGCCAAATCATAAAGGATTCGCACATGTCCTATGCCAGACATTTGGTTTTGACCAGGGCTACCAACTGGCCAAAGGATATTCAAATCGTCCTTGTGGTTTCCGAGAAAACTGCACTTTTATTGTTTTTTCTTATTTTCGCTCGGCCGTAGAGTGAAATTTTTACAAGTGTTTTTTTTCTTAGATGACCCCATAATCCTTGAATGCAGTTCGATAGAGTAGGTCCTTGAAACTCTCCCGCAACATGTCCTTTCAAAATCCATAAGGATTAAAGTGGCTTAGGAGTATTTAAAAAAAAAATTCAACACACTTTAGGTCAAAATTCGTCAATATAATTAAGGATCCATCGGTTTTGCAGTCAAGGATGGTTGCGATTCCCACCCAACAAAGGAAAAATAACATAATTTTGTATTGCTCGTATCGTTAAAGTTCGTATTTATTTACCTCAAAAACCAATAAATCTAATAAAATATCTACAATCAATTTTTAATAATAATATAAGACATGGACTAAAATTAGATATACATATTAACTTAGGTGCTTCTCGTTTGTACATATGTTTAAATAAAAATGTTTTTCTTAGAAAAATGAATGCATTTTTAATCATTACCCCAAAATATTTTTGTTTAGATTGGTATCACCCCATACCGGTTCCTCGACCTCTGTTGTGTGGAAACAAATAAGGTTGATTCATTGGCTAAATTACCCTCTAAGAATAATTTGGCGAATACATACTTGTAGGCAAATCGCTTTTTCTTTCATATTTAATTGGTGCGACATTACGAGAAAAAGGAAAAAAAATCATTGCATACGACATAGGCCGTATATTAAAGTCAAATCAACCCACTTGCTGCTGATTCTGTGCGCCTGGTAAACTTGAGTCAAAAACTAGAGAAAACTAGCAAAAACTTGACGGAAGGTCGGCGGTATTCTTTTGCGATCTCATCGAGTTTTTAAGTATTTCCGACGCCAAGTACCAGGCGAACAGACTTGGCAATAGCACTGGTTTTTATATTTAACTACAAAAGTATAAAGGAAAATATGAATTAAAACAATCCAGCGCAAAGGTATGCAAATATATATATTTAACTACAAAAGTATGCTGCACAATTAATTATATTATGAATAAAAAGCCAGCCTAAAAGTATGCAAATGTATATAATGAGAATTTATACATCGCTTGCTGCTGAGCTGGTATGCCTGGCAAAAGGGAAAATTTATACGGAAGAGTGCCCATTGTTGTAGAACTTTATGCATTTTGAGTTTTAAATTCGTTATTGAGTCTTAGTTCGTTTAAACGCTTTTAATCATTACACCAAAATATGTATGTGTAAGTTGGTATTACCCCATGGCGAAGAAAAATATATACTTTTCACTGACAGAAGTTTCTTTTTACCCCCAAAAATTGAGTTTTTACCCCATTCGGGGTAATTTACCCCGGTTCCCCGACCACTGGCGTATACACACACACATACTTGAAATGACTGACTGTACGCGTAAAGTGTAGGGATCAAGGTATCGTCTAGTCGGGATTTCTCGATTAGAGCCTTCTTACTTGTTTTGATATCTTTTTGATTAATTCAAACATATTTCTTTCAAAGAAAAATATAGAGCTTTAATCACCGAAGGGGGCCTCCTTACAAATTGTATCGTTTTGGTCGGTTCCCCGATTGCTGTTAAATGATAATAAATAAGGTTGATAAGCATACATACTTTTAGGCAGATCGCTTCATATTGCTGAACGTAACGGCAGTTTTACCGAGAATTCGTTTTGACTAAAATCATTGCATACGGCATAGGCCGTATATTAAAGTCAATGTGCATTTTAAGTTTTACATTGATTTTTGCGTTTTAGATTCGTTTTAATTAATTTAACATAAAAATTAAATTTTTACCCAATTTTTGGTAATTTACCCAGGTTCCCCGACCGCTGTTCTACAGGATTCCACATATCAGCTAAATTGTTAAATGATTTCAATTAAAATTAAATTAAATTATTATATATAACCATTGCCAAAAAATTTAAGTGCACTTGTACCGCATGGGGCAACATTAGGTACACACGCATGCCGAGTATGCTTTTCACACAACAGGTTCCACAATGGGTGTGTGAAGTCCACAAAAAGCGGTCTCGTTTTATAAACGAAAGCTGATTTTGCACAGTTGTCAGAGTTTGGGGCAGTTGGGCGCGTCAACATTAGAGTTGTTATTGGCTAGTTGATAAGCAGAGCGACGCAAAATCAAAACTGTTTTGACACTTGCCAAAAGCTAAGCCACGTTGTTGAGCTTAACATTATTTTGATAGCTGCTCGTAGCAGTAGTGTCCAGTTCTGAAAGCTTTAAAACGTTAAATGCCGCCTTTTAAATACATTATTTACCCCCAATAGTTGCCCAGAAATGCCGTTGAACCCGTTTGGCTAGAACTTGTCATTAGAATTTTGATTAGTTCATGCCCATTTTCATATAATTATTGTCGTTTATTTGCAAAAAAAATATAAAAAAATTTGACTATCTAGAAGACCACAAGCAGCGCATAATATTGATAAGACACAATAACATATAAACTTGCTAAATAACTTTCTTAAAAGCGCGAGGCACATCATCATTAGGCTGACTGTGACTATGCCACACGGCCTATTAAACTCATAGAGACGCCATTCAGCTGATAACCCCCGAGCTTGCTGTACACACAAGTAGGACCATGTGGATGCTGTTCTCAGATCACTTGCCCGCTATCCGCTCTCCGTTCTCCGTTCGCAGCTCACTAGCGTCACGTACACGGTTTTGCTTGTATTGTATTGAGTTGTTATTATATTGTTATTATTGTCTCAAAGATTAGCTGGCAAGTTGTGAGTCTATAAAAGCGTGTGAACAACTAAAAATCCAAATCAGTCTTAAACCTCGTATTGTGTGGTGTGTTTGCATTGATTCTTTTACATTCAAATTATTCGTGAAATCGTGACAAGCAAAAAATGTATAAACGTGAACTTTCCTTTGATAAGGTTGGTACAACACGCAGTTCCTGTCATAACTACATATACTGTATATGGTATATGTTAAGTGGAAAATTTAATTTGCATTAAAAAACAATTAAAATCAACAATTTAAATTAATCACAAGTGTAATAAAATCAACAAGTATTTTTTTGTAGTATAGAAAAAGAGATTATTAATTTTTATTGAACATAAAAAATTAAAAAGATCATTAAGTATCAAATGGATGGATCTTAAAAGCTAAAAAGGATAAAAATCTGTCTAGGTCAATCTTAAGCAAATATTGCTTAAAGGTTGACAAATCAAGTTCTAGGTTATATGCATGACTTTGGCCCTGCAATCGAGCATTGCGGTTAGTTAGAAAACCTTCGATATGCAACGATAAGCACAAAAGTAAAACGTAGGCTCATGTTGACCTTTGTAAGCTGAGCTATCAAGGGTAAGCAACAAAAAAAACCTCATGACTTTAATATCTGTTTACAATGCCAAAGCTGAGAACAGTTTACAATACTCGTCCAATAAATAGAACATTAATCGATTGACTGATGGGTAGTTAAGGTCTACTGATGCCAATATGATAGCACTAGTCTGATTATTATACAAGCTTATAACAAAACAAGCTTCAATTGATAAGCACTCTTAATGATTATTAATTTATTAATTCATTAATATTTATAACAATGTTTTCAATTTCTGGTTTCTTGTTTGTTGTTTGCATGATCAGCCAACTCGTATCGAGGATTCAGCTTACATAGCTGAGGCTGTGGACATTCAGGAGGCACGCAACACCTGCCTGCTCTTCTCGCCCAAGGACTCTTCGTTGTCGAGTGGTGCCTTGGCCAATACCTTGGCCATCTTTAAGAAGCACGACATCAATCTGTTGCACATTGAATCGCGCTCCTCGCTGCGTGTTCCCGGCTACGAGTTCTTTGTGGAGTGCGATGGCCAGTCGGGTGCCATAGGAAGAGCCATTGAGGATGTGAAGGAGCAGTGCAGCTACTTCAATATCATCTCACGCGATTACAAGGATAATGCAACAGCTGTGCCTTGGTTTCCACGTCGCATACGCGATTTGGATCGTTTTGCCAATCAGATTTTAAGCTATGGCGCCGAGCTGGACTCGGATCATCCTGGCTTCACAGACCCCGAGTATCGCACTCGTCGCAAGTACTTTGCGGACATTGCTTACAATTACAAACATGGAGAGCCGCTGCCGCACGTTGATTACACAAAGGCTGAGACCGAAACTTGGGGCATCATCTTTCGCAATCTGACTAAACTATATAAAACACACGCTTGCCGCGAATACAATCATGTTTTTCCTCTCCTAGTGGACAACTGCGGGTTCCGTGAGGATAACATTCCACAGCTGGAGGATGTCTCCAATTTCCTTAGGGGTATGTGAGGAAGAAAGTAAAGAGATTTTCTTTTGAAATTATTCTTACAATGAGTTCTATCATCAGATTGCACTGGCTTCACACTACGTCCTGTGGCTGGCCTGCTCAGCTCTCGAGATTTCCTGGCGGGCCTTGCATTCCGAGTCTTCCATTCCACCCAGTACATCAGGCATCCAAGTAAGCCGATGTACACACCAGAACCGGATGTCTGTCACGAGCTGATGGGTCATGTGCCACTCTTTGCGGATCCGGCCTTTGCTCAGTTCAGTCAGGAGATTGGCTTGGCCTCTCTGGGCGCACCCGATGACTACATTGAGAAGCTGTCAACGGTAGGTTGAACTACACCTATTAATCAGGTAACACTCTTATCTATATCAGTACTTTTCCATAGATATTCTGGTTCACAGTGGAGTATGGCATGTGCCGTCAGGAAGGTGAGCTGAAGGCCTTCGGCGCTGGACTACTTTCATCCTATGGCGAGCTGGAATACTGTTTGACAGATAAGCCCAAGCTAATGGACTTTGAGCCGGAAATCACAGGCGTTACCAAGTATCCCATAACGCAATTCCAGCCACTTTACTATGTTGCCGATAGTTTTGAGAGCGCCAAAGAGAAGACCATGTAAGTGAAAGTTAAAAGATCATTTCTCAAAGAGGTTCCAAAGAATGTTTTAATCTTTGTAGTAAATTTGCCAACTCTATACCACGTCCATTTGGAGTGCGTTATAATGCTTATACACAGAGCATTGAAGTTCTCGACTCGAAGAAGCAAATCACGAATTTAATGAACAATATCAATTCCGAGTTTCAGATACTCCAGAATGCCGTTGTTAAGCTGCGCGTTTAATTTTTTTTACATGTGCCCATTTATAGCTTAAGAAATAAATAATAAAATATGATATGAATATTCCAATGCTTCTTTTCAATCGTCTTCTTCACTTTTATTACAACTTGCTGCACAGCGTTGATTTTTCCACACACATCCTCAAGAACAGAACGTTCACACATATTTACAAGCTTAAACGAGCTTACTTTAATATTATAGGTATGTACATGTTATCTTTAACTATAGCTAACTTAAATTTATTTTGAGTTTAATATGTGATATCGAATTTAGCATTTGGCTCCTAATCAGCTGGTATTGTATTGTATTAAATATGTGGGGGAAAAAAAGAAAGGAGAAACTAAAATCACCCATAACAGCTTTGCAGGACCAATTTAATGAGAAATAATAATTGTTAATTTTGATTCATAAATTTGCATGGTTAGGAAATTTCCGGTAAAAATCAAAGCCAGTCGAAAATAAAATATTTTAATATGTTCACAGCAAATAATTCAGTTGCAAACTCAACCTGAGTTTTGACTTAAATACTATATACTACATCTAATCACACACAAAATCTTTATCTAGAATGCACAACAGATGATTTATCCTGAATGTATCTTAAGCTATTTGTATGGCTCCAAAGGTGCAGCGCAGTCTTCAAAATAATATTATATTAAGTTTATGCATATGTACATTAGTATTTGTTTTTGTTGCTCTTAGATATTCGTTGTTATAATTATTTAAGTTTTTTGTATGTCTGAGACACATAACAATCTACATCTAAATAAACATTGGGCTAAATATGAACTAGGTATATAAAATGTTTATGGTTAGTTTCGTTTATATACATATTAGAGATCCTTATTGGTGCCATATGGCACTTACTGGATAATTGTATCTACGTTAACGTTGGGATATTCTTATTAAATTTAAAACACAACTTTCTTTACATAAGAGAAGTGACTATCTTAAACTAATTTTAATTTTTACAACTTGCCTTATTCACGAACATGTACTATATGGATTAGACTTAAGATTAGTTAAGGATTAGAACAATACTCAGTCTGTTGAGATCTACAACTAGTTTTGGGTATTGTGTTCGTTCGATAAAGAGAGCTATGTGCTGAAACTTAGGATTGCTTCTTTCACAATACAACATAGGGATTGGATAATTAGCTGCCTACCTTACAACTATTACTATTACAATTGTAATACCTATGACTATTACTATAACTAAGTTTAAGGAATTCAGATCTCAAGATATATGCCACGACCCTCTGCCGGCCTTATGTTATTGACTACCGTTAGCCGTATGAGGTGAGTTGAACAGATTCTGTGATTGCTCCTGTGACATTTGATACGGCAATATCTCCAGATCATTAGGCAAATGTTGCTGACTTTGGTTCTGGTGATTGCCACTCAGAGATTGAAATGAATTTGAGCTGAAAAAACTGTTCGACTGCTGTTGCGATTGCAACAATTGTTGCTGATGTTGCAACAGCTGTTGATTATGTTGGTGTTGCTGTTGCAGCTGCTGATGGAAGGATTGACTGGATGTGCGGATCATTTTGTTGTCTTCGCTGTGCGTCTCGCTGCCATTATCACTGACGCCCATGGAAAAGTTTAGCGATGGATTGGATTCGGTGGCCATTTGCATGTAGGACAATAGCGAATCCTCATTTGTATTTTCTGGTGCATTGTTGATGTTGTTGCTGCTAGGGTTGTTGTTATTATTGTTGTTGTTGCTGCTGCTACCAAGCGCTTGCAGGGGAGATAGATTGAGGAACGCATCAATATCATCAATATCCTCTCGGGATAACATGCTGCCCGCAGACTGTTGTTGCTGCTGTTGTTGTTGCTGCTGTTGTTGCTGCTGTTGTTGCTGTTGTTGTTGCTGCTGTTGTAGCTGCAATTGTTGCTGCTGATGCAGCAGCTGCTGCTGTTGCTGCTGAATATGACTCTGCTGTTGCTGATGCTGTTGTAAATGATGATTGTGTTGCTGCTGATTATGCAGATTCTGCTGCTGCTGCATCAGCATCTGTTGATCCTGTTGATTCAGAATCTGTTCCGAATTCAACGCAAAGCCATATTGATTGAATTGAGGCTCAACCGCATTGCTGCCACTAAAATTAAAACTGCGCTGCACATTGACACCGCCAGCATTGCCAACGGCAGCAACAGCAGCCATGTTGCCGGCAGCAAAACCCACAGGCACTATAGGTTGCAGATATGTGTAGCGCGAGAGCAACAGTTGTTCAGAGACAATGCGCAATTCCTCCTGCTGTTGTATAATCAGCTTCCGCAGCTCATCATGTTTGCGTTGCAGTTGATCTTGCATGTGACTCTGCACAGAGGTCATAACAACAGCGCCCGGCAGCATTTCCGACTGTGATTGCGCAGGCATGGGTAGCGATACCGAAACAGGGACCGATACGGGCAAAGGCAGTGGAGATAGTACTGGTGCTACAGGAAACGGAGCCATCACTGGTTGCATGGGTATTGCTGCAAGATACTGCGGAGGTTCCAGGAAACTAGGTGTAACTAGCTGCGGACTTGCCAGCGGGTAATTGGATTGGGGAAATGAACAGGGATTGCTGGTAACAATTTGTGTAGGTGTTATCGGCAATATTGGCACAATCTTTGGCTGCAACTGTTGCTGATGCAAATTGTGATGGCTGATATGTTGCTGTTGTTGCTGCTGGTGTTGATGCTGGTGATGATTGTTGTTGATGCGTTCACGTCCATGGTGCGAACGTGAGCGTTGACTTTGCTAAGAAAATGAAAAAAGAGTAAGTTAAGTAAGAAGAACGTGGGCTTCAACATATTAAACAGAGATGTCAAAGAAATAAAAGACATGCTTGTTTTTAGCTATTAATGTAGCTTTTTCTATTTTCATTTGCATCCCTCTTAAAAATTTGACTACACCGTTTATACGTCAGTCCGTTAACTAACCGAACTGGCATGCGTCATAAGGGACTGCCTGCTGGTAACGGACTCAGCCGACATCGATGTGGAATCCGAATCGTTGCCGCGATTCGTGTAGAAGTAACACTTGCGCTTGGCCTTCGGTGAGATGCCCGTTGAGCTGATGTTGCCATAGCTGGAGGCAGGTCTTGAGGTCTTCAACGAGTTGACCGGGCAAGAGCTGGCCGTCGCCGTTGCTGCCCCCGTAATCGACCACAAGGGCGACACGTTTATCTCGGGTGATGTGGCTGCTGCTGGGGTGGCGGCAGCTTCCTCATTGCTCAGGTTGGCGAGGGTAGTGTTGAGTAACGTGCTGTCTAGACTCTGATGACTAAGCTCAAAGTCACGCAGCGTTGTTGTGGCTGAGGCACATTGGCTGCTGCTGGTTGAGGTGGATGCCTGAGCTTTGTTCGCCTTCTTGCGATCCTTCTTGTTTTGCCTTAGGACTTCCGCATAGCTGACGACCTTGTGCGTACAGACGACGTAGTCAGGCTTGGAGTTGTACTGATGATAGCTTACATAGTAATCAGTTTGCAGCCAAATCCACTGCTGACCCTTGGTCAGAAAACGATAATAGCAAGACTTGCCCTCACCCGTCTGACGCACTGCGATAGAAGTTAAAAGATGAGAGTAGCAGAGATTAGAGCCATGTTTTAAGAAGACTCAAATCTTACATACATTCCTCGTGGCAGGCCACTATTGCGTCCAGGTCATCGAAGTGATAGTAATCATAGCCCGAAGTGCCCAGCACCTCAAAAGGCATATAACCAATGATAGGCGGCGCTCGATGATCCAAAAACAGGAACTTCCACTCCATGCTGTGCTTTGAGGTGAACTCATTGTTAGTGGGATCAATAATGCTCATCTCGCGTATCAACTGTGGCGTTTGTATTCGACCCGTCCCCACAAACACCAGACTCTTGTCCACCTCCACATTAGGATTCTGTTGAAAAATTCGGGGTAGGGTCTGAGAGCAACTGCTCTGACTATCTGAGCTGGCAGAACCCGCATTCGCATTGGCATCGTGACCTAACAGGTGGAAAATGAAAATGAAAACTAATGCCATAACGCTGCTGATCAACAACCTACGAAAATAACCCACAAACTTGACAAGTTCGTAGGAATTGCTATCCGTTTTCTCAATTCCGACACGTTTCAAATGCGTATAGAATGTGATCTGATTACTGGCATCGATGTCTGTTTGGCGGGGTTCGATGATGGGCGTAGGATTCAAGAAGATATTAAGCAGCGCCTCATGATCCGTTTGATAAGCCAGATCATAGATGCTCATGTTGTACAGTTCATGCTGTAAGCAAGAGACTACCCTGTAGTTGGGTTATATTGGTTATAGGTGGAGACACCTACCGGCAAATAGCCTAGCTGTGAGGTAATATTTTCCGATGTATAGAATATGGAGCCCATACTGCTAAAGACCATCATAAACCCATCCAAGGACTCCAACATTAAGTGCGTAAACTCATCGTTGGTTAGAAATGTGGGTTTCCAGTCTTGTTGTATCTCAAAAACCTTTGAACGATCCGTTGCCTCTGCGTATATACCACATAACTTAGAATTGATAGGATTTATAGAATTGCTTAAGTATTACCATTGTGGTTCTTTAGAAATGAAATTGTCGACTTTAGCACTGTTGACTTGTCCATCTTCCGATTAGATGTCGTTATCAATGTACTCAGGTCATTTACCAGCGAATTGAATTGATCCCGACGTTTCTTCTCGCTCAGATTTCGGGATTTTCTGCAAAGAAGACTGTGGGTTATCCATAAATATCAAAATATAAGGCATTGAAAAACAATTTCTTAAAATAAGCACGAGAGTAAAACGATTATACAAGGACCCACCCCCTTACAAGAACATGACCCCACACCACCCCACCCACCCACACACGCAAACATATACATATGTATGCTTACGCATACGCACACGTCGAACAGCTGCTCACCTTTTTACGTGTGCTCACGTGTGTCCTGCGATTGATGCATTGTCTGACGTTTATTAGACCAATCCACCCACATGCTCTCAATATACACACAAACACCAAAACACACACGCTCTAACTGAGCTTATGCGTATGTAAAAATCTATGAGGAGGTGGAAAGGGGTAGATGTTGTAGACAACAGTTACCTTCGTCCTGTTGTCGCTTTGCATTTGTTGCGCTAGAAAAAACATTTTTAGTCTCGGATTTATGTATTTGACATTTGCGTGTCAATAAAATGAATGCCGCAGAAAGAGAGGTACATAGAGAAAGCACGATAGAGAAAAACGGGGGAGGGGAATGAGAACTATGGTACGAATTGAAATTGAGTACATATATTTTCTTGCTTTCATCAATTCCTGGAATGCAGCGTCACTTGTTTATGAAATGAACTGCATAAAAACCCAAGGGCGCACAGTTTTTTTTTTTAACTACTCCCCCACTCCTACTCCATCTGATGAATCAAGTTCATTTTTTCTTACGTTATCCGTCTGTTTTTTTTTTTCCAACCTTATCTGTGTTTTTGCTCCATTAAACAATTGGAACAGGTAAGTGAGTGTATTACGAGTCTTTTCGATTGGCTAATTAGTTTAATATTTAACGTCGTAAGTTACTGAAAACAAAAACGATTTCCTTAATTGTAAGCTTCGGTTTTTTTGATACCCATTAAAGATGGGTAAAACAGTGGAAACTGTGAAATTTTCATTAATATCGGTTGTGAAATATGGAAGATTTAAGTTGAGTCATTAACTGTCGTCAGTCGTACGAGTCGAGCTTACTCGACTTGAGCCTCCTACTTGTTTTTTTTTTAGAAAAATTTAAATACCTACCTCAACAAGATATCTAAAGAATAAAAACTGTTATTAAACTCGTTATATGGCTGTATATGATTCTAATTGATTATTGAACTACATCTTAAACTCAAGGTTTTTTGTTCTCATTTCAATCACTTTAGAATTTAATCCACAAATCTATTAAATCCCATTTAATTATTTATTTAATTTATTACGCGATTTCTTCACATTCTTAGAGTCAACTATATAATAATACGAAACAATGTTATAATATTTAATTAGCATAACACAAGTTGAGCTTACTCGACTCTTCCTTATTCTATCACTTTCATCTCTTCCTCGTCGCCCATTTGTTCTTAGCTATTAGATTACTAATTTGATATTTTAATTGCCACAGGAAAAGTCAGCGCGTTTACATATTGTGCAATAGCAAAGGACAACAATAATTGAACATTTATTTGGTCACTATACAAAAATCAAATCACTCTCAAATAACAGTTAATTAAAGTATTGAATTCTTCTTGGCTCGTTACCTGAACAACCCGTGCAAAGAATGTTGCCAACTGTGGCAAGTTTTTGTATGGCAGTTATGGAGTGGGGCGAGAGGTGGGATTACAAGCCGATTATGACATATTTTGTTTGCAGCTCTTCGGTCTTCGCTTTTCCCTTTTTTTCACAGTTCATGGTCATGACCAATTTCTCAGTGTTTCTACCCATATTCATGACAAATACTCAACTGCCTTATTACACTTTTTTGTCTACGTCTTCATATCAAAACTGTCAGTTGCAGTGTGTCATTCGCAAGTTGCGTATATTTATAGGTATATTTATCCTCAGCTTTGTGTGTTAATTTAACTAAAGCTCTCACCTTTTCGTGTCATCTTTGTCGTCGCTCTCGTCGTCCATCTTCGTGCTTGTTTGATAATCCGCTGCCAAGTTATTGTTTTAACAAAATTTGTTTAAAAAAAAACAACACAAAAAAAATAAAACACTTCACAAAATATTTGAGTTTTTAGTGTTTGATTTTCACATATTTGTTTTATTTGTATATTTGTTTGAAATTGAAGTTGTTTTAGTTAGGTTTTTTAAATGCTTGCCACATTTTGTATTTGATGTTTTTTACTTGTTAAAAGCTGTTAAAAATTAAAATATATATTTACAATTATTTTTTCATTTTGGTTTAAATAGTTTTAAAGTTCACGTTAAATTTCTGATGTAATGTAGAATTTTTTTATTTATTTTTCTTAAGCTGAGCAACATTCCGCGTTACCGTCAGCAACAAGTGCAGTTGAGCTTCTGGCCAGACCTTGGTTGCCAATATACTGTGGCTAACACCAACATACACTAACCCCAATACATACACATAGAATGGTTTTGTGGCGCTGGCAGCGTCCTCAATTCCTTTGCAAAGGATGCTGCTGCAGTTATGTAACGTGTGTGGCACTCACTCGTGCTGCGCCTGCGCATGTGCCACACGCCGTGCCCAGTTGCGAATTGGCAACGCGTAAGCGCCAATCATTGCAGTCGTCGCAGATGTTGCATTTTTGCAACCCCTAAAATGTATGCTATGCTATTTTGCCCCTGTTACTAAATGCCAACGAGCGAATGCCATAACAACCTTTCTCCCACTTGCTCCTACTCCAACTCTTCCTGTATGTGTGTGTGTGTGTGTGTGTGTGTGTTGAGCAGACGCTAGCCAATTGCCTGGCTCTTTACCCATCGCTTATTTATATACATACACAAATATACATATTGCATAATCACCTTCTGTGTGTGTGTCTATGATACTTTATTTTTGATGCAGTTGATTTTAGTGCAAATTCGTTTCTTTTATTTTCTTTTGTTTTTGTGATTGTGATTGTGATTGCGCAGCTTGTTTCCAGTAATTTAGCATATGGGTAAACAATCGTTTGACTTAATTGCCATTTTGGAGGGCTTCGCGTGCAGCAGTTTGCTTGCCACAAAACTTTCGCTGCTTGTGCCCCAAGAAGCGAAAGAAGTGTCAAAGAAATTGTTCTTGAAAGTCTCGTTGTTTCTTGCTCTCTGTGCAAAAAGCCTGGCAACTGCTTGCCACACAAAAGTTGCAAAGAAACAAAATGTTGCTGCTGCTTTTACTGTTGCTGTTGCTGCCGCTGCCACTGCCGCTGCTTTGGTCCTTAATTAAAAGCGATTTAAGTGACGGCTTTAAATGTGCAACTCAAAAGCGGCAAACAAGCGGCTTAAAATGCACACAAACATATGTGTGTGTCCGTGTGTGTAGCTGTTTAATTAATCCGTTTAGTTGCTTGTCCGGCGTACATCAAGTGAAGCATTTAACGAGTTATAATTTCCCACATGAATTCAACAGATACGAATATCCACAGCGACCAGCAACAACATTTTAAACACACATCAAAGCCAAAATACCGACAGCTTTTCCCAATGTCACACATAAGTCCATCCTTTTCAAACGACCCCATACCCATTTGTTGTTGCTCCTTGCATACCTTTTGGCCAAGTGTTGCTGGTTAACCCTAAGTAGCTGTTGTGTTTGCTACCTGCAGCTTGGCTGGTTTTAACTTACATTCTGTGGTTTTGTTGGCTTTAAAGAGTAGCTGATGATAATTGCTAATGGTTGTTAAATGGCTCGTGTTGCAATTAGTGCGGTTTATTCGATGCGAAAATAGTCGGTCAAGCATTGAAGAGAAGTTTAGCTTGTTGCTAGATATACATAACCATATTAATTTTAAAAAACATTTTTAAACTTGTATAAAACTCTGAAAGGGTTCGCATTTTCTTATTAAACATTACCACAGAGAGCAGTTGCATCTTAAAATAAGAATAGTAGACTTTAACCCACATAAGCATAAGTTACGTTTATAAATATACATATGTCATTCATATTCAACAATTGCATAACAAACAATCACAATTGTTTGCCAATGTAAAAAAATCAAATAGTTGCATGAGCTTTGGACAAGTGTAATTCACCCTCTCCACCATCCCCATCCAGCCCAATCGAACAGCATTTTTGTTTTGCTCAGTTGGCATTGATAAATGTTGTTTTTGCAATGCGGAAACAAAAAAGCTCAAAAAGCCGGTTGCCAATTGTAGCTAGCAAGATCGTTGACTGACCTACTCATGGCAAAGCTCACAGCTCTCTCTCTCACTCTCTCTGTGTTCTCTCAGTGCTCTCACTTACACGCTGTTTACAAAATTCCCACACTCTCACTCTCTTGCGCAGCTAACGTCATTTGATTGCATTTCTAAAGCTTCGCTCAGTGTGCAAATTATCGCATACTTGCGGTGTGAATCTGTTTGTGTGTGTGTGTGTGAGTGAGTGGCAGTATCGGTGTTTGATTTCTTTGTCAGTGAACTTGAGCTTTTGCTGGCTGCGCTAATTGCATTGCGATTACAGCATAGCGCAACTGTATGCGTGTGTCACACACTGAATGTATGTTTGTGTTTGTGTCTGCGTGTGTTGTGCTGTGTGTGATAATACCTAACACTCGTACTCGCCCCGCCTTTACCCCTCACCAAACCAACTCTTTCTTCACTTTGTTTTCTTTTGCTTCGTTTCGCCCGTTTCCAGAGCTTTGCGAGACTTTTGTAATATTTTTTGTCTCAATCACACTGCTACACTTTTGCACGAATATGTGCCCTCTCTCCGTCTATCTCACCCTCTCTGTCTGTTGCCTATCTTGTTTCGTCTTTTCTTCTGTTTAGGCTCTCTTTGCTGTGTTGTTTTAAACTTGACTCAATTTAATTTTTCCCATTTTTCCCATTTTATTTTGTTATCGTTGCTTTATTTTAATATCTTTTCCCAATTGTCTGTCATTCATTGATTTATTTTGTATTGAAGATTCTCTGTTTCGGTTTCTATTTGCACTTTGTAAGCAGTTTTGTTTGCCAGGAGCCATTAGTAAGACAGATATTAAGCTTAATTACATTTTAAGACTGAGCTCGAGCTTAAAGATAATTTGTATATGAATTCATCCAAGCTGCCGTACCAAAAAGTAACTGGCACAAATACTCAATTATTCTTACTAAGCAAGTGTGAAGTGTTTAGATCACTTCATCTTAAGATGAACATTCGATCGAGTCTACAAGGCGGATGTGCAATTACATATGTATTTATGTGTTTACATTGCCTATGCTTAACAACAAATTTGCTTGGTAATTGTTTTACATCTTAATATCTTTACTAAGCTACAACTTAAATGCATTTTCATAAAAATAAGTTGCACAAGTTTGTTTCAAATTTTCAGTTCGGAAAACTCTTCGAATTTGCATTATTTCTTATACACATTTTGTCAAAGTGATAAGGGTTAGTCCTAAGAAGAACAATATTTGAATAAAAATAAATTTGATAAGGATTTTAAAACTTTTAGAAGGTTCTTGGATTATATTCTATTAAGGGGCTAAAGTTTTTTTTTAAGCCCTGAAGAAAAAAATCAATTCCTTATCATTATTTTGGGTACATGAACCGTTTAATAAGTTAAATAATTATTTCCGCAATATGCCATGATAAATATATTGCAATATTGTTAACAATTTCCTCTACACACTTTTTCTGAAACGTGAAAGTTTTTTCCTATTGCCTTCGACCTGATATGACGCAAAAAGTTAGTTGCTCACAAGCTGCTTATCTGTATCTAAGTTAAGCCATTAAAAACAATTTTACAATTGCTATATATACATATATATATATATAATGTTATGGTACTCCGTTGTAATGTCATATTAAAGAATTGATTAAAAGACAAATTGCAGAGATGTCGAGACCAGTTTCTCGCTTATTCTATCTCGCTCTTGCGTATGGCTGTAATATATTTGTTTATAATTTAATAGTTGTCAATTGAAATGCTTTAACGCTGGCATTCTAGCTGCCTAGCGCATGATCGTATACACATATTATAAACAAGACAATCAAGCACACCAATGCAGAAATGCACACGCGCACTCACACAGCGAAACATAACGGGTAACACACTAACACACACACACACACACACAGTTGTACTTGACTCGACTTAGGTTGACGCGCTCAAACGCTGACGATGACGTTTCAAAAAAAAAAGACGCCAAACACAGAACAGCAACAAACCGAACCGAGCCCCGAACCAGCCTAAAGCAACCCCCTCCTAAGCACCCTCTTCGGAACGACTTTGACAATGAAAAACAAATAAAGGTAAAACCAAAGTTAAACCACATGAATATACATATAATTATGTTATGTTTGGTATGTTTTTGTTTGTTTGCCAGTTACATATTTTCTTTTTTTAAGCTTTTCTCTCATTTTTTGTTGTGGCCTGCATACGTCGAACATTTTTAGTTGAATGCACTTTTGATTAGTTCTCACTTGTTTTCCCCTTACTATTTTAGTGCTCTCGATTTTAATTTCGTCTTACACTGGCGCCTTCCAATATATATATATTTTTATTATACCTAAGCACTTGTGCTAAACGTTTTTAATTTCACTTCTTTTTCCGATTCGTTTGTTTTTTTACACACTTGATATTTGATTAATTAATTACTTTTTAATATGATAAAGATTTTATTTAATGTATTTCACATTTGAAATAACATTCACAATCATATTTTATCGATTTTTAATTACACAAATATTTTTGAGCAGCTTCTTTTATGATTTTAAAATATTAAATAATATCTTAAGCTCCCGCTTTTGTGTTAGTTTTTTTTACTCTGCTTTTTGTAATCTTTCCAAAAAACAATAATTAATATGCGTTAAACATGTTTTCATACTATTTGCTTGGGTCTTCAATATATTTGCACTTTAGATTAATTTTGTATTTAGTTTTGCAAACGTTTTCACTTGTTAAATATTTGCTTTTATTTTTGAGTGTTAATATTTATTTATTTATTCGACCAAATCAGCGAAAAGATGATTTTTGAGCAGGAAGAAAACAAAAATACAAACATAAAACGTAGTAACAAGCGTGTAAATTACTATCGAGTAAGCTGAAGATCTTACAAATTATGCGATTTAATTATTATTCAATTTGAACGTTTGGGATTTTCACAGTAACCGCTTAAAGCTTATCGAGCTGACTTGGATTGTGATGCTTCTCTGTTGTTGCTTCCAGTCTCGCTGGAGTAAGAAATAAAAGCGCTGATGATGTGCAAACTGGGTGTAGTAAAACTAGTTGGGGAGTCGTAGTATTGGGAGACGCGGTTGACGCTCGTTGTCGCTGCGCGTGTCAAAATAAAACTGAAAGAAAAGGCCCCAAAAACCGTTTCGAGCACGAGAATTGCAATTTCTAAGCTGCAATCCGCTCGCAAAACAAAATTGTTGCTGTTCTTGTTCTTGTTGTTGTTCTTGCTGTTCTGTTCTGTTGTTATTGTTGTTGTTGTGGATAAACGTTGAGCGAATACAAAATGCAACGAAATACGAGCGCAACAAACTGCAATATATTCTCATCGCTCACTCACACACACAAATACACACGTCACACAAAACTATTTGCCGTTGTTTCTTTTTACATTTGATTCGCTAGCCGGCTGTTTGCCGTCGAACGGGACGTATACGCGATATGCGCGGCTTCCCAGCTAAATTATTACCTGACATTTGCGAGCAGCGACCCGCTATTATTTAATACAATATTACAGTAACTTACACGAGTACGATCGACAGCAACGTCGATGTCGACGGCAACGCAACGCTTAAGCTGCCCTAATCTTTCTCTCTCTCTTTAACTCTGTCGCTCTCTAGCTTTAGAAAATTTTGAATTGAGTTAAGTGTCGAGTGGTTCAAGGTCTGCAAGGTTTATTTTTCTGTTGCCTGGCTTGGCCTAGGTTAAGGCATGAGGAAGCTTATATCATATGTATCGGCAAAGGGCTCTGCTAACAGACGGCTAATAAAAGCTGTTCAGGTCAACTGAAAATGTGCTGTGAATTAATTGATAATCTGTTTCTTCCAATACTTCTTGAGTTAACTTTACCTCGTCGCAATCGAAGTAAAGTTTTAGATGCGAATGAATTTTAGTTGATTGCGCTTGTTTCGGCATATCAAATAATCAATTCATTAACGTGAATTGCTCAATTCCTTTGGAACTAGAAATTTCGTATTTATAATATGCTTACGCAATACAGAAAAATAGCAAAAGACATTTGCATAGTGCAATTTCGGTCGCTGTTGTTGTTGCTGTTTTAGGTATTGAAGCAGTATTTTGTTTTGAAGTTTTATGCATTTTATTTATGCAACACAGGATATATTGAAATTGTATATAGTGCAGCAGTCAGTGGCCACAAATCTGTTGTGTTAAATATTTATAAGTATGCCTGACTGAACTCAGGCATAGAGTTTGGTGTTATTGCTTTGATTTTTCGTAGCGTTGAACTCAGATTGCATTCGAAGGCTATGGATTGCAATATCATTAGTCTCAAAGTTGAAGAACTGTACAAATTGATTTTAATTTATCTCTGTGCTTATTTTATTGGACATTCGATTGAAAAGAGAAATGGTTTATCATTTATATATATATCATATATATCGTATTCATATACTCATTTATTTCTTTCTCATTTTTCTTCTTCATATTTTTTCAAGTTTTTTTCGGTATAAATTAGACACAAAAAACGTTTACAAATTTTGTCGAATATTTCATAAAACAACTTATTTAGTTGACAAAAAATTATTAATCATATTGTATAAAATTACATAGCTATGTGCTAAATGTTTGTATGTGTGTTTGTGTGTGTGTGTGTACTAAATTAAATTCGTGATCGTATAAGAAAGATGCTTGTTTCATATATGCTTTATAAGGCGTAGTTTGAAAAAAATTCCTAACTATATACAAGGATTTGTATTTTTGTGTTGTTTGTTTTTTGAAAAATGTTGCATGAATTGAGGCAAAGCAAATTGTTGTTTTTAAAATTGATTTGCTTTACAATACAAAAATTAAATGAGACATGAGGCTTACACTTAATTAAATTAATTTAAAAGCTACTTAAATTTCGTGTGTGTGTGTGTGTTTTTATAGGAATGCGGATACAGATATAATAAGTAGTTACAGATACAAATACAGAAAGAAAGAGCATTAGCATTAGCCGGTTAATCGCGTTTATAAGATTATAGGTGAGCATAGTACATATACAATATAACTTGGATAGTATTTTGTTTTAATTTAATTCAAACAACATGTACAGAGACAGAGAGAGAGAGAGAGAGAGAGAGAGAGAGAGAGAGAGAGTGTGTGTGTTTGTTTGTTGTAGAGACAGAGAGAAGAGTTTGATTAATTATAGTGCAAAATAAAGAGGGAACTAACTGAAAAACTTTGTAATTTGCAATATAAACACCTTTTGACATGAATTCTAACTACACGCTAAATTGAGAGCTCTCCCTCTTTCTCAATTTCACATACATACAATATTTGTTATGGTACCTTTATATAGTAGTTATATATATATATTGTTATACTTTTAGTTATACAAAAAAAATTAGTTGCAGATTGTCTTATAGTTCCAGCCGCTTATTCTTCTAAATTAAATCAAGAGATACTCCCAAAAAAGTATTCTCTGCTCATCATCTTGTGTTTTGTTTGTTCTTGAAAAATCGTTTTCTTTTTGTTTTTTCCTTTGAGTTGCATTGAATTATTGGCCTTTACATAGTATTTTGGTATTTTGTTTATTTAAAATTTGTGTGTTGTTTTTGTTGTTGTAGAAACCATGAGTTGTTTTTTCTTCTGAAGAGTTTTGTTTTGCAGCAGAAAAAATATTTGATTTTTGTTGGTTTTTCTTATGTGGAATGTGGTTCGTTTTAAGATGGTTTAAAACAAGAATTTTTGGGGGCTCTCTAGATTGTTAAATTGGGGGCGTCCAAACGACTTTTGATTGTATATATATATACATATATAGTTATATATGGTGTATATAGGGTTTCTAGATTGTAAATGTCTCTCTCGTTAACTACTACACATCGAGCAAGTTGAACTTTTACACACAATTTTACAGTTTACAATTTACAGTTTTACAGTTAACAGTTTTTATAACTACAGTTTTACAGTTCTAAGTTAAAGTTAACAGTTTATAGTTTACAGTTTACAGTTATGTTTTCAACTACTGATAATTTGGTTCTGCTAAGTTATATTTATATATATATATTTTCGTTTTGGCCCCTAGGATAACAGTAACGTGTAATACGAATGGCTTAGACACAGAATTTACGCTTGTTTTGTTGATGTTGTTGTTGTTGTTTATGTTATTTAATCTAACAGACATTGAGAAACGTTTTTACGACATTAACTTATACAACTACAGCATTAGCTCCTCATCGGTATGTGGTTCCGCATACAGGCAACATTCATCCACTCCAACACTCACACCAGCTGCCTCATCTCCCACCTGCTCGTCACAGTCCAGGCTGAGATCGTGTGGCTGCTGCGGCGACTGGGGCGCCTGTTGTTGCGGCTGCGGCTGACTCAGCTCCCGCAACCAATCAAGAGTCTTATCTATTGCTCGCAGACGCTTCTTCAGCGACGTGGTGGCTAGGATGTCCACCTTGAAGGGGAAGAAGATGGAGATTAGCTTCGTACACACAGAGTTAAATCGAAGAAAGAACCTACCTTCAGTTGCTGGGAGAGTGGCAGCAGTGCAATGATCCACCAGGCCCAGGCAGGTCCATCCGTAATCAGTTGCCAGCTGTGCTCTAGTGGCGGCATCTCGCCATAACTCTGAAGGATCTCATGCTTTTGCTCGGTGCTGAGGCTCTCGAACCAGCCGGTTGCCTTGGCATGCACCAGAGATTGCATGGCTGCGACGGAATTGACCTGATCTATGGCAATGGGCTCATCACAAATGTACTCCACCTTGGCCGTCTCATAGCCATCCTTTTCGCTGCGCGCAAGGATCTTAAAGCGCTTGCAGCCAATGGTGCTCAATATGGAGCAACCATCGCCGAGCAGGACGCAATCCCTGATGTCCAGTATGGTGCCGACATCATAGTAACGGGACTTGCCGCTATGCGGCTGGACAATGCCGAATGTCTTGTCGCCGGATTTAAGGGCGCGACGCACCATTAGTCGATAGCGGGGATCACAGACGAATAGGGGACAGGGCACCGATGGAAAGGCCGCGGTGCAGATGAATACCGGCACCGAGGGCTCCTGATCAATCTCTTGACGAAAGCGCGCCTCGTAGTGGTCTGGAATGAATCGTTTCATTGCGGCTTCTAGGAATTTCGTAACTGGCCGCTTGGCCAGCGCAAAGGGTACTGGCGAGGATGAGCCCTGATACAGATTATTATTGACATTTAGTTCCACAAGTGGTGACATGCACAACGGACACGAGGAGTTGTAATCCATGCAACGATCCAAGCATACCAGACAGTAGGTGTGTCCACACGGCGTCACCACCGGTTTCCACAGCGTTCGGCAGCACAGCACACAATCAAAATCGCTGGCATCGATCAATTGACCCGATACAACACTCAACTGCCGTTGACCCGACTCATCGAGTTCTAGACGAATAAATGAAGAAATAGAATGGATTAGTAAAGTTTGATTAAGTTTTCATAGAGGTAAATTCAATCAGTAAAGCTAATCGAAACATTCCATCGATTCCCTTTGAATACATATATATCCAATTCCACTCACTTCTCAGTCGCTGCATCTCCTGTTGTGTTCTCTCGAGAACTCCGTTTAGCAGCCGGCTGCAACGTCGACTCTCAAAGGACTCCTGCTCCTCTGGCAGTTGCTGCGACGGCTGCGCAGCTTTCCATTTTGTGCGGCAATGCTTGCGATTTGCATGACGCCGAGCCTGAAGTTCGAATTGCTTGGCGCTATGCAGCTGATCGTAGACACTGTGCTGGTCAATGTAATCAAGATCGCTGGGAAACAAGAAGTCTCCATCCATATGCAGATGCCTTGCCTCCTCCACTCCCTCTACTTCAACCTCCTCCTCCTCCTCATCATCCTCCTCATCAGCCATGATATAGTTGTTGTCATAATGCTGCTCACAGCTTACACCAAACTCGTCCTCCACATCATCCAGATGGACGTGATGATGATGCTGTTTCCTGCGACGACGCAGCTGTTCCCAGAGCAGCACATATGGCGTCTTGGATGAGGCATAA
Source organism: Scaptomyza tumidula (assembly GCA_035044465.1). Lineage (NCBI taxonomy): Eukaryota > Metazoa > Arthropoda > Insecta > Diptera > Drosophilidae > Scaptomyza > Scaptomyza tumidula. The sequence goes on from JAWNNW010000034.1 coordinate 22,587, forward strand.
CTGCGCTGCTGCTGCGCTGCCGATGGAGGCAACGAATCACGAGTCGATGAGCGAATTTTAGGCGTTTGAGCCAGGAGACGTTGTAGAATCTGAGAAATTATTTTAATTCAGTTAGTTGAGATCTTTTAATGTAATGTTAACCTGCATACCTTGGCGAGATCATGTTGAAAGATTTCCGAGTTGCTGAGATTTGTGTTTTTGTCGAGGCAAATGGCCAAAAAGCCATTAAACAAGGCCTCCTCCAATCGGCCCAAGCCGCTCAATGCCAGAGCGCGCAAATAGTGTGCCTATAAGGAAAGTTTCCAATTAGTGTGTGTTTACTGTAGTCAAACAAAGTTCACTTACCTTTGGCGATGTGCAGCGCGTTCTTAGCGCATTCTCAATATCCGCCAGAGAGCTTTGATAATGGCTCAGTTTCAACAGGACCTCGGCGCGCAGACAGAGACTCTTAAAGTTGCTAGGAGCTGCAAAGAGAAATATGCAAAGCAGAACGATTTTAAAAATTGAAATAGAAACATGTTTCAGTTGCCAATTGGTGGTTAATTGATGCTTGCTGTAAATGTCTGGCAAAATTATAAGAAATTATGAAAATCACACACTTAACGTCAACGGTTGAAAAGAAAATGTCACACGTCAAATCATTTACTTTCTTCTTTTGGAGGCGATCTTAGTGCGTTGCCAAACAGCAAACAGCAAAAGTAAAGCAAACACTTGCCAGCCAATTATATACACATGGCAGATTTCTATATGTTAGCCACCCAGCAACCCACTGAAACGTACAACACGCGCGCAAATTCGACAATTAGTTCGATGTGAATGTTGATGTCGCTGTTGCGGTGACTGCAATTGGGCCGCCCACGCGCTTAGCATCATTTTGTTTGTCTAATTTGACAGGCCGACACATTGCATGTCTAACATTAACAGAAACGTTTAACAGCGACCGTTAATGATCCGCACGCGTCTTTACATAAAATAACATACATACTATAACATACTATCAAACTAAGAAATTGTCTCAATAAGGCAAATTAAGTAGTATTTCTTTGTTACACTTATGAAACTTGAAAAAAAAGGCAAATACACATTGAAACGCTTCTGCAGACATGAACAAAAATCAAATAGAGCATATATTAACTTTAACAACCATTTTGTCACATATTTATAACAGTTAAGATAACTTCAAATGTTGCTAACGAAATTAACATGTTGCCAGCTGATGTTAAATAGTCTCTGGCAACATTTAACAGTAATGGAAAATTGCCAACTTCTCCCATATTAACATATGTTAAGAGCAAATAAATCATATTTGCTTTTTACACAGTGCGCTACTCTTAAGCTGTTAACTGTTAAGAGTATCGTGTTATATTTGGGGGAGGCATATTGCATGGGCAGCTGCTGCTGACGCGTCTGTTAAAAAACGCGATTATGTAGCCTAACATTACGCAACATAAAAACAACAACAACAACTACAAACAGCGCGACAGCCAGCCTCAACGTAGATATCAATAAATGACTGTGTGTTTGGCCCTCCAGTTGTCGTCGTCGTTGTTGCTGTTGTTGTTGTTGCAATTGTTACACAAATTGTTGCAAAAATGATTACATATCAGCCAATATACCAAACATGCAGCGCGCTCATCATCATCATCAGCAGCGGCAGCAGCCGTTGCTTATTTGTCAGCTACAGATACAGATACAAATATATAAATAAATTTATAATTTGCATTTATTGCCATATTTGAAACGTTGATCAATACAACGAATGATGTTTATAATATTGTTGCCCATGGCTATACATATGTGTATGTATGTTTGATTATGTAAAACACTCGCTCGGAAATGTTTGTCAATATTTTTGCCCCAAATTGATGTCAAGTATTCGTGTGTGTGTGTGTGCAAAGTGATAATACGAGATAGATAAGGCAGGTAAATTGAGGATGTGAGTTGGATAAGTGTTGGTTGTTGTTGTTGTTGTCCCTCTTCGTGTTATGCATAAAAGGGGGTGAAGGGCCCCCATATATATAACGATAGATAGCTGTTACTTTACAGTAAATTAGCCGAGTTCACACGTGTCAGAGATAAGTAGCTAATTATTTGAATATTTGTTTTGAATATGTCAAAAATAGCCAAGATAAGATATTAGAAGCTTATAACATATGGCTCGTGGATGTTATTTATATTGGTATGAGTAATATACTTTTAATTCTAGAACATTTCTTTTGTTGATTGAATGAACAAAGTGTGCTTGAAAGATTTTTCTAGAGCTGGCAATAATTTTGCCAACACTTATCATATTTGCAACTGATACATTATTTTATTCTTTTATTCTTATCGACACATTATAATATATAGAGAACACCAGAAGCAAATAACAACTGTTCAACAATCTCAAGCATTATATCATTGTTAACAACATATAGAAAAAATAAACTAAGATAATTGAATATGGAGCTTAGTTCGCTATCAACTTAAGCAGCTTGGAACGTGCTCTAGCTGGCAAAAAATGCGATACACGTTGATAACTATATAAAAAGTACGTAGAATTGATATATATTCAATATATTGTACATATATCTCATTGCTAAATCCGCCACGTTCAGTTCAGCACCCGACTTCCCGTTCGATAAACAGATAAAAAGAGAATATTTAAAAACGTAATTGCTTGCAGCACAAAAACAAGTCAAAGCTTAACAACTTGAACAAAGTTGAGCAGCAGGCAAAAGCAAATTCAATTAAAAATGCAAAAGCGTTGAATGCCTAATTGATGTTTTTGTTGTTGTCAATTTGCACTTATTATAGAGAATTTAACGCCAAGAAACAGAAATGGCTATAAGAATAAGACGACTCCCTCGCATTTTTCGCATCCTTTCGCTTGATCATTTTTCCGTAACGCTGCAGACAATTTAAGCCCAACTGTTGACAAATTGCATTTGTGCATTTAAATATATATAAATATATATATATAGTGTATATATTCTGAATATTTGTGTGGATGTGCAGTTGTGTATTTTTCTTGGCCACATTCGAGTCGCTTGCATTAAAATCAGATTTCGTCACGTACATTAAAAATCATTTCGCGAATTTACGATTCTCGTTGACAAGTGGCCGCCACGATTACATAACCCCAAGCGAATTATTTATATATATATAAATAAAGAACGAACAATCATGAATCAAATGCATTACAAGAACAAAAAAAACAACAACATACCAAGTCAGTTCAAGTATGAATCATTTCATTTGTACTTCATCATCACAAAGTATTTTTGCACCACAGTACGACAATTGTGGATCGGTCAGCATATCATATTGTATGGCCAAATATATATATATATATATATATATGTATGTCGCAAAAATAAGCGTGTTATATGTGATTCTCCAAAACCAAAACTTAATTGTGCACAACGTGAAAAGCAACAGCAACAAAAACAATTTGCTAAAAATAAAACGTTGCGTATACGCCGCATGGTCGGACGCTGGGCAATCGCTTTGATTATTATGCTGTGCAAATTGCTTGGCACAATGCAAATACGCACACACACACAAAGTTAGATCATTATGTAAAGCCAGACAGAAGCGAAGGAAACCGAAGCAAGTAAAAGTCTGAATGCCTCTCAATGCTGGAGCCAAAACTGACCCAAATACCAAAAATGAATGCCCATAAAATTGCGCCGCAATGCCCAAGGGGTGAGTGTGAGTGGGTGTGTGTGTGTTGGTGGCAGGAAGTCGGCTTGTTAAGGGAGCCAACTTAATGGGAGAATCAGAGAGAGAGAGAGAGAGAGAGAGAGAGATAGACAAAGGGCAAGCTGTAAGGCGTTGAAAACTTTGAAGCTGACAGCCGCTTGGGAAATGAATTTTATGCTTTTTAGGTTTTTATGCCTTGCTTGGTTTGCTTTGTTTTAGATTTTTGTGGTTGCAGCACAACGTATGTGTGTGTGTGTGTGTGTGTGTGGTTTATGGTATACAATTTGTTGTGTTGTGTGTCATAAAATATATGCGTTTAGATATGCAGCTAAAGTTCATTTCGCTAGTTTTATGACACTCTCAAAAAAGAGTTAAACCAAATTGAACGGCAAATAGATAAAGGAAAAGTAAAGAAAGCGTATGACTAGGAAATACGCTTTGTTAATACTAAATATTATTAAGAATTATTCTACTTGCAATATTAAATGAACATTGTTAAATCACAATTTATATATATGTTTTGTGCATAATGAGTTCATAAATTAATTATAATTTAAACAGGAAATGCGACTCTTTGTTGGCATCTAGCTCGCACGTCGCGGCTATTAAACGTTTCATTTACATCAGAATTTCTCGAGTCCATTCATTATGTTTGCCAAAGAATATGCGATATTTTAGCATTGCTTTAACAAGCAATCGTTATTGTTGCTGTTGTTGTTTTTGCCTACTTGCCTACTGTTGAAAATGTCATATTGCGGCACAAGCTGCATATACATATCTAATATGTTACATATATATATGTATTTTATCAGTGCAGCATCAAAAATATATTTCACCAAATTGACAAAGAAACTAAATGTGTTAAGGATTTGGGTGTGATAGGGTAAAAGTGGTAAATAAAATGTTGTCAACACCAAATTGAGTTTAAAATGCAGTTTTTGGAGAGACTTTTTTGCGTGTTGAATACATTTTTCGTTTTGACACATTTATTGAATTATTTTGTAGTGATATTGCGTCATGTTTGCTGCTGTATGGGCGTGCCACGCCCCTTAATTGCCTGCTAAATGTCAAAAGCCCGAAGAGGTGTGAGAGAGTAAGAACCAACAAAATTGTTGCAACATTTTTGATTCTGTCTACGCATAAATACTCTAAAAGATAGAGTATGCAAGACTGAACAAACAGTTGGCAAAAATATCTTTTATTATTATGCATTAGTTTTTATGGCAAAATTTTATTGTAAGCTATTATGTGACTATAATTAAACTATATCATAAATATTTTTATTAAGTTTTTCGCATTATTTTAACATCATACATTAAAGTAAACCTCTAAATACCTAATATTTAACCATAATCTATTGTTATTTGTTTTTGTTTTGGTTAAACAGTTGTGAAATTAAACTCATTAAATGTTGTTATCAGCGAACGCTTTATCACAAAGTCTCAACTATATTCGTCATATTCGTTTCAAATGACGCAAGAAAAACAAACAAAGAAAAAACAGTTTCGCATGACAAATTGAACTATCAACAAATTTTGCATAAGTCTACGTCAGAAGTCATACCTAATAATTGATAGTTTTCTTTTTTTAATGCCACGTTTTTCACACAGCTCAACTAATTGGCCGCGTTAATGTGTGGTGAGTGCATCTTGAAATCGGTTTTATCGTAACTGTTAGCTGTTACTTGTTTAGCTGCAGTCAAGTGTAAAGATGTTATCAGCGGGTTAAATGTCAACTCATCGCTTGTGCGTGGGTCAACAGCAAAACACAGAGGCAGCAACGAGTGGAAAGTGGGGTTAAGTTGTTGTTGTTGTCTCAAAGAGCACGCACACAAAATCCCAGAAGAGAAAACAGTTTAAGCAGGCGAAGCTGCACCTCATTTGCCTGAATGTGTGTTCTGTTTTGTTTTTTCTCCTCTGTTTTCGTAATGCCATCAGACAGCTGCCTACGCCAATGGGTGATTGACCCACACCCAACACGAGCAACAGCAGCAGCAGCAGTAGAATTTTTGCTCATTTATATTCGTTTGTTGCGACAATTGCGACGCAGTTTTGTTATCCGTATAAAGAGACAACGGTGCGTATGCGTCATTTGGCAAACTTGGCAAGCTAGTATATGCCTTTTAGTCAGCTCGGCTTGAGCCAAGAGCAAAACAAGGCAAGCAAAAACAACGATTTCAAGGTAAGCCAAACAAACAGAAACAATCTCCCAAAAAGCATTGTTTCTGGTTATGTAAGCAAGGTTTTGTTTGTTTATTTTTGAATTTTATGCTCAACCAGGCGTTAACCTTCAAGCAATGTGGAATAACAACAATTAAGCAACATTTTCACAGCTTAAGCATTTTGCAGCACAAACAAATTAAACAAAATATTCGTGTAACAACCAAATACACAATCAAATTATTATTCTTGCAAATTTTTATTATTGCATATGTTAAAAATGGCAACAAAACCACGTCAAAATAATACATTTTATGAAGCGTACAAATTTTGTGCTGGAAAATGAGCGTGCAATGTGAAAACAACAAAAATAACAGCAACAACAATAATCGCTTCAATGAACATAGCTAAAAAGGCAGCGACGCCAGCGTTGAAGCGTCGAAGCGTTCGAAGCATTCGCCTGTGTTCAAGGTCAACCAGGCGGGCAGCAAGATCTTGAAACGGGTAACTGAAGAGTTGGGGAAGCGGGCAAAGTGGCACAAAACAGTTGGCCAGTTAAAGCTGTTTTTGCTTGCTTCCTTTTTGTATAAAGTTTTGTAATTTATTTTTAGTAAATTATGTGGGGCGTAAGATAAAGACAAAGTTGAGTTTTTTTGTTTGTTTGTTGTTATTGCTTTTGTTGTTATAGTTGTGAATTGTGGCAGTTTTAACATTGCTAACATTTGTGTGTGTGTGTGTAATGCTGCTAAGCCAAGCAGCTTATGCAATTAAAATGGCGGCAACCAAACTAAACTAGACCACAACACACCAGACAAAAAGCCGACAACTTCAAAGCCCACACACACATACCAAGCAACAATAACAACAACAATTAAATTGTGGTCAGTCTACTGATTAGCAGCAAATGCTTTAAGACCCTACGCCTACAGTTTAACAGTTGTGGTTTCATTGCAATTAAGTTCAGTTTCTATATTAAGACTTGTGGTAAATCTTTAACTTATTTTTTGTGTTGAGGTTTTAAGCACTATTTGAATGTACGTAGACAAATAAAATATATTTGACTTAATAAAATTAATATGATGTAGATTTATGCTAAAGAATCTTCTTGAAAACTTTGTAAATATAAAAAAAAAGTTTTTCTAGCTTAATTTTATGATGCTTTATTTAAAGGCTTTATGCAAAACTGAACCATAAACCTTGACACTGTTACTAAACATAGCTTTTAAGCAAGCAATTTACAATAAATTCTAGAGTATTTCTTATCACATTCTCTCCATGACAAGAAACCTATCTTACAGTGTATACACAAATCGTTATACTTATTATATAATTATGCTTTGATTCCTACAGCAAAGACGGCGCCTTTGTTGTGGACGCACAATTGAAAGCTTACAAGTCCGCCACATCGAGATATGGAGTACTGTTACCCTCCTGCCCCTTACACCCCTCACGCAAACTACCACTACTCTACTACTACCCTACACCATAGTTAGGACCATAACTCAAACCCATTCGCATGTTATGCCATATGTTGTGTATATTGACTTTGCACCCAAGCACAAATGCCATATGTTGTCGTTGACATTTGATAAATGTTCTCAACAAGCGTGTTACTGTATGTATGCATGTGTGGATATGTCACACACACACACACAGAGAGACAAGCATTAACTTCCACTTCCGGTCGGTGGTCAGACATTTTTGACGCGCAGTTAATTGATTTCTGAGACACCCCTCATTGAATAACCAAATCTGTCGACACATACTATAATATATAAATGTAGATCCATAATCCACTTTAAAATGTATGTGAACATTAAATTCTTTCAACAGCGTCTATTTTTATGCTCGACTATTTTTGGGCAGCTGCTGAGATTCGGACAGCGATTGAGCCCGACAAAAAGAAAGAGAGAGAGAGAGGAGAGCAGCTTATGTAATGACATGGGTGCGAACAGCCCCTATTGTTGGCGAAAAAAAAACCAAGAAAGACAAAAATATATATCCAAACCGGCTTTTTATGCAAAGCTGCCAAAAATGAGTAGCTGGATGGGTAAGGAGGGCTGCAAACATCATCATCATTGCGTGAGCGTAAGCTTGTGCAACAACAGTTCAATTCGGATGCGAGAGCGCAAAAGTCAAACGTACAAAGAGAGAGAGAGAGAAAGAGAGAGAGAGAAAGAGAGCGTGGCTTATGAAACCAAAACGATGGTCACAGCAACAGGGCCAAAGAGCAGGAAGTCTTAAGAGCGCGCTCTGTGTTTAGAAGAAGAGTGAGAGAGAGAGAGAGAGAGAGAGAGACGAGCGTGAGAGTGGGAGCGCAAGCTGGGCTTATGTCAAAAAATAAGATATTTGACAGTTGCTCTCGATGCTAGCGAATGGCGCTCTTGTTACTGCGACGGTGTTGGTTGGTTGGCAAAGCCAAAAAAGTATGTCAAAGTCAAATATTGCTGTCGCAGTTGCTGCCGCAGTCGCAGTTGACGTCGACGCTGTCGCATTACTAAACATTGGTCGTGTCTTTATTGTTGTTGTTGCTGTTATAAATGCTGCTGCTGCTTGTCGACGTCATTTTTATTATGTTTGTTTGGTAAGTGGAGCTCTGGTTATGTAAGCCCAAACAGCAGGCAGGCAGACAACAACAGACAACAAGACAGCAGCCAACTGTTGGCCATCGTCGTCATCGTTTTTGCTGCTGCTGTTGTTAAATTCGTTACGTTAAGCCCAAGCCCAAAGCTCCCTGTACTTCTTCATCATTCGTCTCCCCCCCACCACTTTATTCAATTCGCGGTTCATCTTAGCCTTTTGTCTTTTTCACGCCTGCTCCCTCCCCTCCCCACTACCCCACCATCTTTATCCACCCCTTCCCCTTGCTGAGCTCATTTGTTTGTTGCCAATTTCAACGCTTGACTTTTTGCGTTGGCGGCGGCGGCCCGAAAATTAAATCGTGATTTGTAAATGCGCTCAATTTTTCGTCTCGCTCGCAAACAATGGGCTAAAAGAGGTGCTCTGGTGATGGAAGGGGGAGCTGAAGTGAATTTGGCAATTTTGTAATAAGTTTTTTGTGTGTGTGTGTTTTGTTTCGGCAGCGATTAAATAATCAACAGCAACAATGTGGCAACAAGCAAAGTTACAACAGTTAAAAGTGATTGTTGTTGATATCTTGTGTCATTCTCTAGCTGGGCAACAACAACAATGTTGTATAATTGTTTTGAACATGGTTTAAGGTTTTTAATTTTGTTTTTGTTTTGCTTTTCTTGATGTTCTTTATATAAAGGCAACAAAAGCTTGCTTGCTTGCATAATAATAACACTTCGACTTGCTTAGGCAAAACTAATTCCCGTTTTAGTCAGGCCTTTTAGTTAGCTAGCTTTTTTTTTAAGTGATATAATCGACAGCAACAACTTAAGTTCACAACAACAACAACAGCAATATGTTCTCAATGAATACGTAATGAGCTTTATGTGAAACCCCCTTGTGTTACCAGCAACAACAGCAACAACAATGTAAAAGCTTTATGAACTTTTTTCATTTATTTGTTGCCTGCTGCTTCTGCTCCTTCTAGCGACCACCTGCTTGGTTCTAGCAGATGGGGGTGCGAGGGGGGTGTGAGTGGAAGCAACTGTTGCATAACTTGCGGCTTAAATGCCATTGTTTGTGTGTGTGTGTGTGTGTGTGTGGCAGATGGATACGATTTGATAGCTCATTTTGTGTGTGGCAAATTGAAATGCTACGATTTGTTGTTGGTTGGGTTGTGTTTTTTTTATTTGTTTATGGCACTTGTCTGTCTTGAACTTTGCTATTACTGTTAGCTTTGGTTTGGTAATTGAAGTTTGCACTTTGGCCTCATTGTTGTTCGCTTTTGTTTGTTCGTTGGGTGTTTTCCCATTGAAGTTTGCCAGTTTGCATAAATAGATGGAAAATGTCAGAGATTGATGGAGTAAGACTCTTTTCCTTCTTGTTGTACTCTATTGCTTAACAAATTGTTTAGGGCAGCGATTTTGTCTAATAATGGGCCTTAAGCGTCAATCGGCCAAGTTAACAAACAAAACCGTTCGGGCTTAAAACAGTCGCTATATTACTCAATCGAGGGAGACAGAAAGACGCAAAATGATTGTTGCCAATTGCTATTGCACTTCGTTGATTGCCGTCAAATCGTCAAACACACACACACACACACACACACATACATATCAACAGCAGCGATAAAGCGACAACAACAACAACAAGCAACAGCAACAAGCAACTGCACGAGCTTAAGAGCTACGTTCTATGACATAACTGTAATTCAAACGAGCTTGCGAGAGCCACACTCACACACACACATACACACATGCACAGAGTAAATGGCAAAGCGCAAGAGAGTGAGAGCGAAAGAGAGCGCACGCTTTACATGAGCGAGCGACTTACTTTTGATTTTTTGTTTTTGTTGCTGCTTTCAATTGAGTAATCTGCATTTGGTTGCTGTTGTTGTTGTTGCTGTCGTGTTTTGTTTACAAATGTTGAAAGTGAATTTTCAATTGCAATTCACAATTTACAATAGAATATTACTTAATCGGGAGCAATAGGCGCAAATCTAACAGCATTAAGTGACTCACAGTCACAGAGCCAGAGTTGCCAGACCGTTTTTTTGTTTTTGTTGCGGTTTTTTGTGTTTTTCGTTTCGTTTTGGCAAATGAGGACAACAATCGCAGTGGCTGTTGCTGCTGTTTCGGTTGCTGCAACTCCAGACGCCAGTTTAATGTTGCTGTTGTTTTTTTTTTTTGCGCCCGTCAGGCTTCATTATGCAATTACAAAGCGAATTTTTGAGCAAAAAACAAATATCCCGAAAAAAACAGAAAAACTGGCAAACAACACCCGCGCGCGAGCAAACTTTAATGTTGAGCATGCTGTGTGTGTGTGTGGGGTTAGCGTATATGGGGTTCCATAATTAAGACAAGTTGCCACGAGCTGCTGCAGACAGAGTAAAATGTCACAATATGTTAGCAAGCTTTTGCTACTAAGAACTGGATATCAGTAGTGAATAAAGCCAAGTTAAGCATTCATTACATCATTCTGCTTGGCTAGACAGAATACTATTTGTATATGCAATCGAAATATTTTGATTAGCAACAAAAAATAGCTAAAACTTTGGTGTCATTGTTTTATAACTGACATTTTTACTATCAGCATATGATGCATTCATTTTATGCGTTACGACATCTTCGAAAGGGTTGAGGGAGAGAGAGAGAGAGAGAGGCGGCTTTGTTTGCATTCAACGAGGCTGATTACGAAACGAATAAGTTTCGCTCGCATCAAGAATCGTAAGAATAACTCAAGTTAAGTTTTAAGTTTAGACTAGCTGCATTTTAAGTTGTTTTTTCTCAATGTATTCAAATTGCAACTGTTAAAAGGAAAGTGGAACAAAAGTTTGTCATTCTTAAGCTTAAGTTTCTTTCAAGTTGGCTTAAGAGTCGAGTTGAAACGCCCCTTCATATAAATAAATAGCGCGTAATTCAAGTTTTGTTTGCATCTTTTACGAAGTCAACTCTCAACTTGAACTCAATTTCCATATTCAACACTTGAACTTTGTCATAGTTTTCAGAGACTTTTTAAACAGCTCTTACGCTTCAACTTTCAATTACTCAAGGGTCGACTCCCAGTCGCCCACTTGCCACCCACACACACATAGTTGTCGAAAGTCGCATCAACTGCATAAATATTCAAGCGCAAAACAACGATTTCTGGGCCACGAGTCTCATTTCAATAGTATTGTAGAATTTATGCAGTTTCCTCTTCGCATTTCTTTGTGAAAGTGCGCAAAAATGTTCGCTGGCATTTCAGAAATGTGCGCTAGACTTGAACAATTCGATGGGCAGGATGGGGGGAGGGGGGGGGGGGCATTGTCTGTACATTGGGCAAATAAATAGCAAGACAAAAGAGACACGCACACACACGCAGGCACAGAGAGATAGTGAACGCAGCCAAAGGCGACGCATGCCACAGCAAAAGTATCTGCAAGATACATGTCGGGAATGCCGGGAATGCAGCGTATGGCAAGAAGTTAAATCCTACACGGCATCAAACAAAATAAATCAAATCCCCGAGCAGTCGCAGCGGCAATACAAAATATTAACACAATTTTATACTCGATGTGAGTTATATAAATATTAAGTTAACGTTTGTGTGAATTTTTGTGTGTGTTTGTTTTGCTTTGCTTTGGATTTGTAGTTCCAAAAATGATTGTGCTTCAAACATGGCTGGCCAACAACTGGCTTCTGTCTCAAGGCCATGTCAATTTGTTGGTCGTTCAACTTTCGCCAAGTCACAGCACTCTCCCCCCCTACTCCTCCCCTACCTTTCTCTCTCGCTCTCTCTCTCTCTGTTGCCTTTGTTCACTTTCACAAAGAACTTTTTTATACTTTTGCATTTGTTCAACCAACTGCGCACTAAGTAACCAAAAATATCGGTTAATATAAATATCGCAGCGTATTTAGTATACAGAACGCCCCTCTTCTCACCCCTTCCTCCTTTTGGTTGGCTAATTAAAAAGCTGCAAGAGCAACAAAACGAATGCCAAAAAACAAATGTTAATTAGTGCACTCACTTTGAATGATTGCATGGGGAGAGCGAGGCGAGGCGAGGAAACTGTGACGGCTTCGGCTTAGCAAGCGACGAAACGAAAAACGACGAAACAATAATAAAAAGCATATTTCTATAGAGTTGAGAGACCTCAAATGCAAATACATATACTTGGCTATATTTAAGTGTATACGTATACTTAATATCTCGTTTATCAGCTGTTCTTCTTTTCAGCTGACAGTTAGCAAGTCCCATGGATATAGTATATGAATATATGAGTGTTTGTGTATTGTTGTTTTTTGATAGCGCCATGATTATCGGACATGAATTTGGGTTATGGTTAGTATAGAGATAACCAATACCAAAAAAAAAATACTTCGAATGCTAAGTTCAGGGTACGCCCTTGAGCTTTTCGCAATTGTGGACATAGAAAGTGTAATCAAAATGTTATCAACACACAAATTTTGGGTGAGAAACAAAGACAAACAGCGATTCAGTCAAGTTCAGGGCTACATTCGTATCAGACAACGAACCACTTGGGAATTATAGTGTCAACATTGGTTATTACTTTGCACAAGCTTTATTTATTAACTATTAACTAATAACAACCCGCAATTACCAAACATATTTCAGCTAATGAATACCTCAAATTTGTAACGAATTCGTGCGACCTTATTAGCAAAATAAGAGTTAGCCATAAAACAAAGTGGAAAATCTGGGTAAGAGGCAACAACAATAGCAGAATTTTAATTGCAGGGCGCGTGCTAAATTCTTTTTGGTATTTTACCCATTTAATGCACATTTTGGTCAGCCTAAGCACACGCCATCAAATTATACGATCTGTGATATACCATATACAATACTTAACTTATATATATATATTTATATGTACGTGTATATTTGCGATAAATTAGCCTAGAGCTGCGCGTGCAGAAAACGTCCAAGCTAGTAAAAAAAGGCCAACACAGAAAAAGCATTGCATGATATGCGAGCATTTTCAAGTTGCAACAGCCAACAATGAATATGTTTATGTATATTCGTGCAAACACACACACACACACACCCATAACCCTTCCACTCCACTTCTGCCTGTCGCTCTGGACATATATTTAGGCCAATTCGTCGTGGCGGTTTAACAACTCTTTATACTGAGGTCCAAGCCCAGCGCTGGCAAACAACCTAAATGCTTTTGCTATACCCTGCAGTTGTAAACTTCATTAAGGATAGTATCCGTTCGAGCGTTTCATATGTAACAGAGCTAAAGAAAAGTTGATTTTCCATGAACTTCCTCTTCTTTATCTATATATATTATAGGATATTTGTTAGTCACGTCTGACTTTTGTACAATCAGTGAGAGTAATTACAAATTCGCCATGCCTCGTGTGGCAACATTGCATGAGGTCGACGACTACATTAGCAGCTCTCTTTCTTTTTTATTCCATCTAGTACATCTTTTTTATATCTCTCTGAGTGTGTGTGTGTGTGTGTGTGTGTTGGGTTGGTGTTGGTAATATTCATGTCTGGCACGTGTTGTGGCTCATTTAGTGCCTGACGGTTAAGTGCCTCATCTACACAAAGCAAACAACTGTTAAGTATGCGAGTGTGTGTGTGTTTTGTGGCAAGTGGAGCTGTTGTTGCACACATGTCTAGCTTGATTTAAACGCTGCCCACAGCGTTGTGTTGTGTTGTGTTGTGTTGCCCTTGGTTAAGGGCCTGACTTTTGTCATTGCCAACATTTAATGTGTACAATTGGAAGCCAACGGATATGGCAACGCTGTAAGCTTTAGCTTTAACAGCTTCTTGTGCATATTTGATTTTCTTATTGGATTTGGCAATGACTTGCCATTTTGTTTATCAACAAAGAGCGCTAAATAAATGTTTATGCTCCGAGTTTATTTTTTTTGTTATGGACATTAACTTATTTTCCGCTTTTTGTTTTCTGGCCTGAATTCGATAGCTTTTTTTGTGTTTCTTTGTTGTTTATCAGCACAGAAAAGTCAATAACTGATTGCGCGAGAACGAACCACAAAAGAAAAGAAAGATAGAACAAGAAATGAACAAAAACAAACAATGCTTATAAATAGGCATATTATATATATGACTAAATGACTATATGACTCTATATGCTTTTTACGATTACGTGTGATCAGCAACGTTTTTAACTGCCTGCCCTCAATTGCTTCGAATTGTCAATTATGAATTCTAAGAACTGATTTGACTGCTGCTGCTGTTGCTGCATTTTGCTTAGGTAAACAACACAAACCGTAACTGTATCATGATGCGTCAGCTTTTTGACTTTGTAATGAAAGGCAATTGAATCATAACTTTGTAAACAACAAAAACAAAAATAGCTCAGCTGATAATAACAATTATAAAAGCAACACGAGTGGGCGACATACGTTAAAGTCACGCAACAATTTGGACATTAGCTAGAAATTCCCTCGAACTGCTATTATATCTGGTAGTAGATCCTGCTAATAAACACCCACGACGACGAGTGGCCAACTTTTATTGTTCGAAATTAGTTGGGAGAGGCAAAAGCAATCAACTAAATAAATGCCACAAATGAAACACGTGCGATGTGCTAAGCATATCACGTTTTCAAACTAATTTCACTAAAAGCAAAAACAGAGCAAGACTGAAAGCTAGAGAGACACATGAAACTGTTTGTTTGAGGTTAGAAATAATGAGTATTATGGCACTCAATAAATAATCATTATGAATGTTCATTAACTGATGACTTAACATGTTGCAGAAGTTAATAAATCATAAACTAAGCTTTATCTTTCTTCAATTCAGCTTTTAATGCTTTATATACGTTAAAATTTTCAGCTTACGTATACTTAATATTCGAATTGTTTCATTTCTTTTCATATTATTTTAAGTATTTTTCTCATTCTTAAACGTTTTCCATTCTTATTTCTGAGATAAACAATATTTTTTTGAATAATCTTCTTCATTTTACTTCCACTCAATTCTTATTCGTTTCATGTCTTTCGTTTTAATATTTTTCCTTTACTGATCTGGTTAATTTTAGTTATTTGTTCAATGGGAAAATTGCCCATCAGCTGATTGTGTTTTGTGTTCTGCTTTCCTTTGTATTTTCCCAATAGCAACCGTCCCTTCTTTCCCCCCGTTCGACCCATCTGTGCGCTAAACGTTTCATCTTTGGCATCTGCCATCCAGTCAAGTGTCTGGCCTGGTATTTCTCACATTGTTTGATGGATTTCTAAGTGCGTGGATCGTTGTGATTTTTCAAAAAAACAACAACCAACACACATCATAAATCCCACATAAGAAGTAAAATAGAAAATTAGGTATAAAAAGCACTGGCAAACTATTTTTATACAACTGAGTTCTTGGTAAAAAAACAAAAAAAGAACAGCCACAACAAAAACTACAGAAAGGTGTCACGTTAAATGATTAATTAGCTGATATTTCGGTGATTTTTATTTCAGTGTGTTGTTGCTTGTTGCTGTTCGAGTCTGCATGTGTGTTGTCTTTGTGTTTGT
The DNA here is from genome assembly GCA_035044465.1 of Scaptomyza tumidula. NCBI lineage: Eukaryota > Metazoa > Arthropoda > Insecta > Diptera > Drosophilidae > Scaptomyza > Scaptomyza tumidula. The sequence continues at coordinate 38,497 of JAWNNW010000034.1, forward strand.
GACTGGGAAAAGCCTTCAATGAGTTGACTCAGCGCCTCAATTATTCATGGCACTGTGGCGAACCTGAAAGTAGCTGTCTGCAATTTGGTTTGTGGAGTGTTTCTCAAAAGTTCAAGATGTTCTTCTTCTTCTTCTTTGTGTGTGTCCCCTGTAATTTTGGTTTTCCAACTGCGCCTCACCCTAACCACTAGCTTGGCCCTGAACATTTCTTGGCATGGTTTATTTACTTTGAATTTGCGATGTAAATATTTAATAATCGAGTCCTTGGCACACAGACCCAGCGGCAAAGACAGAGACAGAGACAGAGGGAGAGAGAGTAAATAGTGGCCATAAAATCAACAAAGTAAAGCACAATTAGAGCAATAATAGCAACAATTAAAGCAACAACAACAACTGTTGACAAATGATGCTTTGACTAGAAGAAGAGATCTTCTCTTTTTCTCACCCCACGCCATATCGATTTCCGCATACGCACACGACCTGTGGGACCAGGGCCAGGACCCGCAGGCATTGTGCAGAATATGGTGTTTGGGGGTGGGTTGTGTGTGCTTGAGGGTGAGTTATGAGTTTTTCATTGAAAACCTGTTGCACAGTTAAAAAACATTTCGCTGACTTCAAACAATAAATTTTTGCTGCTCGTGTGACGTATTTGGCATGTGTGTGTTTGTCACCGTGTGTGTGTGTGTGTGTGTGTGTGTGTGCGTGTTGTTGCTCATTCTTTTATTGATTTTTCAACAAAGAACTTTAAACATTTTATCGGCTAAGCCGTGCATAAAAGTTTGCCTGCTTCTTGGTAGGAATGTGATTTATCTAGTTAGTAAATTTTTTATATATATTTTCCTGGAATTTTCCTGACTGGCAGCGGTTTCAAGGGAAATTCCTCAACATTAATATATAATGATTTTTTAAAGTTCAGAAAAGATGGAACGATTTTTTAGAAGAATTTTTCAGATACAATATTTATATGGATTGAAACTTACCTTTCTCTAAACTGGCATTGCAGAACTTGAGCGCATCGTCGAGCCGATTGAGATGCATGCAACTTGCGGCACGCTCAATGATCTTCTTGGCCTGCAAGTCGGGTCCCCACCATTTCTCCACAAGTCGCCGCACCAACACATCTGGCATGAACTTCTTGGCCGTGGAACCACCCAGAGCATAGCCACCCAAACCAGCAGCTAGAGAAGATGCTGAACTGCTGGTGGATGCCATTGTTGTGGTTGCTGTCGCCGTGGTGGATGCCACCGTTGTGGTTGTCACCGTTGTTGGTGCTGCAACAGGAATACGCAGTCCGAGACCTCGAGGATAATTGCTTGTGTTGTTGTTGCGGTTGCTGCCACTGTTGCTTGTTGGAGCTGGTGGCAGACGCCAGAGTCGTGCGGATGAGTTGGCGGTGGTTGTTGAGCTGCTTGCGGTGGTGCTGGTCATTGCCACACCCTGTGGCATACGTTCGCTGCTGCGCGGAAACTTAACGTGACAGATGTTGCACTGTGTGATTGTGTCACAGCACTGGCCACAGAAGGTGTGTCCACAATTTGTGGTCACGGGACCGCGCAACATATCCAAGCAGAGTGGACACAACAGTGGATCGTAATCCTCGTTCAAAGCGGAAGCGGGAGCGCATAGTTCTCGCGTGGGTGCATGTAGATCGAGTAAATCCTGTGTGGCATCCACAGCCGGTTGCAGATCCAATCCCAACCTATGTGCTGTCCAACTATCAACATGTTGCCGCGTCTGTTGATATCTCGATTTCAGTGTGGACTCCAACGAATGTTCTGTTGTGGCATGCAACCTATGGCGTATGTGTGCCGTTAGAGCGCTGGCCAGGGTTGCCAACTTATCGAGCGGCACATAACCATCCCGCTGGCGACTGGCAATCAGTTCGTAGACATTGAAAGCTTGCGGCAAGTTGCCCAAACGAGCCAAGGATTCGCCCAGCAGATACGATAGCTGCAGTGAATTGTTGTTGCTATTGTTGTTGTGGAGCAGTGCTTGGAGCGTGTGCGTTGAGCTGGACATCGGTCGTAGAGGCGGGCTTTGTTGTTGTTGTTGCTGCTGATGATGATGCAATTGCTCGAATTGCAGATTCTCCTTGCGCAGCGCTTTGAGAGCCCGCTTGGTTGCCGACGAGGGCTTCATGTAATAGCCCTGAGAGAGCGGCATATTGACAGCTGTTGCTGTCGCTATTGTTGTTGGTGTTGGTATTGCTATTGTGTATAGATGACCGTTGTCACGTATGACAACAACAACGTCAACGACGACGTCGCAGCGACGCCCGACGCGACGTACGCCAACGTCACAGTTATTTCCAACAATCTGTGATGTTTCGTTTTTTATCAACGAACAAATTTTAATTTAATTTGCTTTTATTAAGTTAAGTTTTATTTTATTTTTTTTCACTTCACTTTGCGTTTTAGCATCTGGATGCCTAAAAACAACACAACACTTGTAATTTCATGAATTTAGATTTAATTTATTGGTTTCTTTTGTTGTAGAGCGTAGCACTTTGACAGTCACTGGACTGGAGTAGAATAAGTTTTGTTGCTGTTGTTATGGTTTTTAGTTGCTGTTGTTGTTGTTGCTGGTTGGTCAGCGGAAGCGACAACGACGCGCTCAGTTGGGCATCTGAAAGCAGAAGACGAGACGAGAAATGAAATCAACTTTCTGAATGTGTTGTAGGAATTTTACGTAACGAACAAAATGCCGTTTGCGTTTCTGTCTGATTCTGCCGCCATCGCAGCTTTTGATTCTGTTTTATAATTCACACACAAACACAAACACACATACAGTGAAGAGCGCGCAGCAAAAGAGAGATAGAGAGCGTGCGCCTCTCTCGCGCGCGCTCTTTGATTTGATTTCTTGTTTTTATTGCCTGCCTGCCTGCCAGTCTGCATATACATATATATATGTATATGTATATTATGACAGCTCCAAAATACTAAAGCACCGTATCTATTACTCAACCTGTGCACAGGTCTGCTGCTTTTCGCTATCTATCATAAATTTGTATCGCTTGCATTGCTCTCAATGCTGCTGCTGCTGCGCTCGCTCTCAACTTACTCAAAACTCGCACTCGCACTCACACTCTCTGCGCTCCTGCAGTGACGTGACATTTGTCGCGTATGCTGTTAATTGACTGCCCTGAAAATTCTGAGCTTTGCAGCTGCCAGCCAACTTTTTGAGACTTTGGCGCGTTACATAAACGAACGGTCAACGAACTTTAGGTGCTGCAAAAACTGTGTACTCAGAACTTGGCTGCAAATGAGCCGCATAACTGTGAATAATAATGTTAAGCCACTAATCATCGGCATTTGTACTCGTACTCAAACTCACCCTCGCACTCGCACTCGAATAGAACACAGACACAGTCGCATTGAATTGCCAGCTGGTCGCACATGTTGTTACATAATATTATGAAAATTAACACTGAATCACGCAGCAAAAACAGACGGACGCGGACGCTGGCGTAAGCGTAATGAAATTAAAATCAAAATCATCGACACTAACATACACTAACGCACAAAAAACAAAAGCAGGAACGCGTCTGCCCGCCGCTGCCCTTACTCAAGCAATAACAACTCAAACAATGCTACACAATCGCTAACAGCATTAACAGTAACATTCGCTCTTTTTCTCACTTTGCTCTCTCGCTCTCACGCTGTTATTGACGCTCTTGCGCTCTTTAGAAGTGTTCTGTTACGAATGTGTTTTTTCATTGTGTTTGCTGTTATGTGCGCACGTTTTTCTTTGACGTTTTCATATTTGTATCTTAAAGATAAACAATGCCGGCACAACACACTAACACACACACAAATACACACACACAATCGTTCGTTCGTACACACACTCGTACAGTAGCACATGCTCAAAGAGCGTCGTGGCTATTGGCAACGTTTGAATGTTTTTGGTTTTGTTATGTAAACAATCCGATTTTTTTCTCGCCTTTTTTTCCACTGTGAATGTGGCGCGCTTCTATTTTTTCCGTTTTTATGTTTTTTTGGGGTATAATTTGTTTACATCTCGCACAGCTACAATACAGATAAACAGGTACAGATACAGATACAGCTACAGATACTGAGAAATACATTTTCATCGCAAAATGAAATCAAAGTGTGCCAAAATGAAGAAAATTGCGTGCAAATAAAAATGTTGATTTCTTGGTATTTTGTTGTTGTTGTTGTTAATGTATGTACATACGTACATAATGTACGCAGCATTTGTCCCAGTTGCTTTGGCCAACAAATATTTTGCATAAATTTCATGTTAAGTAATGAATGCCACACAACAATATATTGTCTATGCTCGTTTGGTAGTTAGCCAAGAAAAAGATATTTGAATATACGATATGCTCGAACGAAGGTTCTTATAAACATTTTTAATGATATATATATATAAATTTGATTTCGCAACAACAATCAAATCGAATGATATCTTTTGAATGAATACAATTTTTGCAGAATCTTTTCATTTCGAAATGTGTCAAATATACACGTATATGTGTGTGTGTTGTGTGGCCTTATATAATTGTTATCTAGAATATTCCCTGAAGGTGAGCGAGATCAAAGCAACAGCTGTTTTCATCTATATCTGATTCATTATAAATAGTTTTAAGTAACATTTCTCAACTTATCTATCATATACTATGTATAGATATTGCTATTGTTCGTTAATAACAATCTCGACCTTCTCATACTTTCAGACTGTTGGTCTACCTAACCAACACAAACGGGAACAACCACTTGATACTCGATTGCACCACCAGGTTTTCCGGGCTAACTCTCATAACCGACGCGTAATTCGTTACGTATGTGTCTGTGTCCGCCCCCGTGTAGTTAGTTTAACTTGTGACGCATTTGGTTAGCGATAAATGTTCGTAAGCAACTTTTTCGATTCTAGCTGAACTTGTTTTAAACCTTAGCGGCTTTTGCGTAAGTTACAATTATGTATACGAATCATCATATAACGTGCGCTCGCCTCGCTAACCAAATGCAATCGCTGACTGTTCTGTCGTAACAAACAAACGACGCGCTGATAAACGTTCCTTAACTGAACCGTAATAATATATATATATAACAATATCGCTCCATTTGTGATTGTTGTTGTTGTGTGAGTCTGTTACAATAACTAATTTATATACATTTCATTCTTTCTTCTTCTTTTTTTGTTGTTATGATGTTTGAATCATCCATCACGCATTATGCAATGTCAATCATATTTTGCGATTGCATTTATCTTTGTTGTTGTTGCCTCAGTTTCATGCGACAAGTTTTCAGTTGTCGTCAGACGACATGAAAGCAACATGGCGACAGCATTCTAAGTCGGAGACTGGAATTGCAGCTGAAAACGTTGTTGACAACGGAGATGTGGCTGAGGGTTGAGCAAAGGGGAAAGGGGAGAGACGGCGATGGCGACGGCGACGGAGGCCAAGACCGAGACAAAAAAACCAATTACAATGACGATGTCAACTGCGTTGTGCTTTGTTGAATACCCTGTAAACATTGAGACATGAGTCATTGTTTATAGAACCTTATTCCAAAGTTAAATGAACGATTTTCACTCGAAATTCCAGTTGATGTTCTGAACCAAAACGAAACCCCAACATCAAAACCACAGCTTTATTAAACATTAACTGTTTGAAGCTACTTAAACATAATTCTTGACTACTACTAAAACTTAACAAAACTTAAAAAAGGAATTTTAAAACGGGTTTGATTTCTGTAAGAGAACTAAATTTGAGTCTAGACTCTAGAGTCTAACATAGCATAAAAACCACTTCGTCATAGTTGGAAAACTTTTTACTATGTTAAGACGCAATATTATTTCGATCATGTCAAAAGCTCTCGAACAAAATATCCTATTTAAAGTTTAATAAACGTTTACAAGCCAAAATCTGTCTTCATATAATAATATTTCCCAAAAATCTATTGTTAACTATTTCGAACATTATTTGACACACAAAATAATATTATACACAACTCCAAACATAAGACTCGTTTGCAGGGTATCTGCTCGTCAGTACAAGTACAAGTCAAGCCAATCACTTATTCCTTGTAGTAGTTATTATTATTACTTAAGTCAATTGTTGTTGTGGGTGGGACGGCGACAAGAAATTTCCATGAGAAATGCAATGTCAAAATGCAAATGAAAAGATTCCTTTAGCTTAAGCAATACTTTTTTATTTGAATGTGACTCTACAAGTGTGTTTGCCACAAAGTATATGTGTGTGTGTGTGTGTGAACGGCATGTGTTTTGGACCTAATGAAATTACATAATTGCTGTGATTGGCATTCAATAAAAAACAAAAACCGAACAGCAAGCAAAAGCAAGCACTTTGTGAGCAGAGAGCACAAAATGTGTTATGAAATCCGCGTCGAACTTATTATTATACAATTTTCATAAGCATTTTTCTTGCTTGCTTGGCTTGCTGAGTGTTGTTGTTGTTGTTTTTGTTGTTATTATTGTGTGATTTGTGCTTTGATATTTGTTTTATTGGTTTTTCATTTTTTGTTTTTATTTTTATGGCGCGTTTTATGACAACGATTAATGCCACACAACACGGACACACACACACACACACAAACAAATAAAAAAGCAGCTGAGAATTATTAGCTGGAGGAAATTCTTGTTTTGCGTTTTTTAAGGCTATTTATATGATTTGATTACTTTTGATTTGGTTGCTCGATTAACACTCCCTCCGCCGCTTACCCTTCTTACGATTTACGTAATGCCAAAGTTACTTAAGATTCTGACTAATTGTTTGTATTGCATATCGGCCCATTTACTTATATAAGGGTTAATTGTGTGAGTCAATTTTCTTTTTTGTATTTTGCATAATGGTTAAGGAAATATTTTTTTTTCAATTTTCAGTTAAAGGTTTTGAAGCTTAACCGTTTGCAATTTTGTAGAGCCGTGTTTGTTGGTTGCAGCATTGCACGTTGTTGTTGTTGTAACTGGTCGCATAATGCGTCGCGTCGCGTCGAGTCGCGTGTCGTAACGTCAACGTCAACGTCAATGGGACGACGACGACGCTGCCCACGTCACGTAAAAACTGCAACGAGCCGGCAATCGTTGCCCCCAAAGCTTTATCTATATGTTTATCTGTCTGTTTGTCTCTTTGTCTGTTTGTGTGTACAAATGTATGTGGGGTGGGGTGCGGTGTGCGAAGGGGGGTTATAATGGGGTTTGGGGCGTTTATTGCCAATGGACCCGTTAATTCGACGAGCGTTTCAGCATTTGTTTGTTGAGGCAATTTGTTGCAATTTCAACAAAACAAAGTTCATAGTGTAAATAGTTCGATGGCATGATCAATAAACATTTGCATAAGCAAGCAAAACTTACATAATTATGGAATTTTATGCAAGTTAAAAGATTTTTATATTTTTTATTATTTTTATATAATATATTCTTCACTTGCATATGATTTCATTATGGAAATGATTGTAAAAAACTTTTTTGCTAACATTAGAGACTTTAAATACTTTGTTTTAAATATTTAAAAAAAATTTCTTTCGTTTTTGCAGATTTTTAACGTGTTTTTCAATAAGAAAAATAATCAGTTATGTTCAAAATTTCTATGCTATGATTTTTCTTACCAAATAATAAGTTATTATTGCTCAACTATAATTTTTAAAATATATATTGTAAAAGATTTTGGTTTCAGCTTTTATTTTTAAGTTTAAGGTACAATTTGTTAGATAACATTGTTATAAAATCACACAAATAAAGTCAAGTTTATATACATAAATAATAATTATTAGTACATAGCGTTTAGTTTGCTGTTTTACACGTTTAACTTGTGATATATTTAAACAAAATTACATAATTTAAAATTCATTAAAGTGAAATGTGTATCATGCATAATATTATTAAGAATTTGTTATTCAGCGAATGCTGTTTATCACGAATTAAATATAAATTATTATCAAGTGCTGCCAATTTGATTTGCTAGAACGTCTAACAACAAAAACACACATACACACACACACACATACACTGACGTTCGTCATTAACCGCAACGAATTGGCAAGAGCAACAACAATTGGCGCAAACATACAGAGAAAAAACCGCTTAGTAATGCCTTTAAAAATATGGCAACACGTAAGCGGCGCAAAACGACCCCACAAACATTTCCTTGCCCCGGCCCCCTGCTCTACCCCCTTCCTCTTTGCACTATGCATTTTGTTTTCACAATCAATTCGCAGAAGGCAAGCAACACACAAATGAAAAACTGTTTTTCCGCCGCTGCTGCTCAAAGAGCAATGCAACTTAGTTGAGTACGCGTTCATTCACATTGCACAAACACACACACACACACCCATGGATAATCAATGTATGTATAACAGGCAGAGGCGTGTGGCCTGATGTCGTAACATAGAGCGTTATAACGTATTGACAGCGTATGCTCTCTCTCTCTTCTGCTCTCGCTCTCACTCTCTTAGCGCCACGCTCTCTTTTCTTACTTTACCTGTCGCACAGACAACTGCTGATTCTTCTTTTGCTGCTACTGCTGCTGTTGCTTCTTCTTCTTCTTTTTGATTTACTTTTTACTGCACGACCGCGCCTCCTGTCTAAACAGGCAATCGTACGCACACACACACACACACACTTGCACACACAATAAATTCTTTTGTGTCAAAATTTATTGCCACACACACACGCACGAGAGAGAGAGAGAGGGACAACAACAAATCAACAGTGCAAAAATTCTTTGCTAGATTTTATAATTATTTTGTTGTGTCTTTGCTGGCCGCTATAAATTTGTTGTTATTGAGGCGTGCGCGTAACTTTTGACTTTGCGTTTTTGTATTTGTATTTGTATTTGGATTTGTTTTGTAAGAACTCAACGGCTCGGCTTTACGTAACCCACAGACAAGGTTTTACACATTTCGCGCGACAGCGACGCTGGCACATACAAACATGTTGTTTCTTTCACTTTACACAACAACTACAACTCGAAGGCTTCTTAGGCAATTAATAAATTTATGATGTTGCTTAAACACCATTAAATATATATACTAACAACACTCAATATACACACACTTTAAACGCGCTGATGATTACGTTGACAATAAAAGCAACAAAAGCGTTGGTCGTTGTTTTGTAATGCGCTTACGTTACGTTTACGATTACGCGACGAGCGGTTGATTGTTGTTGCTTTTGTTTGTTTGCAGTATGGCAACGTGTTCGAATGCTGCTCCGAGGGCGGCCAGCGTTATTTTGTGTCTACGCTCCGCTCACTAAGTTTTTGCTGTACTTGCCACGGCCGCTGTTCGACAGCAAATGAGCAGCGAACGTAAATCGAAGCCGTCAGGCCACAAATTCTCTCTCACTCACACAGTGCTGCTTTATTATGTCATAGCTCTCTTAGGCGGTTAGCAGCGCTGTTACGTCATCAGTTTGGCGTGCGCGACGCTCTCTTAATGCGAATGTTAATGCTGCTGCTGCTGCTGCTGTTAAGATTTGCCGGCAAAACGTCAAACTGTCATACTTGAGCAAGTACAAGTGTCAAGGGGGGGAGGGATGGAGATGTTTATATCTTAACACCCACGCTGGTCTCATCATTTATCGTATGTTGTGTATGTGCTTCCGGCGCCACTCAACAACAACAACACAAAACAACAGCAACATCATAATTAAGAGAAATGGTAAGCAGCAAATGTTTGCTGCTTGATTTCATAAGTATTTTTTTTATTTTTTCTGCTTCGTATTTTGTCATTTAACGTACATTACGTATGCGCCGCGTTGACCTCATTTGGCGATCAAAAGAGAGGCGCCTCAAGCCAAATACAGCTACAGGCTACAGTCAACATTGCAGCTCAAGCTCAAGCTCAGCCGAGCAGAGAAAGAGAGAGAGAGAGAGAGAGAGAGAGAGACAACTTCATCGCTTGGCCGCTCACATTTCAAGCTCAAGTTCAACGTTGGCCATTTCGTTGCATATTTCCAGTTTTGAAATAAAAAAATCAAACCGTTTGATGTTTGTTGTTATTAACATTTTAAGTGGCTCTTAGCAGTTGTTGTTGTCGTTGCTGGTGGTTTGATCGTTTTTAGTTTTTGCAGTTACCATGTTCGTAATTTGGTAATTTGTTGCGTTTGGCTTATGTGGCATGTATGTATACATTAATACACATGTATTAACATACATACACATATGGATCTCTCATGTTTTTAACATTGCTCGCATTTGTATTTTGTTGCAACATTCGCCACGCACGTTCATTCATAGGAAGTAATCGACAAGCGTTATGCAGGCTCAACTTATTGTTGTTTTTGGTTTAGTTGTTAATCAACGGAAATTGCTTGGGAGCTTATAAAAAAAAAATATGAGGAAACGTTCGTTAACGTTTTGCATAAGTTAATGGCAATGGGCGGCGTGTGTCGCTGAATTTATTTGGTAATAAAGGTAAATGCGATGATTTGGTAAGCAATATGTTGCATTAACCAAAAACTTGTCCAGCAATGTTGCCTAAGACCTTGGCAACATTTGCATGATTGTGTGATCCCTTAAGCCTGCCCTTTGCAGCTGTCAAAATGACGTAACGTACAATATACAAGAGCATAAATTAACTTTTAACACTTACAGTTTCAAGGTCAGGAACCAAGGTAAATTACCCCAAATGGGGAAAAAACTAAGCTTTTGTGAGTAAAAAGCATTTATTTTTACGGCCTATGCCGTATGCAATGATTTTAGTTAAAATGAATTCTTGTTAAAACTGCTGTTACTCATTTTAAGGCACTTTTGGCTTTTTATTCAGCTTTTTTCAGTTTTTTAAAAATATTTTTTAGCTGTTTGCATTTCAAAAGTTCCACAACAATGACCCCAATCCTTACCCGCGATGTTCTGGTGCTGCCGACATTCTTCAGTTGTTTTTAATAAAGATAACAGTGCATACTTTCAGGCTGTATTTACATCGCTTACAGAACAAAAAGCCAAAGGGACTTAAAATTAAAAGCGGCAGATCGGGGTGTCTAAGCTAAATATCGTTAAAAATGATGAATATCGTAACGGCAGTTCGGGGTGTCTGAGCTAAATATCGTAATCAATTTCGTTAATAAAAATAAAAAACTATACAAAATAAGTGTATTGAAACATATGGGAGAAGGGGTGGTCATTTATGGTTGTAGAACTTTTGTAAAAAATTGCAAAACGATTAGCAGCTGCTCGATGATATTTTTGGTTACCTTAAACGTTCAATAAATCAAAGAGTGTGTTTTGGTTTTTTTTAGCATTTATCGTTTCAAAATTTGTATCTAAACCTTTATTGTTTTTGCAGTTTCAATAAAACATATATATATGTATGTATACCACTCCATCAAATAATGCCATCATCTTTAATTCCCTTGAATATTATATTCATCGTATTTGTTTCGCTTTTTGCTAAAGCTTTTTACACAATTTTTCTCGCTTGTCGAATCGTTAAACAATAAAAACATATATCTGAATGACATGGTAAAAACAATTACAAATTGGTTTAACTAAAGCTTGAAAATGTTTTAGCTATCAGCAACTTAATTGTACAGTTTATAATTGGAGACAAGTAGAAAAATGTTAACAAATTACTTTTGGGCTAAAATTAAAAAACTAAACTAATATCTGCAGCATTTTGTAGCGCAATTTTTTGAATTATTTTTCTCGAGCACTTGTGTTTAGTTTTTTAGCATTTCTGTTACGCTTTCTATAATTTAGATTTTTATTTGTTTTTTTTACGTTTTTGGTTTGCTTTATTCTTGTATATATATTCTAGGTACATGTTAGTGTCCTTGCATAGGCTGTTTTTTTTTTGGTTTTTTTTCATTATTTTACTTGAATTGTTATTTAATTTTAAATTTAAGTTTTATTTTCATTTTGTATGCTGCCAACAACAACTAGGCGCAGTTTTTTTTTGGTTTTTTTTTTACCTGTTTAAGTTAATTACTATTTTTTTTACTTTTATTTGCATTGCTTTCTATTGCCGCAAGCAGATTTTGTTTTTGGTTGCTTTCTGTTAGTTTTTGTTACTAATACAAACGCTTTACAAATTGTAAGTACTAAATTATGTTTAGCTTTAGCATTAGCTGACATTTTTTTTTTTTTGTTAAGGTATTTGTTGTATTTTCATATATGTATAAAATTATTTGCGTTCTCGTTTCAATCGCAGAATTCTCAAAATATAAGTAAAGGCTCTAAAACGCATGTGTGTGTGTGTGGGTGTTTAATTCATTTTTGTTTAATTTAGGGGTTTTTTAGCTTCTTTTTATTTTGCAACAACTAACAATTTTTTTTGTTTTGTATTTTTAGTACATTTTTGTATTTAATTTTTTCGTGTATTTTACTACGTTTATCTCTTTTGAGTTTCTGTTTCTGACTTAAAATTCAACAACGTTTGTTTTTGTCTTTAATATAATGTAAGAATATATATATATACACATATGTATATATATATATATATATATGTATACAAGTATTTTAATGTGTATATAATATTATATATATGTATATATAATATAATATATATATGTATATAGCATTTAATAAGTTCGCATTGCCGACATTCCACTTTCTTCTTTTTTCGCCCTTCTTACTAACTAAAAACACTCAGCAGCACTTTTCTGTCTGTCTGTTTCTAGGCTTAGTTAGTTTGCTATATAGTATATATATCGTACTCTCTATGTAATGTATATCTCCATTTGCTAATCGCGTTTCTTTGCTTTGCACTGCAACAATTTGTGTCTTTAGTTACTATTTATACCCCTGCCTACGATTTACGATGCGCAACAGCTCCATTGCTCTATGTGGCTTAAACTATATATATATATATATATATATATATGTATTTACTAAATGGTATTTTTTTAATGTATGTACTTATAAAAAATCATCAGCTACAATATTGAATTTATCTACAAAAGTTACTTGAACTAATATCATTATAATTAGCAATAAGTAATTATAATCATAATAACATGCCTCATTTCACTTTTTCATCTTTTCTTTTCATCCGACTTCTGCTGTATGTATGTTTGTATTGTATATAATAAATATATATGTATGTATGTATGTATATTGTATATTAGGCATAATTTCGTTTTCATCGTTTTGTTTCTATAACAAAAGGTTTCTTTTTATGTTTTTACTTTCAGTTTTATCGTCTTGTGTTGTTGCTAAAGTCTACATTTTGTTACGGAACATTCTTATCAGAAATATTAATACATATTTTAATATTAAATCTTTGCTTTTTTGTTTTTAATTAAAAACCTAATGCTCAATCACTAACGAAATAAATAAAACTACAACAAACTCGTTGCATAAAACATGTGTATAATTTATCTTCAGCTTTTTTTTTTGTTTGTTTTTATTTTTACTCTGTGAGCTGCTTTTTTGTTGTTGTGTGTTGTTATTTGTAGCTCGCTTCGCGGCTGTGCGAAGCGTCCAAACAGTGCCGCCTGAAAGTATGCTCTTAAATGGCCAACAAATACGAGCTAACAAAAATCAAGTTTGTTTCAATTTTATTCGAATTCAATCAACAAAGAATAAAAAAACATACTACAAAAAAGCATCTACAAACTACTAAAATACTAAATAACTAATTAGATGCTATAATATATCTATATATATATATAAATATGTTTTGTGGGATGGTCACACTCTTGCTTTTGCAGCTGCTTGCTTGGGTTAGGGTCACACTTGACACAGCCGTTGGCTCGCATTTAACATAACGAAAAATATTTTATTTTTCATTTTTATTTCACCTCTATGCGCATTTATATCTTAGGACATATGGTATATATATATTTATATAAATATAACACGATTTGTTTTTGTTTTTTTTTATCATTTTCTTAATTGAATTCATATATATAGTACAAATATGTAGCAATTGCTTAGTTTATCATTTTTTGTGAAAGTGTATCGGGCTAAATCCTCTACGTTAGTTATCGTTATCGTTTACGCTATCGCTATCGTATAATTTCTGTGTCACTTTACAAAAACAACCGAAGCTCAAAACACATTGACTCAACTTTACCCCTTTAATGATACGAGTAAATATTATTATTTTCATAGTTTCGGTTTTTTGTTTTTTAGATTCTTTCTTTTTTTTTTCTAGGTGGTTTCATAGCAGTGCAAAAGGCTTAAAGGTTCGTTTGATTTATTGTGTGTGTGTGGGAATTATTTTTTTTTAAGTACTTTTGTCAAGCTAGGGAGTTATTGCCAAACACTAGGTGCACTCGTTGCTTCTTCTTCTTCTCATTCTCTATTTAAGTGTTTGGGTGTTTTTTTTTTGTATTTTTGTATTTTTTTTTTGGTTTTTTGAGTTTTGTAGGTATAACTACTGGATAAACATGATATTAGTTTGCTAGATTTATGTAGAGATATCTATAAATGTAATTGCCTTGCATTCTTTGTATTATCGTTAGGGTTAGTTTTCGGTATATATATAATTAGCTAAACTGTACTTGCTGTGAGATCCTTGCATTGCATACTAGTTAAGATTATTTAGGTGTTTATTTTATGGATGGAAGGGTTGGGGCAAGGGAAGGGAAGGTGAGTGGGGGGGAGAGAAAATCAAATCAAATCTAAACCAAAAAACAATACAAATTTCCATATTTGAAAGCAACGCTTAGATTTTTATTTTATTACACAATTGTTTTTGTAGCTTTGCTCTTCTCTTCTTCTTCCTCTCATTATGATCATTTTTGTATCTTTTTTTCTTCCTCATTCTTTTTTTGTTATTTGCACAATATTTCCATTATAAAATAAATAAAACTTATTGAATTTTTTTTTTGTTTTTTGTAAAGAAGTTCTTAAAAAATAGTTTAAAAATTTTAATAAATGAATTTTTTTTTGATAAAAATGTTATTTTCAATTTAAAATGAATTGTTTGCAGTGTGTTTGTTTTTTTTTATATATTTTGTGTACAAAATTTATTTAATTTTTTCACTTGTTTGTTTTACGTGTGTGTGTGTTGTTTGTTATTTGTTAACTTATAATGCTAGGTATGCAGGTAAATGTAACTCAATGTTTAACAAATAAAATTAATAAAACTTAACTAAAACTTTAAACAGTAATAATAATAATAATCATAATAATAATTATAGTAATTATATTTATGCATAAGATTTAAGATCTTTGCTAAATCACACCAAACAAATTTGTTAAAACAAAAATTATAAATTGATAGAAAATAGTGAAAAAATGTTTAAAATTTTATTTGAGAGGAAAAAGTAGATAGATTGTTTAGGGAGGGGTGTGGCTGATTGGTGATTAGAGTTATACTAGTATATAGTAAGAAAAGTTGGCTCAAATCGAATCGAATCGAATCGTATGAGCAAGTTTTTGAAGCATATCTCATGCTCGCTGACTGTATGCCCGGTTAGTGCTGCTTAAATAGCTATGTTTTTTTTTTCTCATCATATTATTGTATTTATCAACAAATAACAGAAACTATGAAATAATAGTTTGTTTATGGTTGTACTGTACCATAACTAAATTTATAATGTTTTGTAACGGTTTTTCTCTTTTTCGGTTTTTTTTTTTCGTTATACGTAGCTGGTTTTTATAATATATAAAAAAATCATAGATAACTTAAACTAACAGCTGCCTGGCGTCGAGGCAACTGAGGAGGGAAGTTCTTTTGCTCATTTCTAAATGGTTTTTTTTTTTACGTGTAGTAGTTTACTTGTTGTTGTTAGCTTTTTTGTATTTTGTAATTATATGTTCTGTTTTTTTTTTTTGTATTTTTCTGGGGGTTTTTATTTTGCAATTTTTTGTTTGCTTTAATTTTTTTTCTTTTTCATTTTATTTATAATTTTCTGTGTTGAGTCAAATTGAATTGAAAAAAGGCAACGAAATTATTTACATATGTGTGCACGATTTATGCTAATGGGGGTGGGGAGAAAAGAAACAATATATCGTATATACTAAACAAAACTTAACAAAAATCAGGCAAAAACTTATCAAATTGTTGCAATGAAAAATATTGTATGTATAAGGATTAAGAACTCTGATTGTTTTTTGTTTTTTTTGTTTATAAAACTAAGTAATAACAAAAAGAAGCCACGTACAAATAAACAGATCTAGATAATAGGGTTAATGCCAACGGTACTCTTTATGCTTGAGGGTTGCACTTGCGCTATCGATTAATCGATTGTATGTCGTCGATATTATTGGTGAGAGACATATTTGTAGTTTTCGGCGTTTTGAAATTGTTTCGTTTGATTTAAGCTACACTAAAAATTTAAGTTAAATGTTTTCTTATTTCTTCGTTAATTTGCATTTAGTTTTTTTCTTCCTTTTTACGTTAAGTTTAAAATAAATATGCGTACAAATGTGTGTGTTTTTGCCCTAAGCAGAGTGTGTATGTGTGTGTGTGTGTGTATATATATAGCTTGTATTTATAAGTTTATATATATATGCATATATATATATATGTATTTATAGTGTAGTTTTCATGTCTGTTTTACTAAAAGTTATTAGTAGTTATTTCTCAATTATCGATAATTATCAATTATTATTATATTATCATAATGTAATTGTTGATGTGGTTTCGTATCAGCCCCAAGTCACATATTTATTTATTTGTATTATTATTATTATTATTATTATTATTATTACACATCCTGGAATTTCGATAGACGTGCACGCAAGTCCATGTTCTCCTGTTTTAGCTGCTCAACCTCCTGATGTAATGTTGCGTTCTATATCGATAAACAAGTTTGAACATTTAGTTATAGTTAAAATAGAATATCGATAGATACGATAAAAAACTTACTTCCTTTTCCAAGTAGCGTGCACGCATCGCAATTTGATTCTCCTTTTGGCGCCGTGCATCTCGTGACCTTTTGGCAGCAATATTGTTCTTTCGTCGACGGGCCCAGTACTTGTCGTCCTTGAGCTCATCTGGAACAAATTGTTTGCGTGACTTTTTAATCATCGGCTGCGGTTTGAGCTCTTCATCGGAGAATGCTCTGGTGCGCGGATCAAAGTCACGCCCCGACGATGCGAATGAAAATGCTGGAATATCAAATACTAAATGTTAACAATGTTTCTCACAGACTGTTCGTGCTAAATTAAATCAGAATCAGAATCAGATACAGAATCAGAATCAGAAGAAAAATGAGCATCGCGCACAATTCGTTTCGAAAAGACAAACAAAATAACAAAAGTAAGAAACGAAATAGAATTAGAAAAAAATAAATTTTTGTTTAGAAAAGAAAAGACTAACAGAAAATGAATGTTGTTGTAAGAAGGAATATTGAAAAAAAAAATTGCCTCGAATTTCTTTTTTTTTTTTTTTGCACAAATTGGAATGTAATCAGCCTTTAACATTTAGCATTTGATAAGACATGAGCAAAAACATTTTTCTTGTTTTTCTTTCGATTTATATATACATTTGTTTCTTTGTTTAGGATGGGTTAGGGTGTTTGCTAGATGAGAAAGTTTTAAATATGCATGGTATATATATATATATATCAAAATTATAATCAATTAAATACAAAATTTTTCAAGTCAAGTTAAATCGGCGCAATGTCCATTCCATTTGTGTTTTTTTTTTTTTTTTAAATTATATTGAGATAACATAAAAATAATTAAATTAAATAAATAAATAATCGTTAAGGAAAGAAAGTTTGTTCTTGTTGTTGTTATTGTTGTTGTTGTAACGACTCTTAAGGGGGATGGATGGATGCGATTTGTTTCTTGCCGCAATTCGCAAATGCAACAAAATACTCACTTGATTCGGCCGGCGATGGCGGATTTAGCGTATCGGGACTAATGCAATCCGATGGCGATGGCGATCGTTCGCGCTTTGTGGTTATATGCCCCAGACCCAGCGACAGACCAGCTGCATGGCTCAGTGAATCGGATCGATGACCGAGGCCACCGGAGTGCCCTAAATGTGGGCCGGGCAGGCCATCAGGTATATTATTCTCCGACAAGAACTCATCTAGGTCCGCATACTGAATATATTCCAAAAAAGAGATGTTCACAAATTGTCAATTCACATCTTTCAACATGTTGCATTGAAAAAGCGTTCTCACAAAACAAAAAACAAAAATGGCAACAGAAACAGCAACAACAGTAAAAAACACTGGAATAGTTCTGTGTGTGGTCGCAACTTTTATTAATTACTTAATTACTTTTCTAAGAAGATGTAATTTCTCAAGTAATTAAACTGTTTAAGCAAAGTTAAGGCCATAATTGAACCTTTAAGCATTATTCAAAAAGTAACTGAAAGTAATTAAAAGTTGGTAGATCTTGTGTCATGTATAATGTACATATATTTATTAGTCAAATTGAAGGAAAGACACATGGACACATATGGTAATTATCTTTATATATACATATACTAGATGATGAGAATTTTAATTCTCGCACTACGTTAAGCACCAAAATCAGGTTAATTTGTTTAAGTGTGTGTGTCTTTTTGTATTGTATATTGTGTGTAACTGTTTCGCTTGCAATTTTTGGTAAGGTGTAAGGATTTGTGGAGGTTTGGGTTTGGGTTTTGGGGGGAAGT
The DNA here is from genome assembly GCA_035044465.1 of Scaptomyza tumidula. Lineage (NCBI taxonomy): Eukaryota > Metazoa > Arthropoda > Insecta > Diptera > Drosophilidae > Scaptomyza > Scaptomyza tumidula. The sequence continues at coordinate 56,988 of JAWNNW010000034.1, forward strand.
ATTAAAAACAGACGCAGCCACTACGCAGCGATGATATGATACTAACTTGTGTTACCTTGAGGTCAGCATCGTAGGGCAATGTTTTGTCCCACAAATTGGGGCCGAGAAATGCCGTTTGCGCCTCAACATTCCAAATGTCGCCCTCCTCTTTGTATTTGTCATCTGGGCAGATGATTTCTTTGCTATTCGATGTGGATTTGCCTGTAAATAAAATCAAATATATACACATATATTTAGTCTGCAAGCAAGAACAAAGTTAAGACTGATAAGCAATGCTTAGTTGTTTTTTATTTAACCATTTGTTGACGTGTTGTTGTCAGTCAAGTGCAACAATCGTAGTTTTTATGTGATAAGGGCCATAAGCACTATTAAGTGGGTCAACAATTGCGTCTTTCAAATACACGCAATCATACATCAAACGTACATTAAAAAAAGAAAGAAAGAAATAAAAAAAACTAGCTCGGCAATTCTTTTTTGGCAAATGTAGCCAACAATTTCCGCATGCGCCTTTGAACGTCAAACAAACAAAGCAAAAACAAACACAACAACAAGAGTGCAGAGGCGAGGAGGGAACGAACGGCAAAACCAACAAACAAAGCAAACAAAAGAGGAAACAAAGGCAGCGCAGCTAGCGGCAGCTAAAAGCGAAAGTGAAATTTCAGCTTTCAACTGATTTTTATCGTCACTCAACGCACCGCAAAACTCACTCAAAGAAGGAAAAGCTGCGCTCAGTTTTGGACGACGCTGCGCATGCGCAGCTGAGCGTGCTTTACAACGTCGACTGCGCAGTTGGCAGCGCTGCTTGCTGGCTGCTGTCACTGTTAAGCATTAAGCGAAGCGCTCTTTGAATTTTTTCTTGCACACATTTCACATAGTAGCACAAAACGAGTTTTGCCGAAGTCTGTGCGCCGAAACTCGTTTGTCGTTGTCGTCGTCGTCGTTTTTGGTTTCGCTTGCATTAGTTTCCGCTTTCTTATTCACTCTCACTTTCATTTGGTTTTGCAGAAACAAACGTTTTTTTTTTTTTTAGGCGAATTACCACCAACTATTGCGAAATTGTGTGCGGCAGCGTTGGAGACGCGAGACCACATTTCTGGTCTGTGGCAGTGAAGTAATATTTTCTTTTCATTGCTTTTCTTTTCTTTTTTCTTTTATGCCGCTGGCAGCGAAGCGTAAGTGAAAACTGTGCAAGTGTTTGTGTTGCATCTGAATTGTGAGTTAGGTGAAGTAATAGATACAAACACAAATGCAAACACACACATGCACATACACAGTAACAAAATTGGGACTTGGCAAAAAAATCTGCATGCGACAAGCTGTGAGAGATACTAGCTAACATGGCGTATAAGCAACTTTTCATTTGTCTTTTTAATTAAGGTTTTGGTTTTTTAATGTTGTTGCCTGTTATTTAGCGCTAGGATTTATGCTCGGGGAAATTTCATTTCATGTTGCTTTTCCTTAACTGATGCTAGCTTAAATGTTTGTCACGAAAGCAAGCAAACAGTTGATAAATGTAGAGTTGACTTAAAGGTTAAACCCAACTTGCATGTGAGATTGAAAAGAAAATAATTGCCTACCCTGCAAGGAAATAATTTTTTTGTAAGCATAGCAACAGCAGCGAGAAAAATTTTAACGAAATAAAAAAAAACAAATAAAAAACTTAACAAGACAGAAACAAACATTCGCAAACTAGAAAAAAAAACAACACAAATTTAAAGTATAAAAAAGGGAAATAAACACAATTAAAGAGAACATTCACATTATAAAAATTACCGTTTGCCTTGCAAATAAAACCCAAAAATGGCGATTTCCTGCCTGTAAAAACATAAGAGAAAATGAAAAGAAGATAGAGAGATGTGCCAATAATACAAATATTTACACATATACCAATAAAATAATGTGAAATGTTCAACAAAACGAAACGCAATGAAAATGAAATGCAAGCAAGCAAAGAAGAAGACATAACAGATGAGATGATCGTTCCCAAAAAAAAAAAAATCAAAAAAAAACATATAGTTATATTCAGAAGATACATTTGTATCTTTTGCGCTTGTGTGTCACTTTCACTGTCATCGCCGTTGATAAGGCCAAGACAGGAGCTGCGCGAGAGAGAGAGAAACAGAGAGAGAGAGAGAGAGAATCTGGGCTCGCTGTGTTTATTTTTAGACTGGCGATGACTTAAGCCAGTTCAGGGAAGATTCGGCTTCGTTTTATTTTGTATCTTGGCTTGGCTTGGTTTCGTTAACAGTTTCTCTTGCCATTTTAAGTAGGTCAACTGTGCGAGAGTTTTTTTCGTTTTTTGTTGCCCAGCAACAACAAGAAAAAAAGCCCTCGCACTTTTTATGGCCATTTTTTGAAGTTTCTCATTTGTAATTAAAATAATTTGCATAATTTTCGTGACTCTTCCGCTGAGATATTTTGTTGTTGTTCTTTTCTTTTTTGTATCACTTTCATTAGAAATGAACATTCGAGCCGAACCGAGCCGAGCCGAGCCTACGACAACAAAATTTATGGTGTTTCTTTTTTGGGTGAAAATTTAAGCTTTTATTTTTTTTTTTTTTTTTTTGGTTCTCTCTTGTGTGCGAGCTTGGCAGTATTATTATACACATTATATTATATTATATATTATTATTTGTATAAATTGTTAGCCCCTGGGCTCTGGGCCTTTGTTGTGTTAATGGCCAAAGAGTTGGTCACAAGTTTTAGTGGGTTTTTGTTTTTGTTATTATGATTTTAATGCGGCATTCAACTTTCACTTTTGGACTTTACTTCCATTTACTAGTATGAAGCTGCGCATTTTTGCGTAAATTTTGACAGCATTTAGCTTTTTACTAGTTAGATTCAAATTTACGATACTACTTAAGCTGGCCAAAAATTTGTGTATTTAAAATGATATTACAACGATGAAAGTACAGCTAACAGATTTACAATCTTTAAAGTTTTCTAAAGTTTCCTAACTTGATTTCAAAATGGACAAAAAACCAGCTAAATTTCGTCCTCTTAAAACGTTTCAACACTTGCTTTTAAATTCAAATCTCGATCACATCCGTTTCGAGGCCCTTTCTCCCCGCCCCGTCCCAGGTCTGACCCCTGCTGACTGCATTGTAAAGCATAAAATGAAAGTGAGAGTAAAGTCTCCTGCAAACAACAACAAACAGCTCAAACAAGTCACAGCCGTGAACAGTTAAGATCAAATATGAATATAAAAAAAACCTCAAAACCGAAATTGAGTTAATTTAAATAACCAGTTCTGGGCTTAACGAAGCTAAAGAGAAGCCGCATTCTTGAAAATCGTAAAGTAGAACAAACCTCAAAAATGAGAACGCGACATTGACATCCAAAGTAAAAGTTACATATGAAATGTTTGAAGTTAGCAGAGTAGAAGAAGAAGAAAATAACTCGAACTTGAGAGAAAGTAGTAATAGAACTAGTTACATAACTACAACTATGTGTAGAAAGAGAACCACTTATTTCACTGGCGTTTCAGCTAGTTTCCATATGAAATATTTAAGATTAGAGAAGTAGAAGAAACTCGACATTGACATTGAAAGTTAAAAGAAGTAGAAAGAGAACTAGTTACATTACTGAAGAACAACTTCTTTCACAGACTTTGCGACTTTCAGCTAGTTTTTTTTTTTGAGCAGCGTACAGTACAAAAAGTTATGCAATGTTAATTTTTGATTTCAGAGTCCAGCAACAAGCGATTGAGGCACGTACATTAAGCGCCACTGTCGCTGTTGCACGCCCCTTTCACCTGTTTCAACGTAGCCGTAAGCAGCGCTGTCGCTACGTTTGACGTTGTTAACTGCGCTGCTTTCGCTTTGCGCATGCGTCGCGTCGATGGCGCAATTGCCGCAATTTTTACTGCAATGCTTTTGTTGTTGTTACTGGTTGTTACTGGTTGTTTGTTGTTGCCTTTTTGGTTGTATTACATGGCACTCGTTTTATGGCTCTGTTGGCTCCGTTGTTGTTTTGTTTGACTGCCTTTTGCTGAAGTGCAGAAAGTGTAACACTTTCGATTGTTGTGCTTGTTGTCTTTCTCGCCGTTGTTGTTGTTGCTGTGGTTTTATTTTCGCGCTGTTGTTTGTTGTCCGATGTTGTTCGTTGGTTGTTCGTTTGTTGTGTGCATTGCATTCATTCCGCATTTGCGCTCATTTGCATAGCACTTTTTTTTATATGTTTAATTTTTTTCTTTCGACTTGCTCTCTTTTTTATTTTCCTATCGAAATTAATTATGTGTGGGAAAATGTGTTTGCCATTTGATTTCCGGGTTTTGTTGGCATTCACAGATAAAATATACAAAAGATAAAGCTTAAGCTGACTAACCAACTGACAAATATTTCTTTTTGGTTAGCCTTATCTTTTCATATGCTAAATGTGCAATTTGCGTTCGAAAAGAAACAAAAATCAAAACGGTTAAGTTTTTTTTTTATTAGCTGTCGCTTTCTTTTGCGTATCAGAAACAAAATATAAAAAAAGCTAAATTGGCCATTTAATTATTGTTTCAATCACAACACAAAAAACTTACAGTTAACAACTTCGTTTTACTGATTGCTGAGTTAAAAAGTTATTTAAAAAATATTTTAGCTAACATTATTATTAAAATTCACTGCAAATTATGCCCATAAGCCGCGATTTTGCAATAGTTGTTTTTTTTTTTAATTAGTGAAAAAACTGTTACACAGCGAAAGCGAAAAAAGTAAAAGATGAAAATAGTTGCATGCCACGCCCGATTTGTAACACATATTGACAGGAGACACAGATATGGCCAAGCAACATTTTCAATTCTCTTGCTCTCTCTCTCTCTCTATCGCTCTCTCTTTGTCTTTCTTCCTCCCCCAATTAGTGAGTAATAGAAAGCCAACGACGAAATCGTGCGTCGTGCAGTTAATTAGCTAAAATAAGGAAGCAGACGATGATAATCATAATCAAAGCTTCATACTTAAAGCATACTATAATATTACAGCCCCATAAAATCGCTATAATAACAGCAACAAGCATTCGAGTAACAGACACCGAAACCTATATATTTATAAATGGGCGTGGCACTGCCGTAATCAAAAAGAAAGAAAATGTAACAACATCGAAATGCAATCAAGTTTCAAGAGTTAATATATATATACATACATATATGTATATAAATAAGTGCTTCTGGTTGTTTTTATACCCTGATCCCATTAAAAATGGGAAAAAAGGGTATAATGAAGTTGTGCAAAAGTATGTAACAGGTAGAAGGAAGCATCTCCGACCCTATAAAGTATATATATTCTTGATCAGCATCGAAAGCCGTGTCGATATAGCCATGTCCGTCTGTCCGTCTGTCCGTCTGTCTGTCTGTGTGTATGTATGAGCGCGTCGATCTCAGAGACTATAAGAGCTAGAGACTCCAGATTTGGAACTTAAGCTCGCCTAATCCATAGGCAGTACAAGTTTCTTTCCGATTTTCGATAACTCTTCCCGTTTCCGATATACACATGGGATCGATAACAAAAAAATCTTGAATTTTGAAAACTTTGAGATGCAATTTGAATTATAAAACAAAGTAATGACAATCTGTGAAATTTTTATCGAAATCGGATAATAAACACCGGAGATATGGGACATTGAAGTTGTGTATGCACTATGCTGTATGCGCGTACACACACACACACATACTTGCAAGCACTGACTGTACGCGGAAAGTATAGGGATCAGGGTATCGTCTAGTCGGGATATCTCGACTAGAGCTTTCTTACTTGTTTTTTTTTGGCGACAACGTGTGAAACAGTAACAACAATTAAAACGGATTGCTCATACGCCGCATGGTGCGTTGATTTTAATTTAATGTCCGTCGCTCGTCTCTCGAACCACTTTCACTGATATTCGAAACTGAACGAAACGAAACGAAACAAAACGAAACGAACCAATGAACGCTTTTCTCACCTAAACACACTAAACGATGCCGCATTTTGCACGTTTTAACAGTTATTGTTGTTGTTGTTGTTGTTGCTGTTGCTGCTGGCGTCGATTGCGCAACAATTGCCAACAACAACAAACAACTAGCAATCAGTGCAACAGCAGCAACAGCAAAGACGAGTAGCCGCCCCGTGTTGTTAAAGCTGGCATTTTGCCTTCGTTTTTGATTGAAGTAACTGTTATAATATACGTACTACAACGTGGTTTGAGACATTCACTGCATTTTGGCCGCTCTTTCGCGTATCTGGGTAAGTGTGTGACGGCTGCGGCAGCGCCGTCGACGTCGCTGCTTTGACAATTTGTCGTTTAGTCATGTCTCTGTGGCGTTTGGTATGGTGGCACATGCGCAAAATGCATTTGAAATTGTTTATATTTTTTTTTGGATAAACGATTTATGGTCAACAACACGCAAGGAAGTTGCCATTTAGTGTATTGGCGATTGGCTGTTAACTCTTTTATGGCACTCAATGGGGAGTCAATTGGCAACTTGGCTCGATAAGAATAGTAGGTTGCAACTTGAGCGGAACGTGGTTTTGTGAGTTATAAGTGTAATATTTATAGATAATAATATAGAACGTTGTTCCATAAGCTCGTCAATCTTTGCAGTCGCTTATGCTTCTTTTTTCAAAGAGCTTTAAAGCTTTTTCACTAAGTTTAAACCGAGCTATGCTTTTGCTAAGCCGTTTATATGTATTAAAATAAATTTTTTTTTAATGGTTTCAAGAAGTTCTTGAAGGGAACTTAAGCTTTTTATAAGTTTGAGTGCAAAAAGTTTTTGTAAGCAGTCGAAAATACAAGTTTTAAATCTTTTTCTTAAGAGATTTCAAATGCTAATAATCAATTTATTAAAATATTTTATGAGGTTTTGAAAACATTTTTATGGAGCTTTAAAGTTTAAAAAAAACATTTGAGGGAAATACATAATCGTTATAATCTTTATTCCACAAAAATTAGGACATAATATTTTTAACTTGGAAAGCTTTCTTATTAAATATTCAAAGCTACTTATAGGATATAAGCGCAAAAGATTCACTAAGCTTATAAAAATAAATATGAATAAAAATATCAAAATTAATATAAATGTAGCTAAAACAAATAGGAAATTATCCAAAATTAAATAAACACAAAATCAGATACGACGAATAACTTTCGAAATAAATTTTGTACATTTTCGGTACAGATCAAATTATGTTTCCAAAAACACACAAACTTTATTGTTGCCAACAGCCAAAAAGTAAAATACACCAAAAAATTAATAAAAAAAAAGCTTTTATAAAAAAATGCCAGAAAAATATAAAAAAAAAAACAAAAGAAAAAAAAACGTTGAAGAAGAAAGAAAGAAATGAATTTAAAAACTGCCGAAAAAGTGAAAGTTAATTTTTGTGATGTTGCTTAGCCGGCGCGGACGTAGCAGAGGCGCCAGCAGCAGAGGCAACAGCGACAGCGACAGAGGCTGAGGCTGAGGCTGAGGCTAAGCAGCTGACAACGTTGACGTCGGCTCAATGAAAGTAAAAACGCATTTTGATAGTGTTGTTGTTGTTACTGGTCATGTATTAATTATGCGGCAATGTCAAATGTTGGGCGGGTAGCTGCGGGTAGCAAGGGGAAATAGTGCAAAAAAATTGCCCTTTTGTTGCGATTGCCGCAAAAGCCGGGTCTTTTATCTTGGCCATAAAGTCAAAAGCGGATAAAAGCGGTTGTGATAACAAAAAGGCCGCCGCCGCTCAACCGAACTGGACTCGCTTTTGTTAAACAAATATATAAGACAAAACCAAAATAAGAGTTGACTTTTTGGCCATCTGGAAAGCACCCCGAAAGACCAAAACGAAAGTTGTCCAAAAAAAAATGTCGCGGGCCAACAAGTTGGAAGTTGTAAGTTGGCCCGGTTGGACGTTGGCTCTTTTGGGCCCTTGCGGCGACACCCGAAAACTGAAAGCAAAAGTGATTGTGAATTTTGAATTGGCTAAGAGACAAGAGTCTCTGGTGCGGCCTGAAGAGTCACAAAAGGTTTAGTTGAAAGTTGAGAGACTCTTGACTCTCGACTCTCGACTCTCTTGTCATGCCAGTCAACTAAAGCACACAAAGCACCACCCACCCACCCAACAACACCACAACCTGCCGATGCGGAAATGGACAAAATGGTTGGCGAAAAATGTTAGCGTACCGCAATGAACCCATACAGCAGCGAAAAAGATCAGTCAGTTAGCTTTGGCTGTCATAAAAGCCGGAAAATGCAAACCCGAAATAGATAGTTAGACAGTCGCAATCGATATAAGCTGACTTTGACACCTAATCAGGGTCATTAGCGGCCGATAATTACTCGGGCATGCAATCAATTTTTGTGGTCAAAGAAGCAGCTCGAAAAAAACAAACCAAAAACAAGGTTGAATACAATCAAGTGAAAAGTAAAAAGTAAAAGAGTAAAGAGTAAAGAGTGGAATTGAAGAGTAGCTTTTACATAACAAGCTTAAAGATTTGTTTGAGTGCGTCATGGGAAATTGAAAGATTATTGATACAGCAGGTGTATAAGTAGATCTTATATTATTATAGATATTATAATCATCGAACACAACAGCAACATGCATATTTTGACATATGTTGCTGACAGTTTACAGCTTAAAGTTTAGTAAACCTATTGAGCAATAGCAACATGTTCTGAGGCACATCTTAGCAACATGTTGTTAAGCTTATGTTTGGAAACAAGTTGCTGTAGCAGATTTGAAACTAAGTAAAAAGTGTTAGTTAGTTAGCTAGTAAAAGTTGTTGCTAATAGAATTAGCTAACATCTTTAGCCAGCCGCAGCTGCAACATGTAGCTTATGGCAAAGACGCTGCAACAAGTTGTTGTTGTTGCAACCACTTCCGTGTTCATAAACGAGAAATCAAATTGAATCATACCATTTAAATAGTTAGCATGTTGCTTCCACAGCTGTTGCACCTGAAACTGTGTCCAGCGATTGTTATCATCGCCATTGTTGTTGTTGTTGTTATTATTGTTATTGCTGGTGGTATTGTTGTTGTTATTATTATTATTATTGTTTGCGTTATTGCCATTGATGACGCCCACCAAACTGTTGACTAAACTGTTCTCATGCGCCTGTTGCTGTTGTGCCACAGCGGAGGCGGTATTCACAGTGGGCGTGGCTGTTGTTAGATTTGCGTTTGGCGTTGCTGGATTGTTGTTGTTGTTATTATTATTGGTGTTGTTGTTGTTGGAGGTGTGATTATTGATGATAATGTTGAGATTGTTGTGGTTAAGTATGGTATTGTTGTTGTTGTTGCTGCCAGCATTGTTGTTGCCGCTGTTGCCATGTTGCTGTTGCAGATTATTGCTCAGATTGTTGGCGGCAACAGCGACAACGGCTGCTGCCGCATTCACATTGACATGTGCCAAATGTTGCAAGTGATGTTGCAACAGTTGTGTGGGCGGTGGCAGCGTGCCATTTGCCACATGTGGCGTGATGCCAGCAACTGTGTTGCTGTTAACATTATTGTTGTTGTTGCTATTGTTGCTGCTGTTGCTGAGATTGTTGAGCAGCTGCTGATGTTGTTGCATGCTGTTGCGCAGCAAGTTGTTGTTGTTGTTGCCAGTCTGGTTGTTGTTGCATGCCACATTGTTGCCATTGAGATTCGTATTGCTGTTGTTGCTGGTATTGTTGTTGTTGCCATTGCCTGCCAGCAGGTGTGGCAAATTGTGTACTACTTGCAACGGCAAACTGCTTAACGGTGGCAAGGTTGTTCCCTGCGACATGTTGCCCAACATTTGCTGTTGTTGCTGCTGTTGCTGTTGATGTTGTTGCTGTTGCTGTTGTTGCTGCTGCTGCTGCACGCTCTGCAACAATTGCAGCTGATTTTGCTGATGTTGCAACACATTGTGTGTTTGTTGTTGTTGTTGTTGTTGCTGCTGTTGCTGCTGATGTTGCTGTTGCATAGCCAATGTTGGCTGTGGCATCTGATAGTCCATTCTCATTGCTGAGACACACAAATTGTTGCTAATTGCCAGTATAAAAGTGTTGTTGTTTTTAATACAATGCTTGATTTGTTTTTGTTTTTTTGTTTCCTTTGATTTGCTAAATGAATGCGTGCTGCCGCATTGCTGCTGCTGCTGCCAACGCTGCTGCCGACGCTGCTGCTGCTGCCGACGCTGCCGTCTATCGAGTTAATTGAAAAAACTTAAAATGCACACGCCAAAAATAGCAGAACAATCATAGAGCTTAATATCGCACGCGCACGCTCGCTACAACAACAACGACAACAACAACAACAACGAGAACAATAACTGTAACAAGCAATAAGAACAGCAACAACGAGTAAAAGCGCAGCTTTCGAGAGAGCTTATTGAGAACTTTTTTTTTGTATTTGTAGCTGAGCGCGCTTCACATAAATTAGATTTGTTGTCGCTTGCTCTCTCTCTCTCTTCACCTGCCTTTTGTTATTTTGCTATTTGCTATTTGCTATTATTATGTGTGTTCGCTGCTGTTGTGGTTGTTGTTGCTATTGTTGTTGTTGTCAACTATTTCGCGTACTTATTGGCTGTCTGGCGTTTTTAAGGGGTTCTCGCCGTCGGCGTCGCCGTTGCCGTCGTTGTCGTTTGAATGAGAAAAGTTTGACCTTGAATTAGGCAGGCAAAAGCAACAACACAATATACATATATGTATGTATATATGTATACAAATACAAATGTTGCTATGCGCTTTACTTTTATTGGAGGGTTTTGTTTTTAGTGTATATTTTGTGGTTCATTTAAATATTTATTTATATATATAAATAACCAAAAAATAATCAGGTTTGTATTAATTTTGGAATTTAAACGTATTTTTTTGAATTTTGCATGCACTTTGTATCACATAATTTGCAAGTTCTCCTTCAGTGAGATCTTTTTTTTATATACACATATTTTTTTTTTACAATTATTTTTAAAAATTTACACTGCACTGCACAAATCTAGTTTAATTTATTTCACTGCACTTCCTTGTGTTATTATTATTATTTTTTTTTAAATATAAATACATTTATTTGCTTTTGGTTGTAATATATCCCAAATCCTTTTCGTTCGTTGTTGCTGCTGCTGCGATTGCTGCTGTTGCACAGTTGCCGAAAAAAACGAAAGTTCACAAGTTCGCACGAATTCGAAAGCCGTCGAAGACGCAGACGTTGACACGCGCCGTTGTTGTTGTAGTTGTAGTATTCGAAAAAAGGGGTGGGGGCGACTCTGTCTGTTTCGGGGACTCGCTTTTTTTTTGTATTTGTCTCTGGTGGTGTGAAGCCGTGAACCGAACCGGTGCCGCCGGACTGCAAACGTTGAGTGAACGCGCGCGCTGTGCGCCTCTTGCAACGCAGCTCAGATCCGCTCCAACACAACAACAAAAAGTCCAACATTGACAGCAACAACACAACACAACAGCAACAACAACAAAGGCCCCACGCAGAAAGCGCCAAAGCCAAAAGTTAACGGCGACTGCGCAGCTGGCGTCAAAGCCAAACTTGAAACCGAAAGCATTCAAAGCAGCGACGCGTCGTTGCTGCCCGCTCTCACAAAACACACTCTCTCTTTCGGATGGGCGCACTCTGTTGCTCTCATGGTGCTTTCGATGGCACTGCTGTTGTTGTTTTTATTTTTTTGCGCATTCCGCTGTTTACTTTCTTTCGCGCAGCCTGCTGGGTATGTTGGAAATAAAAGCTGCCGCTACGCTTCGTCTGAGCTACGCTGCTGCCGCTGTCGCTGGATGCGGAAGCGATGCTGGGTTGTTAGATTTTCCACACATAAAGATACGACACACGAACATACTAACCGACGTCAGCGTCACCGTCAACGTTTGCGTTAGCGTTAGCGCCAACTGCGACGCAAGCAGCATGTGATTTGAGTGATTTTGTTGACTGCGACGCTAGCAAAAAGCTTTATGCAGTGCGCAGCTTCAGCTGAGATTTATAGCTGCTACGTTTGTTAATATGTACATATATATGTATGGGCAATGATAACAAGCTTACCAGTAACATTCAACTCTACCAAAGCTTAAGCTAAATGCATTCCTCAGTCACGTTTGGGACTCAACGTGCATACACACACACACATGCACCCACACAAAGACATCGACTGACAACGTGAATTGACATTTAACACAAGCCAATTGGAAATGTGATGCTTACCTGCAAATAGAATGCAAAAAAAAACAAACAAACATTAATATGGTAAATATTAATAAAAAAATCGTATTGTGACAATGACAAAATGTTGTAAGGCTTTAATTTACAACAACAACTTTTAGCCCACCTACATAGATCAAATAAAACTGCCGATCCCATTCGCAAAACCCATTTCCCCATTTTTGTGCTTTTCGCCAGTGGCATTGAGAGTGGGTGGAGGGGGAGGGGGGGTGCCACCCCATGGCGCATTTGCAATACGCTTTCCCCTTTTCTGCCCACACAGCAACAACAACAACAACAACAACAGCCTTAAAAGGTCATTTTTGCAATTTTCACAGCGAACAAAACAATAAAAAAAGAAGGTAAATAAATAAATAAAACAACAATAAATTAAATTCAAGCGGCGCAGCGGATAAAAAACGAATTCGATTGTTTGCAATAAACTTGAAAAACAAAAAAATTTCACCCGAACAAGCGAGAAACAAACTGAAAAACAGAAACCGAATCCAATTCCAAAACCGTATCACATCGCATCGGATCGGATCGGATCGTTTCATAGTACCCGAAAGCTTCAGTTCGGCTGAACTTGCGTTTCGATGAGGAAAAAACAGAACGCCTACAAATCGCATGCCAGGTGATCATCATGATGATGATGATGATGAGCTGACATCTCAAGGAGACAGTGAAAGAGGGCGGTGAGAGGGGGAGGGGTATATGTAAATGTGACACTGAATAGCATTAAAAGCTAGAGGGCTGGACAAGGGTGTCGAGCGGAAGTAGTTGTTGTTGTTGTTGTGATGAGCACAGAAAATGTGAACAAGCTGTGTGGGCAATATATATATATACTATATAGTAGGAAACAATCAGTAAAAGGTTATGAAAACTGCCCACACCATGCAGCTTCACTTATTGATATTGTTATTGCCTTTTTCGGAGGGAAGAGAGTTAAAGAAAGAGAAAGAGATAAATATTATTTATAGGAATGCAACTTGAAGGTGTGTCATACTATATAAGATACATCATTCATCAAGTGTTAATTTGTAGAAATTTGTATTAAGTTCTTTGAATAGAAATATGCTCAGTTTTGATTGCCTAATGTTATATCCAACTAAATTATATAAATATTATAAAAGTTTAGATTTAAAACTTTTTTTTTTCCTTGAAGGAAAGTCATAAAAAAAGATTACATTCATTTATCTAAATCTTTTAAATAAAAAAATTTCTGAATAAAATTCTTGAAAGGGTTACATAAAGACCTTCTTGTTAAATCATCTTAAATAACATAAAAAAAGGATTTGTATTACAGTATAGATTTTTCAGACCATAAAACAGTAAAAATTGTAGTCCTCAGAATTGAATCGGTTTTATTTTATAGAAAAACTTTAAACATACTCTTAAGTTGCTTTTCCCATTTTGTAATCTTACAGGGTATATTGAAAGTATATCACTTACACCCTATAACACTATTCAATTCAACATTTCATAAGTATATAATTTTGCCATGATTTAGTTCAGCACATCATCAACTAATTTCAATATGCGGTCGCTCTTTTTTTTTTTGGCTTTTTTTTGTGCCGCGCTGACCAAAAACCTAATCAAAGCGAATGCATTTTGAGTTGTTGGCCGAAAGAATCCAGCACAAAGGCTGACCTCCTGCAGCCAAATGGCCAAATGGTGGCCAGGTCAAAGGCTCAATATGTGTGATGAATGGAATGGAAATGGAAACAAAATAAAAGGTGGCAGCATTTGATGCCAATTTGTCAATTGGTCTTTTAGCCAAATGAGATCTAGATTTGCCTGTATGTTGACCCATTTGTAGAACTTTAATTCAAAACCATTAAAAATTTGCAATAATTTGCTGTTAATTTATGCAAATCGCAATTTTCACAACTTGTCAAAAAAATTTGTCAGCAATTTGCATGCAAAGAGCGTGAAAGAACGAGAGGAAAGAGAGGGTATCAATAACAAACTTTAATTATTATTATTATAAGTATTTTGGCGTCGGTTGTCGTCGCTTATCAAATGATAAGACCCGAAACCATTGTTCAAAAATTAAGCAAGCGCAAGCTAAATTTTTATGCATTTTGTGCGCATACTAATTAAATTTACATTGTGATAGGCTGAATGACGCAGGCAATGTACTCTGCTGTATATAGTATATGTATATATACGTATTGTATTTCCAATTTGCATATACGCGCTCACGTTTGTGTGTGTGTGTTTGTTTAAAGCTTTTTATTTCCCCTATCGCAATGTTCTCACAGTGATAGAAAATTGATCTTTCGATGAAATCAGCAACAGCGGAAAGACGGAGACAACAAGACAAAGGGAAAAGAGCAAGTAACAGAACGAGAACCAGGCAGAGACAGAGAGAGAGAGTAGCGCTTGATCGGCGCTTTGAATAATCCAACTTATGTACTTAACATGTATCAAAACAGTTGAATATAATGTCAGGAAAGATTTTGAGCATGCAACTTTGTTTAGTGGCACTTTACTAATCGTAAAGAGAAACAATATTAGTAAAGAAATTTCTACTTTTATGTTCTAAGCACAACCAAAAAGTTGGTTTGTTTATTTATTAAGTTAAGAGATAAGCTGAATCTATATAGAGTTTGAACAACTCTACTAAAAATGTCTAAAAATTAATTCTTCTGTATTAAAATTAAATCTTTAAATTAAAAGACATCTAAAGCAGATTATTTTTTACAGTTCTGTAGTACATATGATAAATAACTTAGACAGCTGAGCTTATATATACAATATTCGATCATTATAATGTTGACTTCAACTCGTGTGTTTGTGTTTTCTAAGCTGTATACTTTCCATATACATTAACTAACAATATTTATGTTAAAAAAACAAACCCACCTGAGCTGGATGCATGAAAGCGCGCTTTTAAACTATTTAAATGGCTTTGATGCTCATTGGCGATAACTGCAGCGGCAACTGCTGTTGCCACGTGTTGCACGGAGGAGACGTTGTTGCTGTTGGTATTGCTGTTGCTGTTGGTATTGGTATTGTTGTTGCTGCTGCTGCTGGTGCTATTGCTGGTACTATTATTGCTGGCAGCAACCGGATTGTTGCTGTTCGTTGCCACCGCCACAGCAGCAGCCGCAGCCGTTGCAGCGGCCGCAGCAGCAGTTGCTGCCGCCTCATTGGCAGCGCCAACATTTGCTCCTTGACCCTCCATGCAACTGTTTCGCTGATGATAATGCGGAGAGTCCTGATAAGTACGCTGATAGCTAAGAGTTGGCAGCGTCCACGAATTGTTCGTCTTGTAGTGGAAGTTGCCGGTGCCAAAGATCGAATGTGTGTTGGTGTTGGAAGCGGCTGCAGCGGCAGCAGCTGCTGAGGACAATGTGTGAGCTATCTGAGCAGCATGATGTTGCTGCTGCTGTTGTTGCTGCTGCTGCTGTTGTTGCTGCTGCTGCTGCTGTTGTTGCTGATGCAGTTGCTGCTGCTGTTGTTGCTGGTGAGGGTGTAGTTGAGGATTATGGGCATGTGGATGATGATGTTGTTGCTGCTGTTGTTGCTGTTGTTGTTGCTGCTGGTGTGCATGTTGTTGCTGGGCGTGATGTGAGTGTTGCTGCTGCTGCTGCAGTTGCTGTTGTGCTGCTGCCACCGCAGCCGCATGTTGTTGATGTGCATGATGCTGTTGCAGTTGCTGTTGCTGCTGTGCATGTTGCTGCTGCTGTTGCTGCTGCTGCTGTTGCTGATGATGATGCAATGCTGCCGTCTGCTGTTGTTGCAAGTTCCATGCATTTGCCGCTGCTGCCGACGAAGAGCCAACGCCTCCGCCTCCACCTCCTCCGCCGCCCGCAGAGCTGCTGCTCTTGCCGGAATCATTGCTGCCGACGCTGTTGCGATGGTTGTCCAATGTTGCCGTTGAGCCCGTCATGCTGCCATCGTTGCCGCTGTCGCTGTTCCCACAGCTGCTGCTGCTGCTGTTGCTGCCACTGTTGCTCTTGTTATTGCTGTTGCTGCCGTTGCTGCTGCTGCTGACGGAGGCAGCTGCTGCTGACACCTGCGTGTTGAACTGTTGAAAGTAATGCGACAATGTTGCATTCGCATGCTCCTGGGCAAAGAATCTTTCGCACGAATTCGTCTCGGTCGACATGATTTTATTTCACTGGTTCCACAACTGGTTCTATATTCACACTACTAATTGTTGTTGTTGTTGTTAGTTTCGATGTTGCAAGGTTCATTTAGGTTGCAACGTCCTTGTGATTAGCGTGATTGTATTTGCTGTTTGAGCATCGGCTTAAAGCTGTGCGCATTTTTCATTTTTCACTCGTTTTACAACACTGTACGCTAAGTTTTTTAAAGTTTCTTTAGCTTTCAGTTGGCACAAAGTTTCTCAAATAGATACTGCTTTCATATGAATAAAAAAAAGCGTAGGTAAGTAATTTTTCTGTGTGATACTTTAGAATATTGAAGCTAACGATGACGTTTGATATTGAGTTTGAAAAGTGTGATAATGATAGTGTTGATAATACATGATCATGATAATGATAAGTAGCTTCTTGATGTTGTTTGTTTGTTTTTGGTTTAAATACTTATAAAGTGCAATGGAATGAATGTTTTACTATAGTTATAGTATGGACGATGAGTTGTTGAAATTTTTTCATTGGTGGTATTTTGTGTCGATAAGGAATAAGAAAAGGCATTGTTTTCCATATGCATAAATTATATACAACTATAAATTTGTTACATTTATCATTTAGAAGATTGAATTTATAAAAATTTTCTATATTCCACTTTTGTGGAATTTTTGAAAACAAAGAACAAAGTTGATGTGAATCATTTTAAATATTTTTCAATGTCAAGTTCCTAGCAAATTAATTGATATATATACATTTTTCATATTCTTTTTTCTTTTTGAATACCTTTTCTTATTCGCAAATGTTTTAAATATGTATTTTGTTAATATTTAAATGTTCTCTTATGTGTTGAGTTTGGTTTAAATTAAAACTTTTTGAAACTAGATCCGTAACTTTGGCTTTGCTGGATGAGGCAAATATATATTCTTATATATATTTTTGTATATATATTATAAGATTTGCCAGTTATCTATTCAAGTGTTAACTATTAAGCAAACACTAATACACAAACACTTTTACACAATTGTTGCTATTTATTTGAAATACTTGAACGATTATTTCCATATTATATATTTATATAATATATATTAATTTAGTACACGATGTATGTAAATATCGCTCAAAGATATATTTTGGTTTTTTTTTTTACATATATATCGTTTGCGCACTTGAACTTTTTTAGAACTTTGCTCCGAAAGACTTTCTTAACACGACGACTTAGACTAAATGCGCAATATTTATATAGTATTTTATACACAAAAATTATTTGAACAATTATTAATGCATTTAACTTTTCTCCACTGTTATTGGTAGTTGTTTTTTATGTTTATTGTTTTATTTATTTTTTATTATAATATTTTCACTGGTTTTTCACGTTAGAATCTCACGCGCAGTTCGACAACGATTTGGACATGAGAACACGATGCGACCGAATGCCGGCCATAGCCGAGCCTCAGTCTCAGCCCGCATGGGCAGCGCAAAAATTCATCGCTGCCGGCGTCAACGTCAGCAGCGCTAACGAGACAGGCGAGCAGCGCTGCAACGCAACGGCGGCGGCGGCGACAGCAGAGCGCAAATTGCAATGTTCTGCAAGTAGTTAGGTTAAAATAAACCCAAACTGACTAACGGAGCTTACGTAAAGTTAAAGGGCTAATTGTACCTACATATAATTGTTAACATTTAGCCGTTGAAGTGCATAAATAATAAGTGGCAATAAAAAGCGATAACTGACTTAAGATAGTTGCGCAGTTTGGCACCAAAGATATATTTACAAATGCACAAATATAAATAATAATAAAAAAAAAAACTGACTACTGCAACAGCAGCGAGGCGTCGTTTACTTTGCGCATTTTGTAGCTTTTGAAAATTTGCTGAGCGACAAAAGGCAGCGACTTTGACGACGACGACGTCGACTGCGACGGCGACTGCGACTATATGAGCTGCAGCAGCAGCGACAAAGTCACGCGGATTTCAGTATGACCAAAAGCCCAACGTCTAGCGACGTTCTAAGCACGTGTTGCGAACACACACCGGTGTACACAGACACATGCACACAACCACACATCCACACATGTACACATGCAAACAGACAGCTGAGAACCCAAGGGACAACACACACAAACAGACCGAAATATTATTCGCGCACGTTGAACATACAATGCAGTTGGCATACTTAGAGATACAGATACAAATTAGCAAACACACACACACAGATACTTTTGATAGTCAGTCAGAGCTTATTTTTTTTTCGATTAGCTTCCTCTTTCCGTTTCCCGTCGTCATTGTGACTTGTGGCAAGTGGCAATCTGATTAAAGTATCGATGACTTACAAGGAGAAAGAGAGCGAATATGCGCAGCTACAAATGAAATTAATTGGCTTGCAACACGTGACGTATGCGTAATTTAATGGAAATTTTTCGCCCTTTGAATGCTTGCAGCAGCCGGATCAGGGAAAGGGAAAGGTAGGGAGAATGACAAGCAGTTTTATTGTTGCCTAGACAACAACAATGACAATTATAAGCCGTTTTGAACGTGATTCATGTTGATTAACAATTTATGACTTTAACTAATAAATGTGCAAATTAATTAACCGTTAAAAATGGCAACGTGTATTGAATTAAGCAAGTTTAAGTAATTAAATAAGCAATTTGTTCCTTTGACAATGCAAGTTAAAGTTATAAAAAAATTTCCAATAAACTATATTAATAATCAATTTTCTTCAATTAAATTTAATCATTTCGTGCAGTTCTCGAGAAATTTCTTAAGGGCTTGGAAATTAAATATATAATATTAAAACAGAAGCTTGTAGAAAATTCATGAAAATTAATTGCATAAAAGAAAAGTAGAGGAATAATGAATGGGTTTAACTAAAACAAAGTTTCAACACTTAAAAAATTTAAACTAAAATAAAGTAAAGCAAGAATTAATTTTTTTAAAAAATTCATCAAAATATAATTAAACATTTTAATAACTTAAGAAAAAGAAAATTAAAATAATTAGGAAAACATTAAATGCATTTAGGCACACGAGTTTAAGAACACTGAACAGTGTTGGTTAGGTACAAGTTAATCCTTTGTGTTTGTTTGTTTTAAGAAAAATTTTTAAAGAAAAATGTACAATTAAATAATATTATATCTACATACAAATTTAAAATGTTATATTGCTTATTTAACTATATATATTATATAATAATTTAATCTTTCATTTACTTATTATCTTATATTAATATAAAACCTTATAAGAAACATTTTTTCTCTTAATCAACCAAAAATCCACAAGTTATGCCTGTACTTAATGCTTGTACTTATAAGCTCACACATGAATTTATACAATTTTTAAAAATAAAAACCAACCCCATAAATAGAATAAATATTTTAAAATATATTTGAACACAATGGGACGCATCAACAGGCCATCATTTGCAGCTGATGCTGCTACAATCTTTTGTGGAAAGCAGCTTAACGCATTCAAGCCCTCGCAACCCTTACACAAATATAGCTCATCATCGAACCAAATCAAGCATACGCCCCGTGTGTCGCATCTATTTTTGAGTGCCAGCAACAAGTCAACTCGTCTCAACTCGACGCTATTGTTGTTTGGCTCGTTAAAAATAATAAAGCACAAATGCTGGGAAATTATCCTCCGTCGCCAATTGGCTGCCAGCCGAGCGTAAAAGGATGCCAGCTGCGTTGTCTCCGATTGGACGCAGCTGTGTGACTCGTGTGGCGCCCCCAAGCACCAATCACAGAGCAACAGGCGTACGAACCTTACGAATTCTCGCCTTGCAAACAATTTACAAACGTTATGCGTCGCTGCCAGCGTCACTGTTCGCTGCTTGCTGCACGCGTCGACTGAAGCGATAAACAACAGCTGCGACGTCGTCGTCGTCGTCGTTGTCAGGTTTTGTATTTGTTTTGCTGTCAGTTGTGTTCTTGCTGTTGTTGTTGTTGTTGTGCTATCACGTTTAGCTACCACGTGCGCCGGCCCCCGTTCTGTGTACATGTGTTTGTGCATGTGTGTGTGTATATAATCAAAAGCACACACACACACACACACCCATACGTTTGTATGGAGTGGCGCTTCAAATGAATGAGCGGCGAGAGAACAAAAAAAAAGAACAACAAAAAACGTTTGAAAATAGAGTAGAAGAGCTTCGTCGTCGTCGTCGGCGTCGTCGTCTCTGCGACTGTGTGTTTGTTGTTTTTATAAATAGCAAATTTAAAGCAATAGAAATGCAGTCAAGCACACACACACACACACACACACACATATACTAATAGCAGGCAATCGCATCAATGAGTGTGACTCAAACACGAAGCTAAAAAGTTTTCCTTGCTGAACACACAAATCAAAATAAATATATGTACATGTATATATATATTGAAAGCTTTGCCAAACTTGGGCAGAGTAGAAACCCCATTGACATAATTACAGAGGGGGTTGAGACGAGGGATACGATTTGATTGTTTATTTTTTTTATAAGTTTATAGCTTTTGTTTCATAGTTTAATTGAACAGCGTCGCATTTAGATTTGCTTTAGCGGTTTCTATAAGTAATGCATGAGGGAATAGGTGTTGGGTGGGGGGGGGGGGGTGATGAGGAGATATTTCAAATCGTTTCACAGTTGCTAATAAACTACCCTTAACTGCCTTAGCACACGAGCAATTATATATTTTTGAATGACTTAACGTTTTTTTATGTTGTCAGCCATAAATTGTTAAACAATACGAATGAGTTTCTATATAAGCTGACCCAGTTAAAGCTTATATCGGATTTAGTTTAAGCTTATATCAGAATTTGTGAGGTGACAACTGGTTGTCACTCTTAATTACGTATACTTATTTAAATTTATTTTATTTATTGTCTACTGCGGGGATTTTTTTGAAGGTTTAAAACGTTTTTTCCAGTTAAGTGCAGCTAGTTTGAAAAAAACAGGGTATCATAACATATTATATATATTTTTAGTTATACACTTTTTTGCTGAATTATTTTTGTTGATTTTTTGTTGGCATTTAAATTGTTTAAAGTGATTTGTTGTTAAGGTTTAGATATAAATTAAAGCTCTAGCAGCTTTTTAGGTTCTGATGACATTTAAATTTAATGCATACATTTAATGTTATATTATTAAATAATTTTCACAACTGTTTTTTGTGAGAAAACATTTTTAAGTGATATGGTTTTATTATTTATAGTGCTTCGAATTTTGTTTGTATAATTTACATATTTAAATATTTTTCTCTAATTTTTTAACATTTTTTTTAGGTTAATTTATAATTTTTACAGTTTTATGATTTTTTTTTTATATTTTAACTTGAAGCTTTTAGTCTTAAAGAAGGCATTTAGTAACTAACTGACCTTGAGACCATATTGTATTTTTATTTAACAAAACTCTGCGTAATTTATCTATTAATGTGGCATTGTTCTTTCTATACAGTTTTTCATATACCATAACTAAACCGTTATTCTCATTAGTTATAATCGAATCTCTTTTATCAAACCCCCAATTGAAACGAGTTTTTTGATAATATTAGATATTGATTCATATGTTAATTTTATGTGGCTTATGCGAAACTTCTAAAAATATGATTTTTTTTTTTAAGCTTATCAGTAACCGGTTCCGGTTTAATTTACTCTTACACTTTAAACATAAAACAATAAGAAAGGAAAAGAAGAAGAATATGATAAGAAATATGGATAAAAAATTCAATTTGCTTGATTATCAAAAACAAACCAAAGTAAGAGACGACTGTAAACTTGGCCGAGTCAGCGGCTAGCCTTTTGCCTTATTAGTCTGTGAAAATTTCGAGCGCGACAAGCAAAAAGAAGGGAAAAAAAACAATAACAACAAAAGTGTAACTGTTGCTGACGTCGATTTTGATGCGACGACACACTGCGCCAACATGTGACTGTTTGTTGAAGGGAGACGGAGCGACGGAGGATGAGGAAGAGACGCAGACAAAACAACAACAGCGAAGAAACGGGAAACGTGAAGCAGCCAGCAGCAACAAAAATAGAGAAAAACGATCAAAACAACCAAGCAAAACACTCACACACATACACACACATATACACACACGAAAGTTTGCATTGCAATTTGTGTTGTCGTAGGCAACAAAAAGCGAACAAAATTGAAATTAATTGAGACGGGGTGGGGGCTGTGTGGAGGCGTTTATTAAGCAGTCGCGCACGTGTTGCAGTCAACGGTGCGAAGACATCAATGTGAGCGGAAGCGAGAGAGAGAGAGAGAGCGTAAATCGGCGGGGATGAGGCGATGCGTGAAGCGACGAGCCAGACAAGCTGCCTACAGCAGTACCAAATGAAACGATACGAAAGAGAGGTAAAGCGAGAGAGAGAGCGCGCAGTTGCTAAGCTTTAAAAGCGCTTTGAGAGCAGTTGTATCAAAAAGCCACCAGTTGGCGCTGTTACAAGAAAGCTTAAAGCTGACAGTGTTGCCTGTTGCTTGAAAGCCAAAAATAGTAGTAGATGTCGGTAAAATAGTAGTAGGAAGCGACGGTTAGAGTTAATAAACTTTTGATGTGTTCCTTAATTAAATGAACGTGACAAATTGATTGATAGAAAACCACAAATGATAGACACACATTTAGTGAGCTTTATAGAGCATATAAATAATTATCACACATAGTTGCGTTGCAAACTACAAAGTACAGTTCATTCAAATTGGAATTGGAGTGTAAACATATTTGGCACTTAATTGTGCGTGTGTGTTTTCTCGCTCTGCCTTGCTCTTTGTCTTTCTCACTCTTCCTTCAATGCCATAAATAAAAACACAAACATTGCGTTTCATTCACAAAAAAGTGTCAAACTGCATGCGTCGGAACAGAGCGAGACAGAGTATTTCATCAGCTGCCAGTTGTCGCCGGGAGAGGGCGTCATTAAGCTGAAGCATTGAGTGGAAAATTCAGCTTATTCAAGTTCTATCCTCATTAAACTGGTATTAATGACATTATTTATGCTCGAACTTAACTGACAGTTGAACTCGTAATACATTCGTGAGGTAATTGCATAAAATTGGGGATTTTTTTTTTTGTTGATTGTTCTAGTCTGTGTTGTTTGTTTGAGTGACTGGCAGACAAAAAGCTTAGAATTCAAAACAATTCGTTTCAATTTAGCAGTCACAAAGCCTTGATATGTATGAGATATGTATCTGAGTTAGTTAGTTATAAACGTTTATGAATGACGCACAAAGATAGATGAAAATGTGAGCTTCGCTTAAGGCATAATATTTAAGTAAAGTAAAGAGCTACGTTAGCTTTGAAACGTTTACGTAAAAGGCACTTAAGAAACTTAAAAGAATGTAGAACAATTTCTTTCAAACGTTAACGAAAGAAGCAGCAAAGAGGAAGTAGGAATAAAGCTTGATTAAAGTCACATTAAAGTTAAGTGAAGAAGATAAACTTAAGGACCAAAGTTTTGTGCAGCTTTTCGACATAAACCCTTTAAGAATGACGCACAAAATGGAATACCGAATAATAACATCACATTCCTGCGGCATCTTTCATCATTCTTAGCTAAATTTATGCGTGTGATATATATTTCAATAGACATATTTAAGTACAACCTTCTGTTTTAAGAACCGCAAAACAAATATTTATATATAAATATATATATTTCCAATTTTCTTGTCGCTATGCTTCATTTGGTACAACAAGTACTGAGGAAAAAATATTTGTTTCTTTCACTAATTCTTTAAGTTTGTCAAGCGAAATATTTGCGACACTTGCTTTTGACAGTTCTAAAAATGTGTAAACACAAAAAAAAACTAAAATCAAAGAAAGGCGCATCTTGAATTTCTTTTTTTTTCATGTAGCTAAAATATATATGAAATGGTTTACTTAGACTTTTAGTAGTTTTAAATTTTTTTTCGAATTTTATTTCCGTTTTGAGTGGAAATTAACCCGAAATGATGTAACCGCCTTTTTTTTTAATTGACATCGCAACAGCGCAGTCGCATGTGAAACTATTTCAAGCTTATAATTTTGTATTTTGTATGGTTTATGGATGCATATACCACATATATATATAACCCCCTTCAACCCAACCCATCCGATCTGATGTCTGTTGACGGGCGTTAATTGAGCTGCTTGTTGTTATTATTATGAACTGTCTGAGCGTTTGTGTGTATTGTTATTGTTGTTGTTGTTGTGTTTTAGATACTTTTGAGTGCAATTAGCAAAGATTTGCAGTTGAGAAGATTGCATTGATAGTTGTATAAACAAACTTTTGTTTAACAGCATGACTTGTGAAATTTGATAAAGTTTTATATTTGTTCTCGTGCTTTTTTACTTTTTTGCTGAGAGCGCAAGCATTTCAAATCATGTCGAATAGTTTTTTATTCGAACTTGTTTCGCAATTTTGTCATTTCAATCGAACTTTGTACAATCAATCTATCTTTCCGTGGAGAATCTACGCTTGAAAAGCAATTACAAACTATTATCACAGTTATTAACTTCTTCAAGAGATTTTAGTAATGCTACTTCAATCTCAAGATTCAAGCTGTAATTGAATCGAGAAACATTATATTCACAAAGAAATCGGGTAAAAAGTCTAAAGTCTAAAGTCAAACTTTCATTTTACGAATCTCAAGGGAACAGAAAATAAACATCGTTTTAGAGAAAAATCGTATTATATATATTTCAAAGGTTTTTTTCATGGAATCAAATCTTAGTGTATAAAAAACTCGTTGTTCGACTGTTTTCTTTAAATTAATTAATCTCTTAATCACTTTCAACTCCAAAGCCAATTAAATAAAAAGCTTTTTCCATCCAAACCCAAAAAATACTTCAAGTGCTGAGAAATTGTTTTGACTGGCAAAACTTATTAAATGACACAAAGACAAAAAAAGTTTTTTGAGCACAAAACTTGCAAATTGCTACTTGCGCTTAATTAATTAATTTTGCAATAATAAAACTTAGTTATTTCTAATATATATAAAATTGTCATATATATACTTACCCATTTTCAAATATATATCTATGCTTGATTTATTTGGAAAGGAAATGTGCACTCACCTGAAAATAGAGAAAAAGGCAAACAGAAAGAAAATTAGTTAAGACCATAAGAAAAGAGAGAAAGAAGAGGAAAGAAAATGCAAAGACATGTGTTATTCGCTTATCTTTATGGTCTTTGCAGTTTTATTTTTGTATGTTCTACAATGTTCATACAATTTGAGCAATTAAAAGTACAAATTTAATAAGCAGAACACACAAAAACACACACACACATATACACTACAACAACAAACATCAAAAGTCATTTGGACAGCGAGAGAGACAGAGAGAGAGAGAGGAAGAGAGAGAAGGGGATGGGGGTTGTTCTATAGACCAAGGAGGTGACTAAATTCATTAAGGAAAACACAAAAATCAGCATGTTGCAGCGCACAGAAAGAGATGGAGCAGCTGCGGTGGGGGGGGGGGGGAAAGGTGGGGTGTGTGTGTGTTTGTTTGCCAAATGGACAGCAATCATTTAAAAATGTTGCGCACTGTGCCAAAATTTCAACAGTTTCGCTCGATAAATGAATTTTCATCACAAGATTTGACTAATTTTCAACTTATTTGTTTTTGTTGTTTTGCTTTTCATGCTACACTTTTTACTGCCAAGTAATTAATGTCATCAGCCATAGAAGATCAACTAAATTAAATGCATTCAGTTTAATCAAAATCATTTTTAGAATTTCTTAATGGTCACAGACCCTAACAACAACAACAACAACAACAAAAACAACAATAGCAACAACTGCACTTTTATTGATTTAGCTGGTGGTGGTGCTAAGCCAAGTTTTATTGGTTCATTAAGTGTGCAAACATTTGGCAACAGCAACAGGTCTATAGTCATATTACGCATACGCCTCATTCGCGCGCTGTTTTGTTAGTTTGGCACTGTAGTAATCATCCAAAGGAAAATATGATGAATTTCGCTGCAACTGAGCAAAGCCAACTGGCTTATAGACATGAGCAATAAATGTGCAGAGGTATGCGGAATCAATTGATGTGGCTAAAAGTGTTGCCAAAAACAAATCAAAATTTTTGTATGATTATAAAAAGATAGAAATAATGATATTTTGGAATAAAACTTGTATTCTTGACTTCAAAACAGTTTAAAATATTAAAAAAATAAATTTAAAAGGAAGCAAATAACTTAAAGGAATTTTGAAATGTTTGAAGACTGTGAGCTTAAAAAAAAAGTTATTGTTATTAGTTATTTCTTTACAATGCGACTTAAAAGAGTTTAAAGGAAATAATTTTATGTAAATATATAAATATAATATTTTCCATTGACTGTAAAGCCATTAAAAAGTTTTAATATTAATATTAAAAAATTTTATTTATCCTTACAAAATATTAGAATATTAAAACATCTTGAATTTTTCTTTATCTGCTATTAATATTAAAAAAAAAATCTTTTTCATTAATGTCAAACATAAATCCACAAAACTGCCCTTGAAAAATAATAATTCTTGTTTGAAAATTAACTTTGAAAAGCTTGATATGATTTAATTCTTAATCAGATATCTTTTAATCAATAGAAAATATAATTATTGCATAGTTGACAAACATTTGAAGCATGATATTGCCATCTTGATTGCATTTGAGCAAACACAAAACGAGCCAAACTTTCGCGCTGCTTTAATTGACAATAATAACGATTTCCTAGCTTAATTACGCTCGAGTTCTTCCTCTTTTAATACTTAATTCGTGAGTTTATTTTTTCTTATTCATTGCCACCCACTAAATGACAGGCGCGCGCCTTTTGTTAGCATTTTCCGGCCACTAACCGCAACTTGATTGAAATGAAAACCAAAAAATTTTAATGAAGCTGCCATCGCGATATCATTAAGGGTGGTGGCAGACATTGAGGGGACGATAGGGGACGTGGGGACGGTGTGGATTCTTTTTCAGTGCCGCATTTACATTTGCATGTTGCCTGTCGTCTACTGTTGCTACCTATTTCTTTTCTTTTCCTTTTTTTTCGCAGCTTTCTTTTATTCCGTTTTTTTTTTTATTCTTTCTCGGTTTTTTGTGCAACATTGTGGCCGCTGTAGCTGTTGCGGCTTAAGTGTTTTTTATTTCACTGAAGTGAGTGTGTGGCAACGTCTGTTGCATGTCCATCGTGCCACCCCAACCTGCCCCAGCCATCCCTAATGCCAGCTATGAGATTCGACGACTTTCTTTCATCAAATGCAAAGCATTCACAATTTTCTTGTTGCCTTTCACACACACACTTACGTTTTACACACTTTTAATTATGCGTTTATTTTAAATTTTTTATCCTTTTTTTTGCTTTTGTTTTCTGTTAAAGAACATTTTGTACGTCTTCTTTGTATCTTGACAAAAGTGCATTTAAAGATGTTTAAATACTTTCAAGTTTTTGTAAAGTAAATGAAATAGTAATATATAAAAAAAATATAATACAATAAAATAAAAATATTGTTTAGTAATTTAAATTTTTAAATATTTTAAAACTTAAAAAAAAAATAATTTTTTTTGTAACTGTTTTCATATTTCACGCACAGTTTGCATACCGTATTTTTTTTAATAGGGTATGCAGCTTGTCAATATATAAAATGTATTTTTTTTTCATATAGCTTTTGGCAATTCGTCTTGACGTTTTTACGAGCACATTATTTTGTGCTCAATGCATTTGATGCATTTTTGTTTTTATAGCTTTGTACGTTGGGAAAGTAAAACGTAAAAATGATTGCTTGGGTGGTATAATGGGTTAATAGATTTGCGCACATCTTTCTTGGGTTAAACGCACTAAAATGTTAGCTATGCACGAGCAATTATTGATAGTCAATTGAGAGAAGCAATTGCTTTTTTGTTGTTTTTAAATACATTAAGTTTTTGTTTTAGTTTTTTTTGGCAGCTACTTGAAGCTAGTTTAAGTTGTTGTTGGCAATAATTAATGCATGTCGTGCATTCGCCTTGGCTGCCGAGCACTTTTGGCTCTCTTAGTGTGTTAATTGAATAAAAAGTGCAGAGCAACAGAAAAGGGAAAGTTGGTGCGGTGCGGTGGGTGAAGCTAAAATGAAACTAAAATGTGTGGGCAGAAGTGAAAAACTTACAAGCAGCAAGGGCTCACTATGAAAAATATAGTTGAGAGCACGCTTTTGGGTTTTCAAGTGTCGTCGTTGTCGTTGTCGTTGTTCTTGTTTTTGTTTTTCAAGCTTGTTTGCGAGCCCCAACTGAGACCACAACAACAACAATAAGAACACCTCACCAAGTTTGCCCTCATCTGGGCACGCTATGTATCTTAAAGTTACACTTCACGTTGTATGTGTGTTGTTGTATGTGTATGTGTATGTGTGTTTACTGTGTGTATGTGTCTAATAAACGCAAATTGACTTGCTCGTTCGCTCTCTAAGCCCTTGGGTTGTTAAAGCGAGGCAGGGCAGCTGCGGCGTGGCACAGCTCGTGACACTTTAATCTGTCGGATAAGGTAAATAGACAAAGTAGCGCATTAGATCACAAAACATGCACACAAAAACACACACACAAGCTGGACACTCGTTGCAATGCTTGTTGTTGTTGTTGTTGTTACTTTGTGGCTATTAAGTCAGCGGTCGTAGAGACTCTGATCTAAGCGGCAGCTAATACCGCAAACAGCTTAAAAGTTACTAAAGGTGTCAAAATTTAATTCAAAAATACATTTTTATTTGCTTGTTAGATTTCCTTATAACGATGATGTGCTGAATGCATTTCTTAAAGGTATTCACTAAGATTTAATGAGAATTTTTTGATTCACTTAAAGTAAACTTTAGGTAAAGGTACGTTTTGAATAGTCAAACAAACGATATATTGCCTAACATTCAACTCCTGTTATTTTACATTTTATTTACATACCAACTTTACATTGAGAATATAAAATGTTGGATTGTTGAATCTCTTAGTGCATAAGCGTAAACAAATTTTGTCTCCTGAAATGATTTTTTCAACAATTTATACTACACACAGAACGTTCATTAATAGCATGCCACAACGCTTAACCAAACTTCCATTTCCGCAACTAAATGCTAATCAATTAATTAAATACGTTAACCCTTTTAAAGAACGAAACCAAAAAGAGTTTACCTCTTTATTGCATTCAAAGCAATCAAAATGTCTGGGCTTATCAGCAGAAACGACTGCCATTTTATCTACTTTAATCCCATCGATATCAACCAACGACCAACTATAACTGGCGATTCTGGGGGCCAGACGAATTTTATTTACAACCTCTGAGGCGGGACTGTGCAAACTATACACAGCTGGTGTGAATAGCATGCCAAGTGCAAATGACCCCAATAAATTACACAACATGACAACAATAAAAGTGGCAAGCAACCTCCATTTTTTCCTGCTTCGCTTTTGCTATACGTACTGGGAAAAAAGTAACGGAGAGATAAGCGCGGGTCAGGTGGTTAGATTGTTTGGTGTTTGGTTAAGGTAAAAATATCATCAAATCTGAGCAAATGAATCACAATCAATGTGTTTGGTTCGCCTTAAAAATTAACTAGACAGAAAACAGGATGGAAGAGATTAAGTGACAAATGTTGAATTGATGTTGATTTAAGTCTCTCAAGCTGTAAATTTATGTGCTTAGCTAAGCTATTATTGTTAATTAAAACCATTTTCATGTGCTTGTGAAATGCGGGAAATTTTGTTCGAGAGCATCGAAAAGAAAAACAACTTATTTAGTATTTTTGTGTGTTTTATGATGAAATTTCAAAATATTCTAGACACCAATATTCGGTTTTCTTTATTGGGATAGGTTTTTATTCATGATTTCTTTGAAGTTTTTCAACAAATAGCTTTTAATGAGCGCAATATTTGTTGAGAAGAAACTTGTTGTCATTTTTATAAGTGTTGCATTTGTTATTTTGATTATTATTATTATTACTTTTAGTATTAGCACTTGTACTTTCTATGATATCACGCCCGACTGCCTGGCTGCCTGCCCCTGTGTGCTTTCAATTTTTCTAATATGAACGAATTTTTATTTCGTTTTCATTTGCAGTCACATTTATTGGCCCCATGCCAGGCCAATCTCCTGCTGCATATTGTATAATATTATCCATATCGCAACTGAGATATGTATAAACACAACTGTATATATCTATATATGTATATATATATATATATGCTGATGATGACTCTAATCAAGACAATAAAAATAAATAATACACAACATTTTATTGCTGTTGCTGTAAATTCTTGTTCATATTTTTATTCAACTTTTATACTATAATACTTTGAATAGCATTTTGTTTTATATATCCATATATATAGGTTTTTTTTTTTTGTGTGAATTATGTGCTCGTAAACTTTTATAACATTTCAAGTTTTTTTGTTGCTATTCTTAATTTTTATGGCACGGTTATTGGCGGTTCGTGCTGACACATATTTGTGTGTGCGGATTAAGGAATTCACGGTTAAAAGCAAATTCATTTTTTTTGATAAAGTTCCGAAGGACATCTGTAAGGTGTACTATTTATTTTTGTGCTGGGGTTGGAATTTTACATTAATTTATCACTAATGAAATTAAAGAACGCATTAAGATTTAAACATTTGCTTACGGTTTAATCATAATTGGATTATTAAATTTAAGTTGGTTTTGGCTTGGAATATTTTTAAGTATAGGAAAATCCATGTATAACAGAGTCTTAACGAGATGGATATGGACAAAAAGTATTTAAATACTTTTTGGATATGGAATGCACTTAAAGAGTGCTAACATCTGTAAGTTAACATACACACAACTGTAACTGCACTGTTATAAGTGTTAAAGCTTAAATAATAATGAAAATATCTTCTAGAAGTCTTAAATTTAAAAGTAAATGCCATTTGACATATGTATATGTCGAGCAATATGATGCTACTGCTACTTCTTCTTCTTCTTCCTACTTTGCCATTCAGTGGCATTGCTGTTTGTCTATCTTATCAATGGCCTTGAGCGTCTCCTGGGAAAACAAAACTGCCGTCATGCTTTATAAGCTACCCCATAAAATGGCCAATGGAGGGGTTTGGGTACGATGGCATGACACATACGCCTGCTCAAGGGTGAGCAAAGGGGGCGTGGGGGTGAGGACCAAGCTAAAGTGAAATTTGCACATGACTTTTTGTGACGCCGTCTATGTCGCTGCAGGAAAGAGATGCAGCATGCAAAAGATTTTTGAGGGTTTTCGTTGAGGCAAATGTCAATGAGCCAAACCAAAAATAAAAAGTCGCGCGCTAAAACCAACGCCAAAAACTGCAAAACAAAACAAAAAACACAAAGAAGAAAAATCAACAAAAATACATTAACATGAGAAAACAACAAATGCAGCTAAATTTTATTTTTGCAAGCTTCGGCATTTTAGCGAAAATTACTTAAAACAAAAACCTTTAAGCAGGCAATGGCGTGGAAAAATACCAAAAAGGCGCCCACAAAAATCCAAAACAAAAGCAAAAAGAATAACAAAACGTTTGAAATACGCACAAGCGATGGGTAGACAGAGACAGAGAGAGAGAGAGAGCGAGAGGGAGAATGAACGCGAGATGAATGACGTCTAAATGTTCTTGAAGGTTAAGACAAATGGCGCAAGTTGTCGCCAGCTAGCAGCGGCGGGAGTGGGTTGCACCGGGGGAAATGCGATCTATTAGAAATAAATTCCAGAGCGGTGGGTTGGAAAGTTGAAAATTGAATTTTCTTTTAGCGTCTGCATGTGCAAAGTCTCATTATCCAATGAAATACATTTAAAGGCGTTGCACTGAGCGAAAATGAAATGATTTTTATGTGAAATAGTTTGAGAGGTCTTTGCTTTGTAGTTAAGTAAACGTTTGAAGTACATTTTTTAATTAAAAACTTTTTCAGATTTTTTCATTACAAAAGCGTTCTTTATGAGCTACACTGAGCGAAAATGGCAAAAATTTCAAACATTCATATATTATAATGTTAACATTTACTTTTAAAAAAATTAACTAAAAATAAATAAATTTAAATTTTTTTTCGTAAAAATATTTTTTTTATAAAATAATTCTTAATTTTTTCAGGTTCTACGATGAGAAAAACTCTTACACTTTCTTACTTAGTCTTGCTTAATTTGAATATAGGTATTTATATTTATTTTTATTCTTGTAAAATGTTTTCAACCCTTCAACTTCAGTTGTATAATTTCGCTCTGTGTAGTTGAAAATAAATCTCACATATATTATTCTGTGCTTTCTTCAAACGAATATGGCATTTCTTCGTACAGACTGCCACGCCTACAAGCTGACTCATAATTTGCATTTGCAATCAGTTCTTAGCCCTGCAATTAGGCCAACTTTCGATTTTTAAGCCATTTGACTTTTTGCTCATTGGCCCGCCCTGGCAACAGAAAAGAAGCTACCACCCTTGCAGCTACGACTCAAGCACCAATCCCCCCCCCACCGTTCCCTCCCTAACCACCCTTCATCACTCTCCTTTCCTCCCTGCCATCAAACTCAGCTGATGGCTAGAGGTAGCATTTTATAGGTTTGTGCATTGCTTTTGGCCGGGTTCCAAGGCGTCTGCCATCTTGATAAAGTGTTAGCCAAAAAATGTACGCCACATTAGTGGCGGACAACAACGGGCGAGCAGATAGTGGGGCGACATATGTTACGGATGAGAGTGGAGGGTGGAGGAGCGGGTTGTTATAGGTGTACAAGCTGCCAACACAAACACAAATACAGGAAAGCAGCAAAGCCAAAATTCGTTTTGGGCATGTGTGTATGTGTGTGTGTTTGTGTGTGTATTTTACTTGAAGAAATAGAAATGTCATTTAAAAAAACGAGCACGAGAAATCTACAATAATAACAACAACAGTACACATTTGCCAAAATGTCAAACGAAATGTTGCCACAAAACTAATTGCCAAACGGCTAAAAGCAAATGAAAAGCCAACTAACTTAATGAACTTAGTCAACTGTTGTTGTGGTTGTTGTTGGCCACAGCACATTTCTGGCATTTTGGACAAAATGTTTGAAAAACGGCCAACAACAAAACATATTTTTTTGTTGCATATTTTATGTATGTAAAAAGCCCTTAACCAATATTTATTTCGGAAACAACATTAATTATGCAGACAGAGAGAGAGAAAAAGCGAGTGAGAGAGAGTGATATGTATTGTTCTTACCAATATTTCACTTATAGCCCACAAGTCAAACCAAAAACGACAATTATAAGCCATTGCTCATAAGCTTAATGAATATTTAATACGCACAATTTCCATTAAACAAAGAAAGCTACACATAAACGACACATATACAACGTATATCTATCAAGTATATATCTATCAGTATCTAAGTACAACAACAATATCTTTGTTTTTGCCCAATGACAGTTTGACAGTGTGTATTATGGCTTGGGACATTTGACACAAATGAGTTTTGAGCTACAATGGAAGTTGATTGTGGTACTTGTGTCCAGTAAGAGGTAAATAAAAGTGGCCGGAAATCGATAAGCTTGTTGGAATTCGTTGAGCCTAGAGCCATTAAGTGTAAAGTTTCTTGCACTTTGACATGTTTTAACTTTTGCAATTGTTAGCCAAGCGGTAGTTCGTGTTGGTTATGGCATATCACTAAAAGATGAGTGTTGGGTTATGTTCCTGTTAGAGAGTTAAAGAAGTGCTGTTAAACTATTTAATCTTTCATTCATGATTATTTACCTTGAATATTCATTCTTTCCCACTTGTATATCTTTCACTTAAGTAACGATTATATCTATCTATCCCAGTTTGACTTACTTTATATGCACACATCTATCTCTCTTCTAACATGTTAGTGCACATATTTTAATCAAGTTCATTTCAAATCCTCGTTCTATCTTAAACGCATTAAATCTTTCCATTTCTTAATCGATCTCTTTTACTTCTTTCTGTGCCCTTTAACAAAAACAAATCAATGCCTTTTTAGCTTACATCAACATTATCATCAATAGTTTAATTTCCTGTTGTCTACCCCACGCATTTTCACACATAAATATACACACACAGCCACACAAAAGGCGTAACAAATGCGCTCATATTTCAATTAAAATAACAAAAAAAAAATACGCTTTTGTTTTGCTTTAGTCTAACCCGATAATCGTTTGTTTACAGCACTTTATAATGTAATCAAAAAGCTGGCGACTCTTAAATTCAAAAAAACAATTGCAAACCAATTTAAAGGCGCCACAAACAACACTAAAATGGCAATGTGAAAAGTAAAATAAAATAAACCCTAACAAAAAGCTGACAGCAAAAAATATTAAAAAAAAAAATACAAATAAAATATGCAATGCTTGCAATTTGCGTGAGGCTCAATGGAAATTGATTTATGCGCAACTTTAAAATCGATAAAGGGCTATACACAAGTGTATATATCCAAAATGTATGCGGTGTGTGTTTATTGTTTGTGTTATGGATCCGATGTGATATATGAGCAAGTAAATGGTACGATATATACAAGGAAATATAATAATTATCTAGAGCTTCCAGTTTCGCTTATCGATCGCTTGTTGATAGACATTATTCCAAGAAACTCTAATCAAACGCATCGTAAACCATTTTGAGGACAAAGCACATTTTTTATTGGTAACTCTTAGGTATACAAGCCCCCTTCTTAGATGTATAAACTACGCCACTGTTTATTCGTTATCAGTTTGCAATTTATTAAGCCTCAAAAAAACCAGTAAAGAAAACAACGAAAGCCGTAATCGATTTCCGGCGCTTAACGCAACAATTTTAACTCAACATCAATTAAGGTCGTGAAGTAAAAATACTGCAAATTATTTAGCATTGACAAAACCATTGACAAAGAGAGTTTAACTCAACTAAATACCCTGCAAATTAATACAAAATTATTTTATATATATTTTTCATACTATTTTAAAGATTTTTATTGATTTTCTATGGCTAATAAGTAGTTTGCTTTGGCTTAAGTTGACAACAGTCGAGTAAACCCCTCTTAAATAAAGTTTTTTGTCTACAGGGTATACTAATAAAGACATCGACGGACATTCAATTGATACGCCTTATGCTACGCGGCTAAAAAAAACAAAATCAAAAACCGACTAAGAAAACTATTTAAGAACAATCGAAAATTGCGTCAGCAAAAAAAAGAAAAGAAACACAAAACAAAGAAATTATAAATGTTCAACATATATATGTACGAATGTACATACATATGTGCATAAATACATTTATGTATATATCATGTACAGACAGACATAAAATTCTATTGTACACACAGCACAAATATTTTGGCAATTTACAAAGCAACATGAAAAATTGAAATTAAAAATGAATTTTTAAGGTAAATTAGCTGCGTGGGCGTGGAACAAAAACAACATGAAACAAAAACCAGCAAATTGCAAACAAAAACTAACTAATGGAAAGAAGAGTGGGGAATTGGGAACAAGTTTTTGTTCCAAATTGCATTTGATGTGTTTTTTGTTTGCCACAAAATGTTTCGTGATTTGAAACGCTGCATTTAAAACGTAGCAACAACGATCAAATACAATTTCGCTTAATTGACTCAAAAATGTATATTTAAAATATTTGTGTATATATATGCATAAATATACATTCTGGGCACTAGTCAACAACATTTTGAGCTTTAAATTGTACAACTAATTTGCAGTTCATCTTTTTCATAATCATTATTACAATCACTATCAGCAGCATCATCAATGTACGTCATTCGAAATTAGCTGTTGAGTAAGTTGTTTTTTTTTTCTTTGTTGACTGTTGTCGTTTTAACATCGAGACCTGAAGCTGATTTCCTTTGTTTTTGCTATTATCCATTTGGGTTAAATTAGCCAGGTTAGTAATTTACAAAGGTTTAAAGTAAGGGAATACAAACTGTATCATTTTTTATAACTAATTAACTAAACATAAGATGTTTTTCTTGTTTTTAAAAAAAAAATTTTTTCAATTTATATTTTTAAACATTTTTTTTTACTTTTCTAACAATTGAAAAATATAAGCTGCTGCTCTTATAAATAAATAAAACTTAAACATAAAATAATAATTTCGAATAAATAAATTTATAGTATTAATCAAGTTAATCCACCACTAAATAAAACCCTCTATTTTAAACAGTATACAAAATCGAAAGCAAAACAAAACATTTCCACCCAGATTTCTTTGCCCGTTCATTGTGCTTGTTAGCTGTACATAACTTATGAATGCCTTATATTCGTAATTGGGGCAGAAAATTTAGCTTGATTGTGATTTCTTTTGTTGTGGCCCATTGGGCTCAAATATTGGCTAGACAACCGTGCGTATGCTTAATGCTTAGCCTTGAGCAAATTGCGAAAAGTGAAGAATATTTGCAGATAGCAACAGAATCAGAAGCAGATGCGGCTATTGTTAAGATTAAGTGCTTTTTACCCCTATTCTGCTTCAAACTCCAGCATAGTAACCGCCGCGTATGAGTAATATATGCACAACAAATACGCATACGCACTGTGGTACGAGTGGTGAGGGGTATATTAATCATAACACAGCGCACACTTTACCAACATTATCTATTACCAAATCAGTTACGTCTAAGGCGCATTTCATCATCTCGAGATAACTTTTTTTGTGCACTTGCGAAACACGACAAAATTTGCACAACAAACAAAACTGAAACTTAAGCACACATACACACACAAACACACACAAGCAGGCACACATCTAGAGTAAATGCTAATAAAATTGTAAACTTGCAATTTAACGTAGCTGTTAAACTAAAACTCGTGACGCGGCAAGCAAAAAGAAATAAAACATTTTGCAACTAGCTCAAAAAAAGAGGCAAAAAGCAAACTGACAAGTTAGTTAATAATTTAAACACGCGCTGCAAATCATACAAATTTAACTAATAAAGCAGGTATGGGCAACATAGGAAGCTAACTTAGCCTAAGATGCTTAACGTTGACTTCACACACACACACATACATATAGCCAGATAGCAAGCAGTGCCGGCATACAATAAAGACAATAACAAAAGGCAAGAGAATGAAAGCGCTGAGTGAGAGATAGAGAGAATGAGAGAGAGTTGAGTGAGAGAGCGGCTGCAATGGGAGAGTTGTTAAGTGTGCGCAGGTCTACAAAATAAAGTGTGTAGAGATTTGGCTGTGTGTTTTTTGTGTGTGTGTGGGCGTCAGGCAGCCTTTTCGAACATGTCCTTCGAATTTCCGGGTTTTGCTACTTTGACATTTGCAACATGCTACCGACCAACAAGCACAAGAGCAAAAGAGAGAGAGCAAGAGTGAGCGAAAGAGCGAATTCGCACACATTCCGTTAGACGTTAGCTGCTGCTGCTGCTTCGGCTGCTTGCTTCCTGTTTACAACCAACACATGTTCGTACCAACTGATTGGAAGAGAGAGGGTTGCGGGGTTTAGCTGCTGTTGTTCGACCGACAGCAATGTGGGTCTGTGTGTCGTTTCGTGCCGGGCCAAAACACACAAACACACACACACACACATTAACACTAACATCCATTAAAAGTGTCGAATGTGGGTGGTTGTTTTAGGTTTTTGATGGACGTAAAAGTTCAACAAAAGTATTTATATATACATATATATATCTCTATATATATATATTTTTTTTTTGCCCATTGTATTTTGATTGTTGGCAGCATGTCCTTATTTTTATTTCGCTGCCTTTTGTCCGTTAGTTTTATATCTTATTTTATTTTTATTTTTATTTCCCCTGCCTTAGTTTGCGGTGTCCTTTTTTTTTGTTTATTTATTTTTTTTGATTTGACGTCATGCGCAAACAAATGAACTCAACATTATTTCGTTTATGGATTTTGTTATTAATGTTGATTTGTTGTCGCTGCTGTTGTTTTTGTTGTTGTATATTTTTAGTGCCCTTTTTGTGGGGGGCCCTCGAGCGCTTTCGTGACTGTTTCAAACTTCCGTTGCTACTGCTACTTGTTTATGTTGTTGTTGTTGTTGTTGTCCATCATTTTGCCAATACAATTCCGGCGGCAACGCCTACGGCTCCTTTACTGGCAACAACAACAATCCTAAATAACAACAAGCAAGCAAGCAGAATAATAAAGGAAAATGCCAAAATGTGTTGCCTGCTTTCAGGCGCCGCCGCCAGCACTGTCTGTGCCTATATATATGTAGTATGTATGTGTGTAAGTCAGCTGCATGCTTTTGGCTTAGTTTGGATTTAAGTCACACACACACACATACATATTATACACACACATTTATATATATGTATGTTTGAGTTGCTCGCTTTGTGGTATTTAACCTTAATTTGATTTTTTTTTTTTTTTTTGCCTACGCTTTGGTTTTGTTGTTGCCTTTCGCAGGTACAAAATAAAGTTGCCGACTGGCAAACGCTTTTGCTTGTGCTCGTCCTTGCCGCATTCCTACGTGTGTGTGTGTGTATGTGTGAGTGTGTGTGTTTGTGTATTTGTAAGTGCCTTAGCATTCCTCCTTTTGTTGTTTGTTGGTTGAATTTTTTTGTTCCTTTTTCTCTTTGTTTTTAAAGAGTTTGAGTTTTTGCGGCATTGATTAAACAATTTCCCAGTACTTGTTGGGAACGCTTTTGACTGCCAGTTGGCCAAAGACAAAATAGACAACAAAATTTACTAAAAATTGTGGACAGCTGTTCGTTCTTCTTCTTCTTCGCCTTTTTCTTTCGTTCTTGTTTGTATGTCTAAAATAGCAGCATAAACAAATTGTTTGACCGCATTTTGTGACAACAAAACGCTCGATGCACAACAACGAATGAGCATCAGCTGCTATGCTTGACAAACTCACAAACACACACACACTTACACACAAATGTTTGCATGCAACCCATGCCGCACACTTCGCCACCACTGCTACATGCAACATTAAGTTTATGAAAATATTTTTCACACTTTGTCAAATATATGTTCGCGATTGTTTCTTTTGTTTTGTATGCCAGGCATTATACGTTTAGACATGCAAATGCTTATATTTTTGCATTATTAAAATAGCTTAATATTGCTCATACGCACAGTATAAAAGATATTTTTTGATTACATTTGCAACATTGTGAAAAAGTGGATTTTATTTAATTAATTGGATTCAATTTATTTTAGTTGCTTACATTATTTACTTAAAATGAATTTTTAAAAACAAATTAAGTAGTTTTTCTTATATTCAATGGTTTCTCTTTTACGTTACTGCATTATTATTAATAAAAAATTACGCATACGCAGCGTTAAACATTATGGTTCATTGCTTTTACAAGCTAACTCAGTCTCCGCTTTTAATGTTATTTATTATTAAAGATTGCGCATACGCAGCGTGAAGCGTTAATCATTTTTTTGATTACATTTGTAACGTCCTGATGAGGTCCTGGGCATTAATGCTCTTTGTGCTTAACAGTTGGCTTAAGGTTTTTTCCTAAGCTCCGTTTAAAGTGAGTTTTGTTGAATCTTTATAAATTTCCATCAAGCACTTGCTAATTTCTACAAAGAATCACGTTGATTCTGCTAACAAAGATTTATATTCTCAGACTTAAGACACGTTTTCCACATAATAGATGAAAATTTTCCAGGTAAGATTGCACATTAAGCCATAGAAGTGTCGCTTTAATGTCGTTTGCTTATGCATTGAACATTTTCAATTAAAAGTTTTAATTGCGAAAGAGGTGGAAACTTATGAGTTTTGTGAATAGATTACAGCCAGGCGGACCAAGTAGATGGCGAGAAAGAAAGTAGCGTGTTCAAAGCACTTAAGAAAGTATTTTAAATTTGTTCTTGCTTTTAGGCATACGTATACTTAATACCAAGCTAATTGCTTAATGAATTTGTCATGCCTGATTGAAGTAAGTATACGCTTATCAATATATACATAGATATATATATATAGGACACTTAACAAATAAATATGTTTGTTTGTAGTGTACGATGCCTTCAGTTATCAGTTGCAGCCAAAGGGGCCGCGTGTGCAGTCAATAAATAGTAAATGCGATTATGTCAGAATAAGTGATCCACATTCCGAATACATACATACATATATGTATGTTTGTGTTTGTGTGTGATTAGCAGCTAATTTGCAATCAATAACCGTATACTGTTAATTCGTGGCATGCGAATCGATACTCTTCAATTTATTTCTTCCTTTGTTTATGATGGCAAACAAATTTATTTTTTTTTTTGTTTTGCCAATTTTTGTGTGTGCCAATTGCTTGTTGTTGTCTTTATGGCTGCTGCCTGGTTTCTTTTATGCATTGTTAACATGCATTTACATTTGAATTCCATTTATAAAGCATGCAGCTTACAGCCAAACAAAATGACACGCGAGGCAACCTTTATTCCCCAAAATGCTTCAATTGCAATTTTTGTATATGTATAAAACAAAATTGCTACTCAAATGTAATTTAATTTGAGTTACGATTATAGCGGACAACAACGAATGTTTATGGGGGGGGGGGGGAATGCTATCAAAAAGTTGTAGTTGCAAGTTGGAATGAACTTTCTACACGAGTCGAACATCTTGTTGCTTGTCGTTTCTGAACAAATGAGTTATGTTGAAGATATAGTTCATTATTATTGATTTATCAACTTTATCCTGAACCTAGATATTTGATAACTTTGTTTACTAAAATTTCTTTACTGAGGATTTTACCTGAAACTAAAAAGACAATCTCCTAAGCCATTTTTGGTTAATCTTCAAGTTGATTGCAGCGATGGAATAAAAACCTTTCTTAAGACGTTAGAGAAA
This sequence comes from Scaptomyza tumidula, assembly GCA_035044465.1. Classification (NCBI taxonomy): domain Eukaryota; kingdom Metazoa; phylum Arthropoda; class Insecta; order Diptera; family Drosophilidae; genus Scaptomyza; species Scaptomyza tumidula. The sequence goes on from JAWNNW010000034.1 coordinate 97,868, forward strand.
TCAACATTTTTCAGTATATTTCAGTATTTGCTTAATAGCTTTAGAGTTTCTATCACAAATTAGGTAAATTAAAGTGTTTCGCTCTATCGAAACTTATTCCACACAAACTACGCAAACTTTTTGTAACCCAATTAAAGCCAAAGTTTATCAGTGCAATCCACTTTAGCTTCACTCGGCCTCAACTGTATCACAAAAGTATCATAATCTTACCTCGCACCCACACTGATTACCCCTCACCCACTCTCGCCCACTAAACGCAATCTTATCTTCTATGTTCATGTAAGATTTACCAACTCTCTCACACTTGCCCACTCACTCAGGCACTCAACAAGCTAGTTAGTTTGGTAGCTAGCTGGTAACTGTATCATAATCACTCAGTTGACCGCGCACATCAACCCTTTGCAAAAGGAGCCAACCCTCTCTTCCCCCTCTTCCCCCATACGAAAGCTTATCAGACCGCGTATAGTTTTTAATGCGGTAATCAAGCGCTTGTTAACACACATGGGGCGTATGCGCAACGAGTACGCCACGATAAGCAACTTAGAGACGTTAAAATTATGCTACAATAAATTAAAAAACCAACTAAAGCACTGTGAGAAAGTGTAGAGGAGGGGTGTGAGGGAAAAGGGGGGTGTTCCCTCAATTGCTTGGTTTCCGCTTATTGATTTATGAAACGAAAACGAGCACGATAAAGACCTCGAAAAGGGGGTGGCAAGGGGTGTTTTACAGCCAAAACGCAAACAAATAAAAATGCACAAAGCCAATGGATTCTTTAGCTGTTGGTCAGTCTGGCGATGTACCCTGTTACCCTCCCCCAACCATGGACCCCCTTCCAACCCCACACACAGCTAAACATACAACTATTCTTCATTATGCTGACCGATTATGACACTTTTTAATGGCATTTTCTCGTTTGCCTTTTACCGTTTTTTTTTGTTTCTGTTGCATTTTTTATGCTATTGATTTCTGACTGTTACGACGACAGCCAACCAACCAACCAACCAACCAACCTATGCAATCAAGGAAGGGGGTGGAAGGGCTGATGGGTGATTGCGTACAGTCAGCACCCAAAATAATTGCATGCTGACTTTAAAATTGCTGTGAAATTGCTTGGAAAAGGGCAAAGATGTCAACGCAGCGGGAAATTAAGCGGAAAAACTTTTGAATAGATAATGTATTTATGCATTAAAACTTAATATGTGACTTTGCAAATCGCATAAGTTGAGTTAAGCTTGAGCTTAAGACACCGTTCTCAACTTTCTTAAGCTGCTAAAGTTTCAGCCCGAAAACTTTTAAGGCAGCCTACAAGAACAAAACTAAAAGAATTTTTAGTTCAAAAAAGGGAACACACCTAAGCAGCTTTTTTCACACTTGGTGCAAAAAAGAAATGTGAAAAAATATTGGATTAAATTTTAATGTGGTTTGTGAAAGTTACTGGAGAAAATATATTTTTGAAATAGATTTACATTCAAGAAAAACTTGAAGAAGGGTTTTTGATTGAAACAAAAATGGATTTTCAATCGATTTCTCTTCAACACAAGTTTAAACACACCTTATAGTATTTATTTTCTTTACTATCAATCAAAGTGTTTAACAAAAGTTCTTTAATCTTCAAACATTCTCAAATCTCTTTACAACATCTTTAATCACTCTCAAACTACCTTTAAATGTCTGTTTAGCTTCCTTTGCTACAATCACTAAGAAATGCCCTTGACGTTGTCAATGGGTTTAATAGTCTAACCTTATCAGTTTCAAAATCTTTTGTCGCCTCGAACTTTGCACCAAAAACTGCAGATACTTCCACAAACAACGATTCTAATCAGTGAAATGTCTATCGCAGAGAGAGCACATGTTCCTACTACAGCTACTAACCAATCGATATGTGTGATTGTTTGTAATTTTTTTTTTTCTTATTCCTTTTGTACGACCAAGCCAAACTCAACTTTTGTGACATGCTATTTTTTTTCTATTTGATTTATGGGTACGAAAAATTTGTTCTGTATGCTTTATAAATTTGAAGCGCATTAACATGGATTTGGTATAACATATTGGCCAGATGAACAAACCAACAAAACCAGGGACAAAACACAAGTAAAGAAAAAAAGTTTTTGGATTTTTGAATAAAAATATTCAGCTTGAATTTGTTCGTACATTCCGTTAGATTTATTTGCAAAGTGTTTTCGAGTAGCAACCGTTTTGTATCTATATCTTTACCGATTTGTATCTCATAGATGCAATTGCCGTTGGGAACTTACCATTAATGCCGCTGATCAGTGGATAATTACCATCACGGCCGCCAATTAAGTTTTTTAAGCCAGTTTCGATCAGTGTTGGGGACGATCGCTCCCTGTCGCTCATTTTTTCATAAAAATTTTGTCAATTTTGTGATTATACACGAAATATTAACCAAAAAGTGTGACCAAAAACAATGTTTTGGTATTTTTGTTTAACACTTGAGTTTTTTTAGTATGTTTTATTTTTTATTTATTTATTTATTTAACAACTTGTTTATGTTCTTGTTTAAAACACTGGGCATTAAGCCGACTCACAACAACAGTTATAACTTAATTGCTTAGAATAATTTAACGAAACAAATCCTTGTTTTTTATTTTGTATTTTTTGATTTATTTGCTGTCGTTATCTTTTGTATTTTTGGTATTTTTATTATTTATATATATGTATTAATAACTTGGTTTTTATTTTCTTGCTTTTAGTTGTTGAAATCACAATGTAAAAAAAATTGAATGTTATTTTGTTTTTTTTTATTTTTATTATTCTATATTCAATGTAAACTTTAAATATTGCACGTTAACGTTTCTTTATTGCTTGACTTAATATGTATGTCGTTTAATATTTTTATTTTGTGTATATATAAATTTTTTATTTTTTTTTAAATTTATTTATGCTCGCTATAAATAAAGGCACCGCGAATTCATTCAACAATTTTTGCTTATTTTCGTATTTTGGTTTTTTATTGTTAACAACAACATGCGAGTGGAAAATAGTAGCAACAACAAAAAAAAAGAGTGCTTTTAATAATCTTTTAAATTCAACAACAACACTGAAATCATATACAAAATTTTTGATCTCGAGTGTTTCTAAGGTTTTTATTTGTTTTCGATATAACTCTTCTTTTTTTTAAATTTGCTAGTTTAGTTGTTGTTGTTGTTGCTGTTAATTGCGCTATTTTTATATCTTTTATTTTTTTTTTTAGCTTCGTTTGTCGTGCGTTCTTTCAAATGCCGTTGCGTTTGAGGTTTATTTTCAATTGTTTTATTTTTATTTCTTATTGTTGACAGTTTGTGTATCTCATGGCTTTTGTAGTTGTTGTTGCTGTTGTTGTTGATGTTGTAGAACGTTTAACGTTGTTGCATATATATAACTATATGTATATATATATTTGTTTTAGGCTTTTTTTATTATTTTGGTGTGGCACTAAAAATAAAATCAATTGCTCTGCTTTCTTGAGAGTTTGCTCGTCTTCATATATGTGTATGTGTGTTTGTTTGTTTGTATGAATGTATTTATTGTACAGTTATAAAGCACTAGTATGGCATTTGCATATTATTCATTTATTTATAATTTGTTTTTTGTTGTGTAGTTTACAAACTTAATAACGGTTAACTTTAAGAGGATAACGAGAAGGCCAGCAAGTACAGCGAGCGGTGAGGGGGCGGGTGTGGTGAGTTTAGAGATGCCTTTACGGAAATCAGCGCCCGGCGTGCGACAGAGACAGCAAGTTAGATTGCGCGCAGTTCTTCTTCTTCTTCTTCAACTGCTTTTATTTTGCTGAGCTTTGAGCCTGATCGAGAGAGAGAGAGAGAGAGCGCGGCGTGGCCAGTGAGCGGGGGTGTAGTATGCTTACACTCACACACGCGCGCAAAAGCACTAACACGCACACACACACACAAACGCACGTAAGTAGGAGGATACACGACAGAAGGTTTACTTATGAGTCGCGGACGAGCGACAACACACGAAGACGACGAGCCGAAAATCGATGAAAAATGTTGACAGCTCACCGACACGAGCACACATATATATATATACACACACACACACACGCAGCAAAATGCACGCAGTATTGCTTCTTCTTCTTCTTCTTTTTATTTTGTGTAGTATTATTCGCACACAATTGATTAGCTGTATAAAAAATCGCGCGCGCGTTTCGCTAGCGGTTTTCGTACAGCTTGCTTATTTGTTGTGTCCTTGTTGTGGTCAGAAAATGTATGCTGCTACTGCCGTTGTTGTTGTTATTGATGTTGAATGTTATAGTTGTTGGAGCGCGTGTCGTGCTGCTGTTGTTGTTGCTGTTGTTGTTATATTTATATGTGTTGTGGATTTGCTGCTGCTGCTGCTGACGCTGCTGCTGCCGCTGCCTAACGACGACTGTTCGCTTTACGCTGTCTTCGGGCGTTGTGGGAGTCGTCGACGTAAATGCTGTCGCTGCTTTAGTTGCTGCTGCTGCTGCTGCTGTCTATGCTGACTGAGCGCGCATGTGACAAGAGCGAGACGCACACTAACACACACACACACACACACACACGCAGAGACGGTACACTCAAAGTGTGTTTCGAAGTTCGAAGGGTCGCGTAGGATGCGGACACCGTTAAATCTCTACACACACACACACACACAGACACACACGCAAAAACACGGAGAGAAATGAACGGAGGCTTTTTTGACTCAAGCTTCCGCTGCAGCTAGGATGCACTTTTGAGTGGATGAGCGGAAGAGCGGAAGAGAGAGTGCGCAAGAGTCAGCTGATTTGCAGAAAATGTACGTGTGTGTGCGTGTTTCCTTTTAGATTTGAGTTTTCGTTGTTTGTTTTACGCGCTTTGCCAAAAATGCTTGTCTAGTTGTTTTTTGTTGCTAATGCTTTATACCTGCTTTTTTGCACAAACTAACACACATACCCATTGACAAAAGCTTCACACACACACATACACAGAGAGCGAGAGACGTTGTCGTTTTTTGCTTTGCTTTGCTTTGGTTGTCAGGCTGGCAATTTGTAAATATATTCTTTCTTTTTTTTTATTTGTTTTCGTTATTTTTGCGTTTTGTTGCTAAACGCCGTCTTCGGTTTTGACACACACGTGCTTTTTGGTTTTAATGAGCGCGACTCGGCATTTAAATATTTAACGATATACTACAAACATGTTTCGCGCGTGTTCTGAGAAATTGATTTAATTATTTAGAATTTTATTTTGTGTTATTGCCAATTTGTTGTGTTGTGTTGTAGTAGTTTGTTTGAATTTTTTGCGTCCACACGGCTTTGACTGTTCATCTGACTCTGACTGGGCACACGCGCTCGTTGCAAAGTGTACAAAAATGCGCTCGCACTCAAGCAACTCAACCAACCAAAGCAATAGCACAGCCAAAGCGACTCAGTCATAGTCAGAGAGAGAGAGCGAGCGAGCGCAAGAGAGCGTGCTAAGGGCAAACCAAAAACAACAGCTACGTTTTATACAGTCAGCACGGTTCTAGCTGACGCTGCCAAAGCCTTTTTGCTCTCACTCTCTTTGCACACAATAATCACTCATTCACTCAGTGGCGCTGCCTCGTGTTGTGCACATTTTCAACTTTTATTTTTGGCAACCATTTTTTTTTTTAGTTTTTTGTTCTTTTCGACGTTTTGTCTCGCGCGCGCAACTCAAAAACGAGCAAGCGGCTGGCAACCGTACCAAAAGCTCAGCTCAGCTCACCTCAGTTAAGCTTTGAGCTGCTGTTTGTTCTCTCACTCGCAGTTGTTGTTGTTGTTGTTTCTAATGGTTCTAAGCACAGCAGCTGTAGATTTTTTTTTTGTTGCTTTGGGCATTTTCCATTGTGTCTCAAAGTTCAATTTGATATTTTTAATTGCACTACGCTCAACACACACACACTATCAACTCTTGAGTGGCGCTCGCTCTCACATTCTGTTACTCTCTCTCGCTCTCTCTTGCTCTCGCTCTCTGAGATCGGTAACCGGCTAACTCGCGATATTGTTGCTGGCATTTTATTTATTTGTGTTATTTTAATTTGCTCTGCGCGTACTATAGTTCTGCTATTACGTCAATGCGACGGCACCGCTGACGTTTGTATCGGTATCTACACACACACACACACATATGTTGAGTATCTGTGCACCTGTATGCGTTGCTTTAGCCGTGCGGCACTGCGGCAAGCGGCATTTGCTGTTCATTTTTTTGTTATTTTTGTAATTTTGGTTTTATTCTGATTTATCTGCGCTATATGAACGCGCGCGGGTTTTTGTTATTATTTCTAATATTTGTATTTATGCCGCTGCTGCTGCTGCTGCTGCTGTCAGTGACAGAGGCGTTGGCGTCACAGCGGCAGCGCTCACGTGAGTCAATTTCAATACACAGCTACAAAAAACTTTTAATGTGTGTGGAAATTTTTGTATTTTGTTTGCATTTCGCTGTAATTTCGTATAAATAAACACAACAGCAGCAACAACATCACCCTTTACTACCCCTCTCTCACACACGCTCTCTCTCTCTCTCTCTCTCACTCTCTCTCACATTTTAGTTGTGTTTTGTGTAATTTGCCAACTGTAATTGAATTTGCAATTCACGTACTAATACAACTTGCGTGCAATTAGAGCGCCTTGAAAACTTGACTTGTTATATGGCGAAGGGAGGGAGGGCGGTGGAATGGGTGTTGCAAATGCCGCTAATGAGCAACATTCGGTTTTAACAGTTTAGTAAATAGTTTGATTATTAATAGCATCAGTTTATACTTCATTTGACTATATATTATATTTAGTAATAATCAGCATTTGCTATAAAAACTATTTATATACAGGCAATCAATATTTTTGCTTAGATTCAAACAGATTCCATTTGCTGATTAAGTATACAAATCAAAATCAGCTCAAATAAGGTGCTTAACAGTGCTTAGAAGGATTCTTATAGCCGTAATTGATCTTATGGCCAACAGCTGTGACCCAGTTAAGCAGACTATAAAGCTTTTCAAATGTAAGTCATAATCTTTGATTTTGACATAATTTCCAACCAAAAATAGACAACTTTATCTTAAGACAATCAATAATAGATTCATGAGGGAAAAGTATTTTGACTATAAAAATAAACAAAAATGTTTGAGAACTTTTTGACTTCCCAAAAAAAAGTCGAATGAGCTTTTTAATACTTTTAGATTTTATACTTTGCTTAAGGAGCTTAAGACAATAATATTTATCTTAAAATAAATTTTTTTTCCAATTTTTTATAAAATTTATAAGCTTTTTATCGGAATAAAATTTGTATTAAGAACAATCGATGATTAAAGACCTTAGGACATTATCCTATTAAAAATTGTTTTCTATTTAAGTTTTTTTTATTAAATTTATGATTTTTTTATTGGAAGAAAAAGTTTTTTTTGAGCTATCGATAATAAAGTTATTCGTTTAATTTTTATGATTTGTGATTTTTTTTCAACATTTTTTAACCACGCAAATTTAAGTTCTTGATTGATTTTTAAGAATTTCTTACATTATTATTATCCCTTAATAGTTTCATTAATATTTTTTAAATGAAATTAAGATTTTTCACTACAAAAATGTGAAATTTTTGTTTTAGTCAAAATATATTTATCTAACATTATATTAACTTGAAGTTTACAACCTTTGTTCCCCTCTAGCCAAAAAGTGACCTCCATGTAAATGCTTTTGACCCTTAAAAACGAATATAAAAGTATAATAGAATTCAACCTTCAACTAAAACTAAAAAAAAAATAAATATGTAGCGTACTAAATATAAAACATATTTGCTTGAAATTAACATTAATTCGAATACAGTTTTTAGTCATTTTAGTGCGTGAGTCATTCTAACACACACACACACACATACACAGAGAGAAAAGGCACCCGCATAAGCCAAAAATATGCACAACTTAATACCCAAAATGACTTTTCTCAAGATATATACATTGTATTTTTATATATTTGTATAGGAAAGAAAACCAAACCGAAAAAAAACCAAAACGAAAAAGAACAAAACTGTCGCCTGTCATCATGTGACATGATTGTAGAATGTGAACTAGGAAATGGGCAGCAACAGGAGGTGATCTTTCTATCGCTATCTCTTTCATGCCTTTCAAAATATATATCAGCTAGCTACAACGACAAGATATGGCATATATAGTTTTTAGTCGAGGCCAAAAAAAAAACGTGTTCAAGCGCAATAAATTATAAATGAGCCTCGAAAACGCAACTTTTGACTTCTTGTCCATACCGCGCCCCCGCCCCCTGCTTCCTGTCACCAACCTTCCTTCCCCCCTCATACTGTCACACTTTTTGTCTTTCGAACAAGACAAAGCCAAATATTTGTGCGTGTGTGGGTGTTGGATTGTCAAAGATATTTCGAAGAAGCAAAAGATACATATTGGTACTATGTATACTATAGATAGATAGATAGATAGTACAAGTATCTATATATGCATATAGCTTAGCATTGTGAGAGAGAGATGAACGCTTGACACAGACAGATAGACAGACAGTTTCCAACATTTTTGCTTCCTCTTGTTGCTTGTCAAGGAACTTGTTGTATCTGGTAGATACACTTGGAACTCAATTATTTGCTTTGGCATTTTTTTCTTTCTTTCTTTCTTTAGTTGTTGTTGTTTGCATGTCGCAGCCAAAAATACATGCTACAAACACACAAATTCTTTCAACTGGCTAAGCTCTCATTATGTGTGTGTGTGTGCGTGTGTGTGTGCGTTGGCAAATATTGCGTTCTTATCAGACCCAACAAAACTCGCATGCATATCACTAAATAAACATACGACAAAAACGACGACGAAGACGTCGACCATGATAATGATGATGATCATGTTGATGATAATGTTGATGTTGATGATGACAGACGAAAAAAAAACCAAATTAAAAGAAATGAAAATAAAACGTGTTTTTTTTCATTGTACCTTTATAACGCACAAAATGCGTTCTTTATTTTTTTTTTGCTTGTTTTTTTTTTCGGTCTGGGCTCTTATCAAAAAATCATCAAACGCAAAAAAAAATTGCCTTGGCTACTTTTTAAAATTAAACAAAGAACAAACGTTCTTTTTATACACTTTCTTGACGAATTTTGTGCAATTTTAAAGACCTAAAATTCAAATTTAATATATAAGTTTTTAAAAATATTTTTTTTAAATAATTTTCATTCCCGTTGTAGTGAAAAGAATTCGTTCTTTTTTAGTTTTTTGTTTTAACACAGTTTTAATAAAATTTGAGGTAAAAGAACATAAAGTATATGTATAGGTATAAGAAAAATATATATGATTTATGTTTTATAAGATTTATGTGTTTATATCTCAATCATTTAATAGCTCTCTCTTAATTTAATGACCTTATAAACTGTTTCTGATCGGTTAGATATTCAAAACATTAAAACAAATTGAGTTTTATAAATACTTTTATTACAAAACTTTAGAGCAATAAGAATACGTGTAAATTTTGAATATTTATTTTTTTTATTAACAAAATTTTAAAGTTCTAAATTTTTAAATAAAAACACTTTTATCTTAGGGTGGACTAAGGGTTAAAAATATTTTAAATAACACACACAATAACAAAGAAAGTTTGAAAAGAAAAACATATGTTAAATTACCTCGGGATGGTCATATATTAAACGATGTAACTAAATCTTTTATTATTAACATCCATTTAATAAATCAAAATAAATTTCGATGCACATATTTATTTGATTGAGCAGCAAAATAAAATAACTAAACATTATTTTAATTTCCTCAATAATACTTTCTCAACTGCTAAAAAAACGTTTTAATAATTATTTGTTATACATAATTTTCATATATATTACTCTACAGATAGCTATATAAATTAACACAAAGCAAAGTTATTTTCCTACCTATATATATATATATATGTTTGTATATATAGCCACTAACTGATGCATTTGTATGTTGAAGATTTGTTCTTGTTTGTTTCTCTAATTTGACACAGAGATTATATATATGTTAGACTGCTGCGGATTGGAACATTATCAGTTATACCTATATATATATATATATATATATTTATATATATATGTATATGGAAGACACACAAAGATGTGAACTACATTTTGCTCTATTCGAAATCTCGCACATTTGTAACTAAAAACAACAACAACAAAAACAACGAACAAACTGACGACTTGTACAAATTAACGTACAAATGAATGACGGAATTAGTACGTACGCATTTAGAGAGAGAGAGAGACAGAGAGGGGGGGGGGGGGGTTACGAATACCTATACGTATGTAAATGAGAGCATGATGTTAACATTTGGAGCAGTTTGTTTTTTCATATTTTTATTGACTTTTTGAGAATGCTGCGCTTAACACGGAATCAAGCTAAAGTTTTGTATTCATGAGATACAATTTCATATTAGATATTTTCCCATTTCGTGTTGTTGCTATTAATTAGAGGGACTCTAATGAATTAATAACATCAAACTACGAGAATAGTATATAGTTTTTAGTTGTTGTTTTCTTTTTTTTTGAGGCACACTTTGTGGGAACACTGAAAAAATATTGAAAATATATTCTATTGTGTCTCGTTAAATATTAAAATAGATCAAGTGCACTTGAAGTCTTCTTAAAGATACAGATACAATTGATTCTTTCATCATTTTTCGATGCGGTTCAACAATTGTGAATGGAATGGTTCAGATGTTCAATTGTTTCATTATTGACCTAATTGCAGTGCGGTAAGAGGCTATAAAGATATAGTTTTTGGAATTTTATGATCGAAAAAAGGTGGTCTCCAAAATGTGTAAGGTATAAAATTTAAAAATTTAAAACGAAGAAACTTAGTTTTAAATATTTTTAGATATAGCTAAATTAAATTCAAAAATGTTAAAAAAAGGTCGAAAAAAATTTAAAACGAAGAAACTTAATTTTAAATATTTTTAGATATAGATAAATTAAATTCAAAAATTTTAAAAAACAGTTCGAAAAAAATTGAAAACGAAGTAACGAAGTTTTAAATATTTTAAGATATAGATCAATTAAATTCAAAAATGTTAAAAAAAAGGTAAAAAAAAAATTGAAAACGAAGAAACTAAGTTTTAAATATTTTAAGATATAGATAATTAAATTCAAAAATGTTAAAAAAAGGTCGACAAAAATTGAAAACGAAGAAACTAAGTTTTAAATATTTTAAGATATAGATCAATTAAATTCAAGAATGTTAAAAAAGGTCTTCAATATGATAAAAAATTCCTTGAAAAATATAGCTTTATCTATATATCTTTATTTATACCTATAACTGTATCTTTATCTATCTCACAAACGAAAATTCCTATCAATATCATTAATTGATTTACTTTTGAACTACGTGCCTTAATATTTTCCTGCTCCTGTTGCCACGCCTCTTTTTAATGCATGCCATTTTGATATCAAATCAAACAACAAGAAACAAATTTTTTCAATTTCCTCAAAGGAAGGCCAAAAAAACATTTAAGCCTCAAAAACGGATTTTTTTTTGTGCCGACAAAACAAAAATAACAATATTGATACTAACACTAACTGGACTGCTTCTAACAACAACTGCAAACATAACTAACACACACACACACACACACCCTTAGGGAGAACGTGACGTAGGCAAAGAAGCGATTCTAGTGAAAGACAAACACAACACGCACGACTTAGGCTGTCAAATAGAACTAAACTAAACCCCCCCCTTCCATCCCCTTCCCATTCACCACACCCACCCACCACCCACTCTTCCGCACGCCCATGCACGATCATTTATAAACTTCTTCGGACTGTCAGTTGCAAGGACAGCGCAAGCGGTTAGCGGGTTGCAGGGCTGCCTGTCGGGTTGTGCCACAACAGGAAGTGCCCTTAAAGAGCGCACGCACACACTTAACACACACACACACAGTCATAGCTTTACTGCGTTTTTTATATTGACCTCGCTGCTGAGGAAGGAAACTTGAACAAAAAAATGACGTTGATAAAAACAGGAATAAAAAAATATAAATAAAACACGCAAATTTGATTGAGCTTTTAGTAGCGCCAACCCACCCCCTTCAACCCCCCCCCTCCCCCTCACCAACCCCTCAATAGACTTTTTATGACTGGGCCACATTAATTGAATTAATTTTTTATATATATATGTGTTCTTCTTTATCAAATGGCAAATAAACCGATTTCATATCTATTTGGTATTATTTGTTTCTTCTTCTTTGGCTTCTTTTGTTTTGTGTGTGCGTGTGTGTGTGTGAAATGTAAATTCAATTAAAATTCAGCTTGACAACAACAACAACAACAACAACAACAACAACAACAACAACAATGCCAATAAAATTTCCGCATGTTTTCTTCTAGGCGCTAAATGAAAAGGGGCGTAACCGCGTCCCTCCGCCCACATTAAATAGTTTGTATGCGCGCTAACCTTGAACTAAACATTGTATTCGCATCGAAATTAAATTGAAAATCTCGCAATGTATTTTTGTAGTTGTTGCTTTAATTTGTGTACATAGAATTTACATTTGGCAGAAATCTCAACAATTTTTCAATTAACTGTCACACACAGCAAAAAGACAATGACGAAGGCAAGAAACTGTCAATTAACAGCAAGCGTGAGAGGGAGAGGGAGAGAGTATGATTACATGGCAAATGAGTGGTGTGTTAGGTGTTAAAGGTGTGGGGGGTATTGTCAAAGTGGTGGCTTTGCGTATACATAAATGATGGATCACACACAGACACGGAACATGGCAACGAATTTTAACGTAGGCAAAGAGTGTCATTTTCAAGAGTTCAAAGCAAAATGCTAAAAGGAAAAGAAGAAAAGAAAAGTGAAGCAAAGATTCAGTATGTATCGTATGGTCATACCCAGAAACTGTCAGCATTGACACGCTGCTCACCTTTTTCACTCACACACACACACGAACATATGTGTCCTAGTGGCCCCTGCAGCGTCTCCCCACCCCACTGACGCTGACTGCTGTCAATACATCAAACAAACGAAGGAAAAGGGAAAAAACCGATACGAGCCTCTCCAGTGGCACATTTTTCATCAGCTGGCTGACAGCAAAAACAACAACTACTGTGCGACCACAAAAAACCATCAATGCACAAGCAAGCATAGCTGCCTCTGCCTCTGTCTCTGCCGCTGTCAACGTCAACGTTAGCGTTTCGCATCGCACAAAAGTACAAGTGCTCAAGAAACAATTGAAAGTGCAGCACATAACAACAACAAGGGTATCAAACACACCACGTGGTTATTAAAGTTGGCTTTTCAATTAAACTTTAGCCAACGCTTTATCATCTACATCGTACAGTGGTACACAATACAGTGGTATTTTGGTGGTCAACATATGTTTTAGTTAAACATTTTAACAACTTAAACACAGCTTTAAATATCATGATATAATTACAATGGCGTATAATTTATATTCACGATTTTTAGGACAAACAAATAGCTAACTTTCTACCACTGTAACCCGTTTGTCAGTCTGTCGTGCTTTGAAACGGCGTTCTCTTTATGCGTGCTAATTATGTATGAATGTGTGTATGTTTTGAATTTTACACCTCGCTGTCTGACTCTGCTCCGCTCTCTCTCTCTTTCTCTCTTAGGCTCTTTTTCAGTGTTGAGCACATGACTTTAAGCACTTTTTCTGTGTTTACAACAATTTTAAATGCGAATGTAATGCCAAAACTAATTGATGTGTTTCTTTTATATGATTTTTTGCACTAGCAAATGTTTATGTGCTTTTCCAATGTGCACGTACGCACATTCGTCATAGCGTCCATCGTAAATAAATATTTCATGGCACTATTTCTTTTTCTTGTGAATTCAATATTAATGTTTGTACATACAATTGTATGTGTATACTTTCAATTGCTTGCAATTTATATGTGGGGCTAGTAGTCAAAATGTACCGTTTTGTATATTTTATAGCGTATTTATTTTCAGGCAGATATAAATGCAAACAATCGCATATACACGCAATACATTGACAAGCCTGGCTATGGGCTTGGCTTACGTTGGGCTCGCGAAGCTCCATACGCTCTCTGTCTGCCTGTCTATACACCTTGCTCTCAGTTTATGTTAATCGGCTGTAAAGTCTCGTCTGCGTGGCATTGAACGATCATTAAGCAGCAGCACGTGTTTAGCGAGACAAGCCGCTGCTCTGCAAAGCTTCTGTTTGTAGGCACCTCCCGAAATACTCGTGCCGCGCACCCAGTGCACTAATTAAACACTCACACATGCATACTTGGGCATGCAAAGCACAGCCCACAATATATATGTATGACATAATAATAATTTCGCCGTTGTCTGCTCTGTTGTTGTTGTTATCGTTGAGTAGTCTACGGCGCCAGGCGACGCGTCGGCTTCTCCATTAAAACGTGTACCCCCTACCCCTACCACTTTCCACCCGCAATTGTATTTGCATTCGTTTTCGCATTCGCATTCGCTTTGCAATTTCCAGTGCTCAGTGCAGTTCTGTGGTTGCTTTTATAACAAGCAATTTAATGTGCGCTGCTGTGCGAGCGAGATGGACAGCATATTACCGCACTTGATGGCGCTGCAGTTTTCGTTCTTGTTGACATTATTCGTGTTTGTGTGTGTGTACGTTACTGTTGCTTCTGTTGTTGTTTTGGAATTGCACATTGACGTAATATCGGCGGGAACAAGTTGAATTGTGAACGGATTCGTTGCGCTCTCGCAAGCAAGTCAGCTTTTTAAAGCAAGTTAGAGAATTTTAGATGAGCTTCTATAATTATGGGAATTTTACATTAAAGGGAACTTTTGCTAGAAATATTTACTCTTAACTAATGAATATACAAAATCTATTAAAATCAACTTTAGTATCTCTGTGTTAACTGTACTTGTCTCGCATTTAGTGAACACTTCAAAGTTATTGTCACGCCACAAAAGTTCCAGACTCTATTAGGTGCTAACCTTAACGTTCGACAGAACTTAATCAAATAGGTTGCCCATAAGCGTGCCCAGTCTTGCAAATCTCAGCAGTCTGAACTACATTCGAAGAGATTAGAAGACCACACCCCCCAAGAGCATGCTACCGATTAGTGTGAGCCGAGTTTCAGTGTCGATCATGATCTTTAACTTTGTAGGCCAAGCTGTCGTTGCAGTCGAAATAAGTGTGACAAATATTCCATGTGAGACCGACACACAAACACACAGCCACAGATAGATAGACATACGGATAAAGCGCACGCTGCGATGTTATCAAAGCAAGTGAACGGCCGGTCACGTCACGGATATATTCATTTTACACACTGTGACAAATGTGAATGTGACCATGTGATCCGATTGCCAAGCAACAACTACAGAAAGAGAGCGAGCCATTCAGAGTGTGAGAGAATTGTCAAAGTGAGAGCGCAAGTTTTTATTTGTGCTCGGCTTTGCCGATCACTTAAATGCCCTCTTCTTGTCACTTTGCACTTTGAGTTGGACTGTTGAAGTGCAGCGCTTACGATAAGGTGGGCGTGGCCGAACGTTTACTAATGAATGTTGCGAATTGTTTGTATACATGTGTGTGTGTGTTTGTTTTTGCTGTTCAAGTTTTAGTAGATGGAAATTGGAACACTTCGATTCCAATGGGAATATTTATTGACAAATAGTTTTAATTGCTTGCAAATACTATGATTAAAATATACAAAGTCTACAATAAGCATGATTGCATTGTCAAACTTTTAGGGTATTCGAGAAAAAGGTGTAATTAAAAGAAGTTTCATTTGTTTAGCGGCTTTTTCATCATTCAGGAACCGAACCGAACAGTAATCAAGAGCGTAAATATTTATAGTCGCGTAGTAACCTCGTCGCTGGGCTGTGATAATGATAACAGAAAACCGACAACGACGACGACGACGACAACGATGACATTGCGTTGTTGTTGTTGTTTTTTATGGTTGACAGGTTGCCGGTATTTCATCAATGTGATGACAAAAGTCCAATTGTTGGCCACTTGGCGTTGAGGAACTGACCGAAAAAGTTTATCGAGTTTCGGCGTCTCGTATAATTAGTCTGATATCAAAGACTATAAAAAGCCGAAATGAAACGAAACTAAATTGAATGGAGAACATTGATAAGAGGAAGTTGGTCAGTCGCCTAATCAATCAAAGGTAAGGTTCAGTTCAGCATTCAGTTCAAGTACGTCAAATGTGTTCATCCAAAAGGGGGTGTAAGGCGGGTGGAATGTAACAATTAGATGACATTTAATTAATTTCCTTTGAGCTTTTCTTTGTTCACATTCAAGCAACGATAACAGTCTGAGTAAACATTCTTCCAACTAACGCTAAAAGCTATCCTTAAGATCTAACATTACTCAACTTTAGAGCTTAAAAGCTTTAGCTCTTCCTGCTCTTACTGCACTCGCTACGTGCTTCGTCCCTTTCTACCCCTTCCTATTTTTCAATTTATCTGTTATTCTATTTTAATAACGCAACCATATCATTATTTGTTTATTGTTATTTGTTCAATTCGTACACACACAGTAAAACCAATTGGCCGCGTTGTACAAAAAAACAAAAAAAAAGAAGGCAAAGTCAAATACTTTGTCACATGGTTTGCCGTTTGGAGGCTTAACTCACAAACACACAAACACAATCATTTCGAACGTTCTCTCTCGTTTGACGCACTAATTGTCTATGCCTGTGTGTAAACAAATGACAAACGAACACGCACACAGGCACACAGCAGAAGTGCTGCACGTGTTTTGGTGCGGGGGTAATGAAAGAAATTTCGCTAACAGAATCTGAATGAGTTGAGTTTCTGTGTGTGTTGTAGGGGGGTGGCAAACTCACCTCTAATTGATAAATCCATTATGTTCTCACGTTCTCTTTTTGGTGGGCTGCTGCCACTACTGCTGCTTTGACTACTGCGACTTCTGCTGCCGGCAGACATGACGTTTGTAGTTTTCTGCTCACTCAATGCGCAAATATATGAAAACACGAAACTGCTTTGCTTTCCAACAATTGCTTGGCAACAGAACAGAGCACAATACACTTGTAAAAGCGCCAGGCACAAAACAGAAACCGACACAGTTGTAAAATGAACATAAAATTATGAGCGCAGCTACGATGAAATCAAGAGCAGCGCTGCTGCTGTTGATCTTTTCACTCAACACTAATGCTGCTGCTGCTGCCGCTGTAGGGGGGTAGTTGCAGTCACGTGGTTGCTTAACGACGTCACATCTCCGCTGGAGTGAGAGGGAGAGTGCTTTTTTTTTTGAATGTGTGCCAAACACGGCTGCCACAAGTGTTAAAGATTTACCAAATTTTGTGAGAGAGGCAGCTCGACAGAGAGTTTGAGTGTTTTTGAGAGCGAACGGATTTGGTTATCAGCACCGGCTGTCGCACAGCAGTCATCTCGCTTGCACCATTGCTAAGTTATATAAGGCTTATGTAATTGAGAAACAACAAGGCATGCGCACGCGGCCCACAGTGGGCAACGAAAATAGAAACGACGAAAAAAAAGAGATTTTCAGTGCGATTTAGTGTTATGTGTATGGCAAATTGTGCGAATGAGTAATCTTTGGCGTCCGATCAATCTATTTTTGGTAATGGCCAGCACACAAATGAGTTTTTAGTTTCGGCTCAAGTTGCAGCAGGATGAGTGATAAGCAAGAAACCCCCCACCCTCGCCTTGAGCAACAATTACTGTCAAAAGTCTCAACTGGCATTTAAAATTCAGTACAGTTCGTTTCGTTGTCGTCAAAAAAAATAACAGAACAAACAGCACAACGGCCGCACAATCAATTTGATTGGCAAGCTGTCCGTCTATCTAGATGCGGGGATTTGTGCAGGGATTATGTTTTGTGGCCTGGCAAATGGGGATTAGTTGGGAATATGAAAAGCGCTTAACCATTTCCAGACTCAATGTAAACAAGTCAAACGGCATTATTTAATTGTTATTTGATGGAAAACTTTTTTTTTCAAGTTATTTTTTACAAATTGTCAACACAGCGCAAAGTTGCATTTACTGTTATTCGTATTTATTTTGACAACTTACTGTAACAACTGATATAGTTGTCATCCCAACAGGCGTAAATTACCCCAATGGGGGTAAAAATTAAAATTTTTGGGAATAAAAAGTAAATATTTGTACAGCCTATGCCGTATGCAATGATTTTAGTTCAAATGAATTCTTGGAAAAACTGTCGTTACTCATTTTCAAGCACTTTTGGCTTTCTTCAGCGTTTTTTCCAGCTTTTTCTGTAGCTTCTTGTATTTTAAAGGTTCTACAACAATGAGCGCCCATCCTAACCCCATTTAACCCCATTTCGCCCCTTAATTTTCAGCAGTTTCGATGATATTCGCCTGCCAATTCAGCCAAGAGCTAGCATAACTTCAGGATTAACTTTTAACCAACTGAATGGCACTAATATGTATTGCATACTTTTGGGCAGCTTGCTTATGCTTTCTGTTTCTTTCTGTAACAGCTGATATAGTTGCAGATCATTTGAGCATAACATTATATTTTTTACTAACAGAAAGTGAGCATAACAGCGTTTTGTTCGCACTCTCTTTCTCTTTGAAATGCGGCGCCAAGTTAAAACATTTGCTTGGAAGCTACTGAAACACATTAAACTGATCCATACAACAAATAAAAATAAGTAATATTAACTGTTTTATCGTTAATAGTAAGTAAAGGTGTGCAAGCATTACATTTAGTTTTATTTCATTAAAGCACAGTAGCTCAGAAAACTCCATTAACAGCGTGTTGTTAAGTTAACATACAGTTTTGGAGCCAGTGAGTATAGTTTACATTCTCATTGTTTTGTAGCTCAGCTGCAAATGTGCCGCTGTGTGTTTTCGTTTGTTTGCCTTGCCCGCTCATTCTCTCGAAAAAAGCTGATCGCGTCGGTCGTGTTTTGTGGTGCATGGTGAAGAATATTTGTGTGGTGAGCGCGCGCGTGTTGAATTTTTTGTTGAAATTGATGTTGATTTTAAAAGTGCCAGCCAAATAAATAATTGAAATAGTAAATTGAAATTGAATGAAAAATAAAACAAGCTTGCAATACAAATAAAAATAAAAACCAATTCGTGTACGTGCATTTATGTGTGTGTTAGTGCTTGAGTGAGTTTGTGTGTGTGTGTGTGCGTGTGTATGCTGTTAGTTGCGTGCAAAAATGCAGTAAACAAGAAATCAAAGCAAATTAGCGAAAACAACAATGCCAAACTAAAAAGGCGCTCAAAACCAAAACCATCAGAAGTAAAACACACAACACACACATTTAAATTCCGGATTTGTGTGCAAGAGCAAAATGCAAAACACAATCCAAGCTTTTCCCGCTGCCGCCGTCTCAGTCTCAACAACTGCGGCTGCTGCTGCGGAGGCGCCTGACTTTGATTTCCAGATGCCGTGTCGCTATTTCAAAAGTTCTTTTGCGCGTTCGCTTTCGCTGAACAACAACAACAATACGAATGGGAATGGGAGCATCGCTTTAACATTGGCAAAGAAGTCGCCGCAAATGATTGAGGCCAAGCAGCAACAACAACAGCAGGAGTCTTTACAGGAATCGCCCTGTGGTACGCCGCCGCCAGCGTTGCCCGCGCGACGTTACACATCGACTTGTAACAACAACAACAACAACACCAACAACATTTTGACACATTTTAACACAGCTCCGGCTAATCAGCTACAACAACAACAACAACAACAACAACAACAACATATGCAGCAGCAACAAATGCAGAGGAATCTTAACTTGTTCGCCAATTGGCCAATGCAGGTTCGTAACTTTTTTTCTGCTATTTTATTGATTCACAGTCTCTGCTGCTTCTTCGTTTTCATATGTTGCACTTTTTATACGCGTACACCCAATGTGAATTGTGTATGAAAATAAACTAAAATGTCTTTGCATAATTAAAAACATTTCTGATACAATGAGAAAACAATTTTTAAAGAACTCTTTTTCTATAATTGCGAGTTGGAATAAGAAGAAAAGAACCGTTGATCTACACATTGTGACGGATAAAAATGTTATCCGACTGTACAGGATATCCACTTAGTGCATACTCTCATTAAAATGCTCTCTCTCTCACTCACTTGTTTGGTGTTTGTATATGTGGTGAGTTGCCTTGGCAAAAGTTAAGTTTCCGTTTTTGGAGCAACTGGATATTTATGTCACCTTGTTTTATCTCTATCTCGCTCTTGCTTTGTATAGCATATAGCCTTGACAGCGCTACCAACTACGCAGCAGCAGGACTGTAAAAGGTGGCATCTCCTCCAACTTATCCATTGCTTTAATCGTTGCTTTCGTCACGGTGGCCGTCTTGTTACAAAGTTTGTGTTATATTTTTTTTGTTTGTTTGTTTTTAAGGTCAAATTGATTTATGTGCGAACATTTTATGGCTGACAATTTTTGTGTGTATGTGTATATGTGTGTGTGTGTGTGTGTGTGTGTCTGTGTGTTTGTTTGCATGATTAGAGAGCTGTTTGATCAATGTAAAAGCATGCTTAAGCTTAATTGTGGCCTTTGGGTGAGAGCTTATGCATAAATGTTATAAATGCTCATGCTTAGCTCGTAATTAGAAGCTTAAGTAGCAGTCAAAAGCGCTCTCATTTAATCTTTGTGCTAAGAGCTTTTAGGGTTTTGTTTTTCTTTGATTTATAAGTAGTTTCAAGCTAAACTTCAGGTGTCTCTAAAGAAAACCTCCAAAATAGTTTCTAGTTGGCTAAACTCATAAATTATATCTAATAAAATATGCTAAATATAAAGAAAAACTTAAATTAAGCGTGTCATTAAAAATAAGTGAACTTCTTGGTAAAAGATTTTGACATTTTTTTTTATGTCATTTATTCTTATACTCAGTCGCAATTATTTGATGCTATTTTGTCTTATTAAAGCTAATGTTTGCGTGTTCTATTTGTGAGGCTTTTAGGCCTAAACAAATTACGCCAATTAGCCTAAATGTCAATTTGGTAATAGAAAAAAATGGTAGCCTTATAAATCGTAAGACTTCTTTTTTTTTTGGTCATGGTCTGAGACATGCCAAAAATGATGACATTTGATATGATAATCTTCAAGCTCGACGCATCTCTTTGGCGTCATTAGTGATTATAAAACGACTTCAACAATCTTAATGATAGGTGGCGCCAGCAAAACTACACTCAGAGAAATATATGTGCATATCTTGTAGTTTTGATGGTCAAGTAAAAGCTAGGATTCTGCATATAACTAAAACTTTATCATAATTAGCTAACTGACTGCTATCAGCGCACAGCTTAAACGCTTAGACATAGAGATCTTATTTTAACACAAAATAATAGTATATAGAACGTATTTGAACACTAAGATTGGATTTCTTCGAAACTTACCTACAAGTCAATATTTTTTGTGTTTTAAAAATATTCTTGCCTTATCCCAAGATGAATATTTCTTAACTTAAGAAAGATCCCATCTTCGCAAAAACTGCTTGTGCGTATTATTTGTGGGCTATAAATTTTTCTCAGTGTACTAGTGAATTTTATATTTTCGCCGGTCAACGCAAATTGTGCGTCTGCTTAATCCAGCTGTTGTCGCCGGTGGTTGTATGGTGCAAGTTGTTGTTGTCAAGTTGCAACGATGCGTTGCCACGTTGTTGTGACAGCAGCTGCCAACAGGCGTTGCAACATAGCGTCTAACGGCGACAAAGCTTGCAACATTTGCGGTTTTTTTTTTATTTTTTTTAGCCAATTGAAAGTGAAAATCAAAAGCAAATGCAATGAACTCTTGGGCATGCCAAGGCGGCCAAACAACTCCTACACACACGCTGCTCGTAAGGGGGGGAGGTGGTGGGGGTGGGGGGGTGGGTTGCGGCAACAGTTGGCCAAGATGCGGCGAAAGCGTCAACAGCAGCAGCTGCGTTAGAAAAATTCAAATTATGCGCCACAACGCCATTGAAGTGTGGCGCGAAGAGGCCAACAACAACAACAACAACAACATAGAGTATCGAGTGACAAACATAAAGGAAAAATAATATAATAAGCTGCAATTGTTGTTGTTGTTATTGTTGTTGCTGCTACTTTTACCCATTACGTTTATAACGGCGTCTATTAAAGCCGCAAATCTTGGCGACATTTCGTAATGAGGCAATGCTTTTGGCTCCCATCTAACATTACCAGCAAAATAACAAAGACTAGTTAAGAGAGAGAGCGAGAGAGAGAGAGAGTGAGAAAGATAGATGCAGTGTAATAGAGAGTTTATTTTGGCACTCGACGGGGCCCAAACAAAAGGCCATCAAATTGCCTTTTGTTTGGTTTCCTACTTTTTCATTCCGGTTCATTTACACATTTTTTGAACCCCCCTCCCCTTCTCCCCACCCCTCCCCTTTGAGTGAATTATTGCAATTATGTTTGACCTTTGCCTTGCGCACATTTGCTTTTAGCCGTCTTAATGATTGAGAAAGGCGAAACCATAAATAGAAACACGAAAATTCTTAAGTTAATTACTAAAAAACCTTGCCACAGCTGAACCCCTTTCCTTCCTCTTTTTTTGGATTTAGTTTTGTTTTCTTTACCTGCTCAATCTTTATAAACAAATAAAGTTTCACTTTTGTTTTTGGGTGTTGGTTGGAAAAACTTTGGTTGTTTTAGCCATGGCCAAGAAAACAGCAGGAACAATTAACAATTTCAAGGGAATTACAGTTTTAGAATGTTTTTGTGAGATATTTCTTGGAGCAAATTTTTTTAAAATATTTTACTTGTTGGCATTATTTGAAATTGTTTATTTGCAGAGCTTTAAAAATTTAAAACACTAAATAAAATTAAACTTCAGGTGCGAAAAGTTTAAATGAAATTAACCAAAACACATAAATGGTATAATAAAATCCTATTCTTCATTGCAATTAATCTTAAACAACATAACAAGATAAATAACCAATAAATAGATTTAAGAATTCCAGGAACAATAATAAATAATGTAAACATAAGAAACTATCTGACGAATTTATTTTTTTTAAGAACTTTTGCATTTATTTTGCAAACAAAAAAGCCAAAAAACACTGTAAATTATAAACAATTCTAGTTTTTCTAATGATATTTTTAATGATTTTTAACTTTAATGTACTTTTTTTTGTTCTTTAAAATACAAACTATTTTAGGATAAGTGAAACGCAGTCCGGCAAGGCGCTTTCAAGATCGTAAAGTTGTTTTATTTAGGAAAAATCAAGATTAAAAAATCCTATTTGGTATCCTGAACTTTCCTTTCATTCATTTATATCGTGAATTTAATTTTCTATGACCTTAAAGTATTTAATTCAATATTATGCCACGCTTCATCGAAAATTCTGAATGAAATCTATCAACAACTTTTCAAAATTCTACCAATAATATTTGCCTTTAATCAACTCTCGCATTAGCTGCTGCTACTAAAAGTCCGAATTTCGAATTTCCGAATAAAAATGAGTAAAAGAATAAATAAATGGAAGCACTTGGCAAAAAGCGCAAATCCCAACATCATTATGGCTATAAATGTATATATATAGATAGATATATGGAACTTTTGCAATTGGAAACACATTTTCACACACACTCATAGAGATTTCGATGTTGGCTCGTCAATCGTCAAAGCGTGAGTTGGGGGCGTGGCCTGCCTGCAGGTTAAAAGGCGAACAGAAATAAATGTGGCTGTTGATTTTTGCACATTTTCTACTCGTTAGCTGTAGGGCAACGTTAAGAAGGATGCTGGGGGGGGGGGGGGAAGGGGGGTGCCACAAAGTTTAGGGGAGTAGGGTACAAATTTGGACAGGTCCCACATAAATTTATCGAAGCGAGCGAATAGCAGAATTTCCTTTTCAGCCGGCTGGCAAGTGCTGCTATATTTATTTATAGTCCAAAAGTTGGCAGCTAAAGAAAAATAAATTTGCTTTTTATGTCTATATCTGCATGTTGCATGGGAATGTTGCACGCAAAATGCGAGATAAATGGAAATGGGTTAACTTCGTTGCCGTTGATGTGCGATGTGTTTTATTCATGAAACGCAAAATTCACTCAATGAAATAAATCTGTCAAAAATGCGAGCGAAAGAGAGAGAGATAACAATTATATTTATCATTGAATAAGAGGCTCGACTAGTCGACAATTTGCAACAGCATGCGGCAACTGTCAAGGCAATTTGTTGTTGCTGCAACAAATTCCCCAAAACCGCCAAAACGCCAAACGCTTAAAAAATGCCATCAAAAAAGTTGTTGCAAGCGCTGCGTGCGGCGTCTCCGACTAGACGTAATTAAAAACCAAAGCAAATACCAAACAAACAAGTCGGCTAACTTTAATTGTTAAACTTTGTTCAAGTGTATTGAAATAACTCTAGTTTGCAAACTTATCTGCAGACACTTTATCGCGATGAAAACTGTGTACAGTTAGCTAAATGGATTTTTTTTTCTAAAGCATGCGGATAATATTTCGAAAGCAAACAAATTGCAAACACAATTTATCAGATCTTACTTTTTTTATTTAACAAATTTATTGGTATGGCACTTTATTTAAGTGTTTTACGGCTTATATGATCGAAAAATTTATTTTAAATTTTAAGCTTCATTAAGTAAGGATTTGTATGATTTTGGCCTGATTGATGGAATTGCTTCTTTTGAAATATTATGAAGATGATTAAACTATTTCTTATTTTTTTAAGTTTACGTTGAAAAAACTTATTTTAATACACTTTAATTCTCGAAAACGAAATGTTTTTAGATGAATGAATGATTGATCTTAGTAAATATTGATGAAATACTATGACAAAAAGTTTGTCTTACTTTTTTTAAGTTTCTTACATTTGTTTCCTAAAAAGAAACTCATAAATAAAGCTTATAAAGTTTGAAATATGAATCCATTTCAAAATCAAGGGTATCTAATTGTTAAAACTAACTAAAGTTAAACTTTTTCTTTTGTGTTTTCCTTTGCACAACAATTTGTTTGTCTAGCCAAAAGAATGCGCTTAAAAGCCAAAGAAAGCCGTTACCAAAACACACTACAACAACGACTAATTAACTGAAATATCAACCATATATATATATATACACAAATACTTACACAGATAACTCTTTAGCCTTGATTAGTTGGGTGCAACCAGTTTGGGTTGACTTTTGTATTTGGGCTTTGGCTGTTTGTGTGTGAAATCGTCGTCGCCAGCTCATTAGGCAATTGCCATACCGGAAACTATTTGGCCATAATATTTGGTCATTTTTCCTCAACACTTGCGGTTGCTTGTTGTTGCCTGTTGTTGCCTTGTTGGCCAATTAAGCCATTTCCATGCTGCATACAGCATCTGCGTTGCATCTATCAATTTGTCAGTATGCCAGGCAGCCTTTGATTGACACATTGATACAGTTGTTGTTAGTATCTTGCCTTTTTGACAGTTTTTACTAACTAACGTTGGCAACGACAGGTTGTGATTTCTTTGAGTCTCTCTCTCTTTACGTTG
Source organism: Scaptomyza tumidula (assembly GCA_035044465.1). Lineage (NCBI taxonomy): Eukaryota > Metazoa > Arthropoda > Insecta > Diptera > Drosophilidae > Scaptomyza > Scaptomyza tumidula. The sequence continues at coordinate 123,249 of JAWNNW010000034.1, forward strand.
TTGAGGCCATCATTTAAATGCCTGCATTTGAGTTCCAACAATGGCCAAACAATTTGTTTGCCATTGAAAGCATCTCAAGTATGGAGCGATCAAATGTGGCATCATCAAGTACAAGTGCTTGCTGCTGCTGCTTTTGCTGCTGCTGCTGCTTCGTCTGGCTAAGAGCCATGAAATTGCACAAAACGCTAGAGTAGGCATAATTAACAATAAGTGTATCTATATAGCATAGAAGTATCTGTTTTTACAAAGGGTCCACACAATGCATAGAATGGAATGGAAGATACACACCGTGAGAAAAAGTATGAGTATTTCTTTATTGTTTCGCAGCTAAACTTTAGATTGCTAGAACTTCATCAAACGTGATCGGTTTTCTTAAACCAAGGGCTTTTGAATCAGGGCTTGAGCTCTAAAATGAAACTGAGTTTATTTTTAGAAATTTAGAAAAAAAAAGGAAATAATTCTGATGAAACTCGTAGCTATAAGTTTGTCAAAAACTTAACCGATTTATGAAAATGAAGTCTTGGTAATCATGACTTAACTTCTACAATTGAAAGGCATTTAAAGTTGAAAACGCAATTTTTTGTATTTATAACCATAACCTCGCCAAAACTCAGCTGATTTTTAATTTTAAAGGCTTTTTAGTCATGAACTAACCTCTAGAATTAAACTTCATTCAAAGTGTTTGTTGGTCGGAAAAAGTTTTCCGTAAAATTCAACTTTAATAAACCTTAAAAAACGATAACTTTGTCAAAACCGTGCAGATTTAAAATTGGATTAAATCCTAAAAACTCCGATTTATAGCAGATTTTCTTCGTAAAATTAAGAACTTGTATTTCCAATACCAATTTCCCATTTTTCTTAGTTTTCTGTTTCGTTTTGCTCTTTAAAACACTTTTTGACTGCGCATTCAAATGAAATTCCGAATTAAGTGTTCCTCTTTCACACGCTTTGTTTTTGTATAGAAAATCACCCCTATGACTCACAGACCCAAAAATGCACAAGACTTATAATACAACAAAAATCCAAATGAAAATTTCCCACCATATTATTAAAACGTTCGCTGAGCTGAAGTAGTTGTAGTTGTTGTAAGTAAGCTTGTATCTTCCGCTTCTTCTTTTTCTTCTTGTTTAAATGCGTTTTACACTTAAACGCTGTTAATTTCGTTGTTACGCTTGAGACAACCGTAACAAACGGCTCAAAGCATCTAGATAACATATAAATGAAAAGAAAAAGAAAAGAAATTTCCCAGTTACAAAAGGCAATATTTTCACCCAAAGAAATTAAATCAAAATTTAAAGAGAGGGAAGTTAAGAGCTTTGGCTAAATGTTGACGAAAAAAAAAGCCAACAATCCTTTTCATTTCTTCTTGAATGCTGTCATATGTTATTGCTTAAAAGTACGTCATGCAACAGCAACACAACAACAACAATGAAGCTTTTAAGCTGGCGTTGCTGTTGTTGTCGAGCTAGAATTTATTATTTCCGCCAACATGTTGCACGACACACTATTAAACAAAAAAACAAGCAGCGCTGCCCCACCAAAAAACACAGAGAGAGAAATAAAGGGTGGTTGACAGGCATACTGTTTGTTTCATTGAGTCATGCGAGCAAGCAGCGCAGCGGCAGAGCAACAGGTACGCATGCGCAACGTTGCCGTCAACAATGCTGCTGCTGCTGAGGGTGGCCGCTGAAGGGGAACGCAGTCGCAGCAGCAACAGCAGCAGCAGAAAACGCAGCGAAACGCGTTCAGTACTGCGGGCTGCTTTAGTTTAATTTGGTCTACCTTGTAGTTGTAGTTGTTGTTGGTTTTTTGTTTTTCGTGTTTTGTTTTTGTTACAGTTGTTGTTAGTGTTGTTGCTGTTATCGGCGCAATTCCGCCTTTTGAAATTTGCTGCTCTGTTGAGCTCTTTTTTCTAGGTTTTTTTTTTGGTTTTTATTTTACACTTGATGAACTCTGCCAGGCAAATGCAGTTGGGGGAGACAGCAGTTCGAATAAAAGGGAAAAGAGAGACAGAGTGAGAGTGGGAGAGAGAGAGAGAGAGCGAAATGTGAGTTGTAAAGAAGATACAACACTTTTAAGTTTGACTCAATGTTAAGGACATTTAAAACTGTTAACAGCTATCATTAACAGCGCTTTAACATTTGATGCTATTCACAATGATTTGAGTTGCATTTCTTTAGGTTGCGTCACATCTGATGCCGACTCCAGGCAGTTGTGAAGGCTGTTATCATAAATTCAATTATTCGTTAATCTGCAACTCAAACTCGCCAAGAGGCACTTTTGCAGCTTTAGTTTAAAGCTTAACATAGCAAACAACAACAAACCAAAAGCAATAATAATAAAAACAAACAAACATTTCGCTAGGTCAAAGCAATCATCACAAAATCTATCTCTAAGCCAAATATAAGAGTGGGCGAGTACTACTACTGGATCCAGTAGATTCGTAACTAGCAAAGAAGAAACGTAATAATCATAAACAAACAAACAATTTGCCATTACACACATTTTTTTGTTGTTGTTGTTATGGCAACTGCTCAAAACTAATTTCATGGCTTTAGTGTAGTGTAGTGTAAAGCTAAAGCTAAAGCTAGAGCTGAACAATAACGCAAAAGCCAGACAGCAACAAATTGAAATGCTCGTCGTAATAAGGTCAAATGTGTTGCATACAAAAAGGTCACGGAAACGTGGGCGCTGCACTGCACATTGCGCTATCAGGCGCCATTTCATTTGGGTGGGTGGCCTCCACTTCCTTGGCTCCTCAGAATTTGAATGCAACGCCAAATGCGCCCCAAGCGGCCAAAAAAAGCGACGAAAAACGTAGATAGCGATAAGACCGAAGAGGAGAGACCAAGACCTCGGCTTCGTCGACATTGTCGTTGCAGTCCTTTCCGCAACAAAACAAAGTCAAAATCCAAACAAAGACCTCGTCGGAATGTGACTCGGTAAGAAGGTTATGACTATAAGATGCCCTGTAAATGGTGTTTCGAATAAGAAGTAAGGTCAAAGGAATACAAAACTTCAAGGTTTAGGATGTTGTCAAACAAAAATATAAAGAAATTAATTTTAATATTAAATAAAGAAAGAGAATAGTAGGAATGAACTTTAAAAAATTGTTTTTTCCTATTTTATTTTTCTTCATGGTATTATTTTTTAGTTGCGTAGATTCTTCTGATTTATTCTTTATGCAAGGACGTTTCTTTCTTAAACTTTTATTATTTTGGCGATTTTCAACTTTTGTATAATTTTCGGGTATCTTATTCAATCTTGCTTAGCCTAGCAAGCTCAAAAAATCCAGGAAATATTGCACATAAATCTTTTGTAGAGAATCTACCTTCTTCCGGTGCTTTCATGCATTACGCCCGCATTGAGCCTTTTGGGTTACAGGGTACATACAAATATATAAACTGAAAACAAAACAATGCCAAAGAAAAACGTTGAAATAATGACAGCCCCAGGAGGAGGGCTGGCTATATATATTCTTGTTGTTGTTATTGTTGATGATGCTGGGGCTTTTTGGGGAGTGTGTGTGGAGAGAGAGAGAGAGATGGGGTGGGGAGATTCAACTCACTGACAACTGTGATGCTGAAATCAAAACACGACTGAAATAAAACAATGCAACAGACACAAAAAAAAAGTGCAACGCGCCAGCTAAACAATACCTAAAGAGTTGGTGTGTGGTGGGGGGGTGGTAGGGAGGGTACGCATATTATCTATGTGGCCATTAATGAAAATGGCCAACATGCCGGGCAGGGGGCAAGAGGTAATTGAGGGGTGTAGTCTGTTTGTGCCCGCATTGTTTTCATTTCAGAAAAGTGCTCCGTTTTCGCATGCTTAATTATGGCCATTGACATGCAACATGTTGCACGGACAGCCCCGCATCTTGCTCTGCATACAGATATATACAAACTAATAAGCGACCGAGCGTTGTCTGTTGGCAATTTGGCATTGTTGTTGTTGTTGTTGTTGTTGCCACAGTTGCACAGATGTAGAGTTGCAAAGTTTTTCTTCTCTACCACTCCAGAGCCTATCAAATTAATCATGCGGTATCGCATTTCGCCAAAACAGTCGGCAGTCAGCAGCCAAACAGTGCCAGTTACATTTATAGCTCAATTCGTACTTTTTTTTGCCACCCACTTGTGCCGCATGTGCCACAACAACAACAACCACATAAACAGCAACACTTGCCTGGCAATTTAAGTGCTTCTTTTTTTTTTGGCTGCGACATAAATTACTTTCAGGCCTGGCTAAAAGAGCTCTTTAAATTTAGACTCTCACGATGTTGTTGTTGTTGTTGTTGCTGTTGCTGTTGCTGTTGTGGCATGCTACCGTATCTTTATGTTGTTGCATCTGTGCGATGCTTAAAGTGTTTCATAAATCAACTGACTCTTTTTGCTTTACAGGTTTTTTGTGTTTGTTTTAATTAGTTTTTTGCACTTCTTTTATTAGTTTCGGTAATTGTCAAATAAGCTCATTCATACATTTTTGGGAGTGTCAACAATTGGTTTTTCGTTAAGTTAGCTAACTTCCGTTTGGCGTTTATGATATATTTAAGTTATAAGCCGGTTATGACAATTAAAACTTGGCTTAAAGTATTAAAAAGCAGTGATATTACAGGTTGGTACGATTATTGTTACTTAAAATCTTTTGCAACATTTTTACAACCCTTAAAAGTAATTAGTTAACCTAACCTCAAACTTCCTGTAATACTTACAAGCCTTAAAACCGTCCGATTTGAAAAAAGGAAAGGCTATCAAAGCTAGAAGCAGCAGATTTTAAATATAATCCATAGGCAAAGCACATTTGCTTCAATTCATCGAAAACAATTACCATTTTCGATATACACACGTGTTATCGATAACAAATCATGTTTTGACATACGCTCGATATCGATAAAAGTTCAAATTCCAATTATCGATATACACTTGTTATCGATAACAACTCCTGTTTTACAAAAACACTTTCTATCGATAACAAATCATTTTTTTAAAATACGCTCGATATCGATAATAGTTCAAATTCCAATTATCGATAACAAATCAGTCTTGAATTTTCCAAAATCAGCTCTAGCTCTAAAAACTATTCAATAATTTTTCAAATTCCGTACTAATTTCAATATAATTGGTTAAAAATGAACAAAGATATCGAAGGTTCAAGTTTACTTAAGCTGTTAATTTCGTCCTTTTTTCTACACTGTTCCGTGAATTAAATGAAATTTAATAAATAAACGTTCCTAAGGTCACAATAAAAATCCTTTCAAATTGTTTTCAACAGTTTCACTCAACTTAATCCATTCAGCTTCTCTTTGCTGCTGTTTTTGTAAGCCAAATCCTTAGCTGCAGGCAATTTAATGCTAATGAGCCACGGCGCGCCTGGAAGCATTAAATATATAATTTAATTTAAAGAAAAATTGTTTAGCTGCCAGGCAACAAGGGGCAAAAAAGAATATATAAACAACACACAAACACTCACACTCAAACGCTTCAAATATGTGTTAAAAGGCAATTAAACGCAATTAGCCAATTAGCATGGGTCATCAGCGCCAGCAGCAAAAGCAACAGCCAGTTGGCCGAGTGAGCTGGCTTGCAGCAACAACAAGTAGTCAAAAACATTAGCAACGACTTCCGTTAGAATAAAAACTGAAAAACCAAAAAAGAACAAAAAAACATATTTAAAATTGTGCACGCTGTGTATTTTTTTTTTTGTAACTCAACTCTTAAGCGTGCAAATCGTTGTCCCAATTTTTTCAAGCATAAAAACTGACGACCGCCAGAAATAGAGAGCCCCCCAAAGAGAGACAGAGAGCGAATCAAAGAGCTTTGCTCATAAAGTTGCTTAAATATAACTTTAAAAAAAGAAAAAAAAATAGTTATAATAATATCTTTTATTTTGCAATCAGCAAATGCGAGTAGACACATAAAAAAGAATTATTATGCAATTTTTTTTTGCTCGGATTTCGTGTCTTTTTTAGTTAATGCATGATAATGCTTTTCAGTCGCCGACTCGCTCGAACATATGTGTGTGTGCGTTTATATGTATTTGTGTGTTTTTATATATATAATGATCATAAGTTATTTTATAAGGTGCCCCGCTTCGTTGGGCAAGCTGCCTACCTGTCTGCCACATGTGTGGCCTGCTTTAAGATGACCTAACAGCTAGGCTAAAGAACTTGAGATGGGTTGAGATGATGTGAAGAGATTTCGTATTTGGGCGATCATAAAAACCCAATTTTGCAACTTAAGATAGAACTGGAACAATAGAAGAAAGAAGAAAACGAGGGGCATTAGCATCGTATGAAAGTTATTATAAACTGCGAACAGAAGCTAAGAAACTTATTATGGGTTAAGTAGGTGGGTGGCGATGCTTAAATTTAAGTTAGTTATAAGAATGTTAGGTTGGTTTCTTTAAGCTTTTGAGCCTCATAATTTCGAATTGGGAACTTAAGATGGTATTAACAGTAAGAAAGGGAGGATAGGAAGATACAAATATAATGATATTCTAGAACTAAGATCAGATTACCTATTGCTTGCTTTAACATACATTGTCTAAGCTGGGAGTTTAGTAGAACCGCATGGAAGGCAGATTGAATCTGACTGATATGCTGTTGAAACAAAGAAGCTTAAGAAAAACTTGGCTGTTTCGAAACGGAAATTTGCTTAAGATCTGCTTTCTTCCAACCTAATGCGAATCTTTGCTGCTTAAGACATTACTAGTATCTGTCAGAAGAATTAAGGGCGCGATGAAATCTGCATGCTTTCCGCTTTAAAACAGCTTTAATACCAAATTTCACAGCTTAAGATTGGTTTTAATAATTCTCATGCCAAAAGTTACTATTTACTACAAACAACATTTAACACAAAGAAACTGGAAACGTCACAACCTAAGATATTAGGTATAGAAGAGGGAGTGTTATTTATCATCAGAAAGCCGCATTCAAAATGCCAAATTTAGCAGCCTAAAAGATCATGCTTAAGATATTTGGATAGAAACAGAAAGCAGCTTTCTATCTATAAAAATTGCCAAAAAAAAAAAATTTCACAGCCATTACTTTGCAGCTGCCCACACAAAATAGCCATATATATTGAACAAATGATGATCAAATTGGATTGTTTCGTTTTTAATTTGCAGCTCTTCTTTTCTTTCGTACATGAATTTTTGATTAGTTCAGTTCGTTGAACTGGTTTGCCTTAAAAGTGAATTCTGCCGAAAATCACACAAAACAAAAAAAAAAATTATAAAATACCAAATATGCACATATAGATGAGGGATATATATATATTGTGTGAACACAGTAAAATCGCGTGTGTTGCTTTATAAATAATGTAATGTAGGTTCCCTCGCCAAAAATTGACGACGCGTTCAGCATTTTAAAAACAATTTCCAACGCTATTTAAGTTTATGGTCAGCTCTTAAATTTATTACTAACGGCCACTCAAGTTTTATGTTCTCAACCAGATGCTGGTTGCAAGAACAGAAGCAAACAAATAAACAATTTTATAATGTGTAAATAAATTCGAAATTGTTGCTGGAAAACCTATATATCCTAGACATAAGAGTGTTGAAGAATTCTGTTAACAACTTCTTGGATTATAAGATAAAGTTTGAATGCACTTAGCCAAGTGAACATATTAAATTGCAGTTGCAATCGAGAACAATATATATATAGAGAGCGAGCGAGCGAGAGAGCGTTAGCGTGGCAAATTAATGTTACTTCACACATTGAATTATGAGTTTGCCACAAGCGGCGCATAAATAAAATCAGTCTACCGAAACCCAACGTCGACGCGACCCAAAATAATCAAAATACACACCGGCAAAGTGCAAAAAAGCAAAAATTGCAGACATTAAGTTAACCGATATCGAAATACCCTATCGGTAGTAAGAAGTTGTATATTATTATGACAGCTATGATTACTAATGGTAAAAAAAATCTATCAGTAGCATAAGAAAAAAGTTTTTTTTTCAAATATTTTCTCTATCGTTTTTGTCAGTTGTAAGTATGTTAAACTTCCTGATCTCAACATGTTAATAGTATTCCATCAAATCTGGCAACCATACCAAGTTTCATTAAGATATCTTAACAAACATCCAAGTTCGGATAGAACAGTTTTACCCGATTCCAAGGCAAATTATTATGGAATAGCTAAAGCGTTGCCAACTTCATATACTACGTATTACATAACAAAAGCAGAATACCCCTTTCTCCCTTACCTTTTAAAACAGAAAAATCCATCTCAAAAAGCAAAGAATGAACAAAAAAACAAAAAAAAAACGTGCCAAACTTTTGTTCACGGCGTCATCGTTGTTGTTGTTGTTGAAGCTCCAAGCTCATCATGTATGCAGGGCGCGCATTATGTTTGGATTTTTGAACACCTCCCCCCTCCTGACCAATCCTCATGCCAGTGCAAGGCAGCGGTAAAAATTTGCTGCACGAGTGTCGAACCTATTTGTAGTTATCAGAAAATTAAAAAGAACGTGTGCCACAAGGAATGGAGGGAGGGGTAGTGGGACAAGTCAAGCAACGGTAGACGGTGACTGAGGCAATGAGGTAACGCGCAGTCGTGCGATTCTAACTGTGCTTTGCTTTAAGTGAAATAAATTTATCGACGAGCAAAAGAAGCAGAAGACGAAGAAAAAGAAAAAGAAGGTTAAAATGTTAAGGCAATGTTACGACAACGGGACGCCGCATGCTGCACGCCTTAGAGTAACGCTTAAAAAGCAGTGCGTAAATAACAACAACAATAACCCACCCCACCGATACCGTTATCACAGCTTCTGTGCTTTTATTTTATGCTTTCGAGCGAGCAATCTTGGCACGTCTTTTACGATGCCAAACGTCGCGTAACTACTTAAGATATCAATTTGCATTTAATGACTTCATAAGGCAGCATGTAAAACGACAACAATCACTTAAAATCACATGTCACGCCTGCATTATATTACTATATAGTTGTTGCATTTGTTAAGAATGCGCTCCAAATACACACAAACGCTGAGCAATTGTAGATAACTTTTCACCTTGAAAATGCATTAACGACAAAAGAGAGAGGGAGAAAACCTAACAGAAGCACTCTCACGCACACTCAGCACGCTCTCAATGTAA
>JAWNNW010000036.1:0-77715 GCA_035044465.1 Scaptomyza tumidula
TTCATTTTTATACCCTGATCCCATTAAAAATGGGAAATAAGGGTTGTTTGGGACCCAGACACCCTGTTAATCTTTCGTGTTTCTTCTTTGGTAATAGTCGCCGTTTGATGCGTTATCTGTTATGTTATGTTATCTTAAGTTTATCTAATCACACACGCACATAGACAAAGCGCAGCTTCACTTAATATGTATGTGTAAAAGCTTTGACCAAGCGCGTGGTCAACCAGAACTTCACGTTTTGATTTGGGCTGCTCTTATCTTTGTGCGTGAGCGTACAGTCAGTCATATTTTTGCTAACAATGCAACCACAGCGCATCGCGATCTATAAGTTAATTTAAGTGTCCGGTGAAACCAAATAAACATCATTTTGAACAGTAACACTTCAAGGCGTTCCATTTATAAACATATTTTTGGTCCTTCGAGCCGGATCGCCAGTTACACGTTTGGTTTCGGGACATTTACATTAACTTTTGTATTTGCCGACGGTGATCTATAGATTGCTACATCGTATAGAACCGTCTCCTAACCTCGATCGTTATGCGGAGTGTGATTCAACAAAGGGGCTTCTGCAAAACCCAAATCACTCGTGCGCATAATAATGCTATTAAATTTGTGGACGACATTCAGTCTATACCGACACTAGTCGTTCGTTTAAAACAACTGCAAGACAACTACATGCGCTTCGTACGGCTCTCTGAAGAGATGTACGCATTCCAGTCTGAAGAAGGTTGGGAAGACCCAGAAAACGAATTGGATACATATGAGGAGAAGCATTATGCTACCTATGCCCTGTTAAGTAACTCACTAGAGGCATTACAGGCTACGGTCGCTGATACTCGTCCGCCAGTTCTAGATCAGACGCCGAATACTTCTCAGGGAGGGCACGTGAACTTTCAGTTTGAGCGGATCAAACTTCCTACCTTTTCGGGAAACTATGAGGATTGGAAACACTTTTCGGACATGTTTACTGGATCGATTGCGTCTAATGAAAGCCTCACTGATTGCCAAAGATTTCATTATTTAAAATCTTACCTGTCTGGCGACGCGTTAGCGTTAATCAAACATATTGCGGTTACTAACGAAAACTACAAGGAAGCATGGGACAGGCTGGACAAGCGATACAACAAACAATCGCTAATCATCCGTTCATTCTTGAACAGTTTCATGACGCTTGCTAATGCCGCAACCACAAACATCACCACAATACGTAAATTGGCAGACGGCGCTGACGAAGTTATTCGTGGATTGCGCGCAATTAATTGTGACCATCGGGATCCCTGGCTTATTTTCATATTGTTATCAAAGTTGGATGTCGAAACTCGCCAAGCATGGGCACAGCGCACAGAATCTGAGGAAGTTGGTGTGTCCATCAACCAATTTTTGAAATTTCTAACCTCACGTTGCGACACATTAGAAGCAAGTCAACTCGTTCGTACACCACAGGCTCGACGATTAGCTACAACACATCACGCGGATGCTCACCAGCGACGGGATGAGCCACAGTGTTCTGCATGCCAGCAGAATCATCAACTTTTCAGATGTAACCAATTCTTAGCATTGGACATCGCAGCTCGCCGAGATCTTTTGAAGACAAAGAAGCTCTGTTTTAATTGCCTCAGCCCCTCACACATGGTTGGCAATTGTACATCGAAAAACACGTGTCGGATCTGCCAGCGCAAACATCATTCTTTGGTGCACGGTCCGCAGCAGCACAGTGACCGTGGTATCAACGTTGTGCAAGCAAACATTGCCAACAGCGATCTTCTTTCAAGTTCACGAGCTGAATCTTCAATTGTCATCAAACAGCCTCAACTACTAGAAGGGGAGACCAATCCTCCCACCAACAGCAACTTTTCTCATCATACCCTGGAGAATATTCCGAATGTTGGTTCGCAAACACTTTTGCCAACCATTCTTGCAGACGTTATCGACGCCTGGGGAAATACTACAACTTGCAGGATGCTTCTGGACACAGGATCTACTATTACAATGGCATCGGAATCATTTGTCCAGCGGATAGGCGTGCGTCGAACGCACGCACGCATTTCAGTTCTTGGTCTTGCAGCCAACAGTGCTGGCGTTACTCGAGGACGCACAGTCTTTAAGTTGCGCTCTCGCAATTCGAACCAAGTCATCGAATTGACTTCGTTTATCTTGACTACGCTGACGTCGTCGCTACCAGGGCAGGCTCTAGACACCTCTTCTCCAGCGTGGAAGCAAATTTGCGCGCTTCCGTTAGCTGATCCAACTTTTTGCACACCGGGATCTATTGACGTTATCGTTGGATCAGACCAACTATGGTCTCTATATACTGGAGAAAGAAAATCTTTTGGTAACAACTTGCCTATAGCTCTCAATACAATTTTTGGTTGGATTATTGCCGGTTCGTACGCTGTAATCAATGAACCCATATCTCCTGCCGTCATACACCACGCAGACCTTGACACTATGGTTCGGTCTCTCTTGGAGATGGACAGTATTCAGCCCAGTCAAGCCCTCTTAGACGCCAGTGATCCAACAGAGCGTCATTTTGTGTCCACTCACAAGCGCTCCCAAGACGGAGCGTATATTGTCGAGTATCCGTTTAAGGATGAAGCGCCACCTTTCGCTTCAACACTACCACAGGCCATCAATCGCATGGTCTCACTAGAACGAAAATTTCGTCGCTACCCAGAGCTTAAGCAGCAATACGTAAATTTTTTGGATGACTACTTGGAACGTGGTCATATGGAGCAGCTTCCATCAACTCAAGCTGAGGAATGCTCTGAGACTTGCGTATATTTGCCGCATCATGCCGTTTTAAAGTTGGATAGTCCAACTACCAAATGTCGGGTAGTTTTTGATGGATCTGGAAAGGACAGCTCTGGGATTTCGCTCAACGAAAGACTTCATATTGGTCCACCGATTCAACGTGATCTTATCGGCGTGTGCCAACGCTTCCGACAGCAACGATATGTTTTCTGCGCCGATATTGAAAAGATGTTTCGTGGAATTCAGGTTTGCAAACCCCACACCAATTTTCAAAGAATTGTTTGGCGTCCGAATGAGAATGAACCACTGCTTCATTTTCGCCTGCTGACGGTTACGTATGGGCTAGCACCCTCTCCGTATCTGGCTGTTCGAGTTTTAAAGCAGTTAGCCGAAGATCATCGCCTAGAGTACCCTAATGCAGCACGGGCTTTAACCTTGGACGCTTACGTAGATGACATCTTAACGGGATGCGACTCGGTTGATGAGCTTTTGTTGCTGAAAACTGAGCTTGTTGGACTTCTAGATCAGGCGAAGTTCAAACTACGTAAATGGAGCTCCAACTGTGGGCGCCTTCTGCAGTCCGTGCCCTACGAGGATCGTTGTTACGACTCTGTCCAACTTAACAACAGGTCAATGGTGGAACCCCCTGTCAAGATCCTCGGCCTTCAGTGGAATCCAACTCGAGATGTGATGTTCATCAAAGTAACAGATTTTGATACAAGCACTACCCTTACAAAACGTGAATTACTATCGCAACTTTCCAAAGTCTACGACCCGCTTGGTTTGGCTGCTCCAACCACAGTACTACTTAAACTCGTATTTCAAGAAAGTTGGACCTCAGTCATGCAGTGGGATGATCCGATTCCCGAGGCTATGAGCTCACGCTGGAGAGCACTGGTGGAAGATTTACCATCGCTCACACAATGCCAAGTACCTCGATATATCGCCACGCCATTTCAACAAATCCAACTGCATGGATTTGCTGACGCGTCTATGCATGCCTATGGAGCTGTAGTCTACAGTCGGGTTGCAGTTGGAGACAGTTTCCACATCACTCTTGTAGCTGCTAAAACAAGAGTGGCTCCACTCAAGCCAGTATCCATTCCACGCTTGGAATTGAATGCTGCTCTGCTCCTTTTACGTTTACTGACCGTAATCAGAACTTCATTAACGATTCCTATTTTCAGCATCAATTGCTGGACAGATTCAGAGATAGTGCTACACTGGTTGTCAGCACCACCACGGCACTGGAACACATACGTCTGCAACAGAACTGCAGAAATCCTGAACGATTTTCCACGTAGCTGCTGGGGCCATGTACGTTCGGAGGACAACCCTGCCGACTGCACCTCCAGAGGACTTCACCCGTCAAAACTTCTGGAACATGAACTTTGGTGGAAAGGTCCGCCCTGGCTGGCCATGCCACAACCCAATTGGCCACCGTCGACCAGCAAATTTCGAGTTTTGTCCAATCCTGAGGTCGACATTGAGAAACGTTCAAACCAGCCAACAACTCTACATAGCTTTCCTGACGAAAGTATCGCCGAGTTGTTAATCAATAAGATTTCATCATGGACGCGTTTGGTCAGGGTAACGAGCTATTGTTATCGCTTTGTTAACAGACTCCGCTCATCCCATGGGATTACGTCTACGTTTCTCACATCAACAGAGCTGCTGGAAGCAACAGGACAACTCATTCGGCATATCCAACGAAAGGCTTTTTATAAGGAGTACCAAAACCTAGAAAATCGATGTCAGCTTCATGCAAAATCGCAATTATTGCGATTTTCCCCATTTCTAGATGAGTATGGAATAATGCGAGTAGGAGGACGAATCGAGAAGTCAACTCTGGGTTACAACGCCAAGCATCCAATTTTGATACCTAAGAGCTCTCCAATGGCTGGATTACTCGTTCAACATTTTCATGTCAGACATTTTCACACAGGAGTTGATGCAACATTCATCAATATTCGTCAGCAATATTGGATCATGGGTGCCCGAAACCTCGTCCGAAAGGCTATTTTTCGATGCAAACGCTGTTTTCTCCAACGCAGGTGCACCAGTAACCAGATAATGGGAGAGTTGCCTACTCCTCGAGTTCAAGCAAGCCGTTGCTTTCAACATACAGGCTTGGATTATGCGGGTCCGTTCTCAATAAAGGAATCGAAGGGACGGACACCACGGATCGGAAAGGCATGGTTTTCAATCTTCATATGTCTAACAACTAAGGCACTTCATATTGAAGTTGTAAGCGACCTAACTACCGAGGCCTTTATCGCAGCGTTTCAACGGTTCATCGCCCGCCGATCAAGGCCAACTGATCTTTATTCAGATAACGGAACCACTTTCCATGGCAGTAATCGTATTTTAGATGAAATGCGGCTTCTGGCCATGAAGCAAGCCAAGGATGAAAGGTTAGCCAACTTTTTCGCCAACGAAGGAATTGCTTGGCACTTCATACCCCCTTCTGCGCCCAATTTTGGAGGTATATGGGAAGCGGGAGTTCGATCAATAAAACTACACATGCGACGCGTTTTGGGAGTCACAGCTTTAACGTTCGAGGAACTTTCTACAGTTTTGACGCAGATTGAGGCCATCCTCAATTCACGCCCTCTTTGCCCATCGGGTGACAATACTTTAGATCCGCTCACGCCTGCTCATTTCTTGACAGGATCTCCATATACTGCGCTACCGGAACCATCCCGTCTTGAGCTCCCCATAAACAGATTAGAGCGCTGGAACCAATTGCAAGCGAGGGTTCAAAGTTTTTGGAACCGTTGGCATTTGGAGTATCTGACATCTCTTCAGGAACGTTCAAAGTGGCAGTTAGAGAAAACCAACTTAAAGGTCGATACTCTGGTCGTACTCAAGGAAGCTAATATGCCACCATCCAAATGGACCCTAGGACGTATCACTGAGGTGCACGCTGGTCAAGATGACAAGGTCAGGGTTGTTACAGTTAAAACCGCCAACGGAATTTACAAACGCCCAATCACTAAAGTTGCTGTACTGCCTCTTTGCTGAACAATCGTTCAGGGGGGCCGGTATGTTTAGGACCCAGACACCCTGTTAATCTTTCGTGTTTCTTCTTTGGTAATAGTCGCCGTTTGATGCGTTATCTGTTATGTTATGTTATCTTAAGTTTATCTAATCACACACGCACATAGACAAAGCGCAGCTTCACTTAATATGTATGTGTAAAAGCTTTGACCAAGCGCGTGGTCAACCAGAACTTTACGTTTTGATTTGGGCTGCTCTTATCTTTGTGCGTGAGCGTACAGTCAGTCATATTTTTGCTAACAATGCAACCACAGCGCATCGCGAACTATAAGTTAATTTAAGTGTCCGGTGAAACCAAATAAACATCATTTTGAACAGTAACACTTCAAGGCGTTCCATTTATAAACAAGGGTATAATGAAGTTGTGCAAAAGTATGTAACAGGCAGAAGGAAGCATCTCCGACCCCATAAAGTATATATATTCTTGATCAGCATCAACAGTCGAGTCGATATAGCCATGTCCGTCTGTCCGTCTGTCCGTCTGTCCGTCTGTATGTATGAACGCGTCGATCTCAGAGACTATAAGAGCTAGAGACTCCAGATTTGGAACTTAAGCTCGCCTAATCCCTAGGCAGTACAAGTTTGTTTCCGATTTTCGATAACTCTTCCCGTTTCCGATATACACATGGGATCGATAACAAAAAAATCTTGAATTTTGAAAACTTTGAGATGCAGTTTGAATTAAAAAACAAAATAATGACAATCTGTGAAATTTTTATCGAAATCGGATAATAAACACCGGAGATATGGGACATTGAAGTTGTGTATGCAGTATGCAGTATGCGCGTACACACGCACACACACCTACTTGCAAGCACTGACTGTACGCGGAAAGTATAGGGATCAGGGTATCGTCTAGTCGGGATATCTCGACTAGAGCCTTCTTACTTGTTTCCTTTCCGCCTGTTGGAACAAAGTACAAAGGAACTAAAAACGTTTTAGCTTACGCTTTGATATCCTCTTATTCGCACTCATATTGCAACAAAGGGAAGGCAACTATGATTGTGGCGCCTCCAAATGAATAACGCCCACTGAGGCTGAGGTGAGAATGAAAAACGCGATAAAATAGACGTAAGAGTAAATGCAGAAAAAAAGGTATTAAAATTAATTTACTTCTTTCTCTATACATAAAACTTTCTGTTCAGGTTTGTATAGAGTTTCTTTTTTTTTGTTATTATTTCTCTTCTGTGGCTATTTGTGGGATTTTCTCTTATATTCTTTTTTTTTGTTAGACGCGACTTGTCTTATTCTATTTTGCCTTGTGCATTACACTTTTCTCATTTTTCACATTTCTCATGCATCTTAAGGTTGAGTAGATTGTTCGGCGCCATTTCTTTTTTATATTTTTCACCTTTAGGACGGCAGGATGGACAAAAGTATTAGACTCTTAACTATACACATTTTTTGCTTTGGTCAGTCAAACTTGTTCAGAAAAAGAGCAGAAAAGTTGTTTTATATATGTGATAAAAATGCGTATTTAACTAAAACAAGATAAAGAACTACAAGGAAATCAACATGAAAAAAAAATTGATTTAAGAATGAATATGAAACATAGTTAGTTTAATTATAAAACATAGTATATGTCAAACAGCAAAATGTATATGAATTATATTGAAATCAAAGTTTAAAATGTTGACTAAATGCGTAATTCCGTAGGTTAACAAGAGTTCGCAGGATTTTAACATTTTTATAGTTTAAATTATATTTCTAAGGTCTCTAACCGATCATGCGACTAAATCAAAAAAAGGGATCTGTCAAAACAAAAATATCTCATATTTGAATTAAATATGTACAATAATAATATTTTTGTGTTATAACATTAATACGTCCACACTTTTAATTAAATATGAAATATGTTGATTTTTCTAGTGTTAATCTTAATCGTAATTTAACATGTGAACATTTTCAAACGAAGCATATTCATATTTGATGGCTAATCATTAAAGAAAAAGAAAAAAGTTGGATTAACTAAGAATATGCTTTATTTGTAATAATTTATGCAAGTATTAATGATATTCTTCTTTTCTCTATCTTTCCAAATGAAACACACATTTTGAATAAATATTCAGCGGCAATTTGTGCGCAGTCTACCAATTGTGGTTTCTATAATCTTGTACTATTTGCTGTAAGCCCTTAATAAAGTATGCACGAAAGACAGTTAACATTTTTACCCTTAGAAACATCAGCGACATCGTCTTCATTAACGACAAAAGAAAACTTTCTTCATTTCTATGGCTGTCAGCTAGTAACATCTCACTCTCCATCTTTATCTTCTCTCTCTTTCTCTTTATTCTTAATCCGCGAAGGAAACTTTTCTTCTTATGTATTTATGTATAAGTGGTATGGAATTATGTGCGCAATGCTTAAATTTTAATTTTAGATTTGAACATAGAGTTTTGCTCATTTGAACGCTCTTAGCATTTTGTTAATTTGCCGCCACTTTTTCCACATTTTACCTGAGCGTGTCTCGTTCGGGGAAAACCGCTTTACGTGCGCTTCGTTGCCATTTGACGCCTACCACTTGAACGAACCCCTTTAGCAAGAATCTAGATTGATAAACCCCAAAGATGGCAAGGGGTTTCGTTTCCTTCACTTGGCGACAAGCTTATCGTGTCTTAGACATCAACAACAGCCAGAAGGCAATAATTTTTTCGCCTTTCGTTTTGGTTGTTGGGCAAATGCCAAAATTACATCAAAAAGAGAGATGAAGGAATGCGAAGGCAGACAGCAGATAGCAGACAGTAGGAGTGAAGAACGGATGAGATGGATGAGCAACAATGAATGGAACGAGTGTGAGAAAGGTGGCTAAATTGAAATGGAAGAAATGCCAGAGCGTCTATCCGCTGCGACCTGTGTGTGCGTCTAGATTCCAGTTTAATTGCCGGCACATCTTGGATTTTATCAAAGGGGTTTGGGTTTAGCAACTCAACTGAACGGTTGCTATCTTCATAATGTCTTTGAAGTGTCAAACAATTTTGGAAAATAATCTGTTAGATGAAATTAAAATGTAACTTTTGCCATTTTCACTTGAACATTCATTGGATAAAGCATAATTTATAAATTAATTTTGGATAGCGGCAGAAGAGTTTTATTTGTTGTCAACAAACCATCTTAGCATTAAGTTTACCAAAAAACCTTTCAAATAAAACGAAGTCAACATATAAATAGAAAGTGAAAAACAAATACGAAGTTCTACCCAAAAGTATGAAAAGGCAATTTGTGCCAACCAAACGAAACTTTTTCAATGTCCGAAAAAAAAATCAATTTAATTTTTACTCATGTTCATGAAAAGTTTGAAGCAAGAAAAAAAAAAAAAAAAAATAACATTAGCTCCTTCAGCTTGTTTGCTGCTTGCCCCAAAACTGCAAAATTTCACTTAAGTCACTTTGAACTTTTTTGGGGCAAATGAAGTTAGCTTTGGACTTATTGGCTAGTTTTTAGCTTTATGGGTTGTGCATGCTCTCCCTTTCTCTCTCTCGTTTTCCCTGTCTCTCCTGGGAATGACCATTAGATAAAGTCTAAACATATTTACATTTTATCCCATCTGTATAAAATGACAACAACAAAATTTTCCGTCCATAACCCTCCAATTCACCTCTAGCTATTTTTCTTTTTGGTTGCCTTAAATACCTTTTTGCTGGGGTTTTCTATATTATATATATTATAGTTATAGTTTTAAGTTTCGTCACACAAATTATTTAATTTATTTTTGCTTCTCATTGTGAACTTTTTAAATTTTTAATCCAAGTTTTATTATAATTACATTTGTCAATCATCAACAAGTCAGCTTTTTTAATATTTATATATTATTATATTATATTAAATGATATTACATATATTTAATAACATTACATCATTAAAGATAATAATATATATATAATAATATGTATATATATATATATATATATAGCGAATTTTATTTAAATCGATGCCATATAAACATATATTTATTATTTTTCTAAAATTTAAATTTAATTATTTTATTAAAACTTTTTTAAATATAATTAAGTATCTCCAAAACAACTTTAACACGAAAGAATATTTTAATTCAATATTTTAATATTAGTTTTACGATTTTAAACACAAATTTAATTTAGTTTCTTAAACTACGTCTCAGCTTAATATGTTGTTGCAATATGAAAAACAAATCCTTGTCTTTCTTCTCGGTTTTTATACCCTGATCCCATTAAAAATGGGAAAAAAGGGTATAGTGGATTTGTGCAAAAGTATGTAACAGGCAGAAAGAAGCATCTGCGACCCCATAAAGTATATATATTCTTGATCAGCATCAATAGTCGAGTCGATTTAGCCATGTCCGTCTGTCCGTCCGTCCGTCCGTCCGTCCGTCCGTCCGTCCGTCCGTCTGTCCGTCTGTATGTATGAACGCGTCGATCTCAGAGACTATAAAAGCTAGAGACTCCAGATTTTGAACTAAAGCTCGCCTAATCCCTAGGCAGTACAAGTTTGTTTTCGATTTTCGATAACTCTTCCCGTTTCCGATATACACATGGGATCGATAACAACAAACTCTTGAATTTGGAAAACTTTGAGATGCCATTTGAATTATATTACAAAATAATGATAATCTGTCAAATTTGATTGAAAGCGGTTAAGAAACACCGGAGATATGGGACATTGAAGTTGTGTATGCAGTATGCAGTATGCGCGTACACACACACACGTACTTGCAAGCACTGACTGTACGCGAAAAGTATAGGGATCAGGGTATCGTCTAGTCGGGATTTCTCGACTAGAGCATTCTTACTTGTTTTTAAGTGTAGCTGTAGCTTATGTCAGTGTTGAGGAAACTTGAAAATGCTGAACAGAATGAACAGAAATTGGTTTTAGCCTTGTTGGGGCAGCTGATGGACATTTACATGACATGACAATAACTTTGACTTGACCATTCGACCAGTCGACCATTGCTCATATCCATACGATATACGTGTATATGTATGTATGTACTTTGCTTCTTCTTGCCTCAATTCGTTGTTCTATTCGGGTTGTTTTGTTTGTGTTGTCCGGCTGCCAGTGAGCTGCCATTTTTTGGCTGGGGAGCTAAGTATTCCCCCCCAATGCAGGTACAACCCCATCTTTATTTGTGTCTGTGTGTGTGTATAATCTTTTCTTTTAGTTCAGCTCGTGCTGAACAAAGAGAAATATTTATGCGTTGACCAGTTCCATTTAGAGACATAGACGCCTGCAGGCTTCTGCTTCTGCTGCTGCTACAGCTGCTTGAAAGCCAAAAATTCCAAATTCAAATCCAATTTGAAATCAAAGCCAGCCACCACTTTATGATGAAAAATGTCCAAGATTCCAGGTTCGGTCCAGTATCCAATTGGCATTGCTGGAGTGCCCATGAGTATATTTCTGTATGTGTGTATGTTTGTGTGTGTGTGTGTGTGCAGACACATGTTGACCTTTTTTGGACTTACTTAGAAGGAGAAAGGGTCAGGACGAGACAGGTCGACTTGAGTTGTGCATTAATATTTAATAATACGAATTGCTGATTGAAGCATTTACAATTTTCTATAGCCAACAACAGTAACAACAATTTGTTCACTTTAGTGCTATTTGTTCATGTCTCTCATATGCCATGTACTACAATATACATATGTGTACATACAACGTACATATGTATACCGAGTATGTCCCAATTGAGCTGCTCTGATTTTATTTGTTTATTGGAAATCATATTGGAAATAATTTAGTAGTCAGTTCAGCTTGGGAGCAGTTGGATTCAAAAAACTATAAGGAATTGTTGAGTACATAAAATACACAGTGAGAAAAAATGTTGTAAAGTGAAGGCATAAATCAAATCGGTTGGCCATTGGGTTTGCTGTTCTTATAACGCTTTTTAATGGCAAATGGTTCAACCTAAATATGGTCATGTAATTGTTGCCTGGCCTATTCAAACAGAAGCTCACTAGACCGCAAATTACAAAGAGTTGCCAGAATTCGGAACAAAAGAGCATAGATATAAGGGAAATGTTTAAAATACGAAACGCGATTAGCAATTGCAACAATTAGTGGCAGTTGGTTATGGGTTGACATGAACATCAACAGAAACACAAATGAATTCTACCACGCTCCAAAAAGTATGCTATACTTTTTTTGAAACGGATTTTGAATTGCAAAGTGTAATGTTTTTTGTATTTTGGTTGATATTTGCTTTGTTACCGTATATGCTAAATGTAGAATGAAGTCTAATTAATTAATATTACCATTGGCATTTTCATGTGATTGAACCTACATCGATAATATAGATTTTAATTAGACAGGCAAAAGAAAAGAAGAGCCATGGGAGCATGGGTCGCTGCCATAATTGGTGCTACGTGCGCATTCAACAACAGACAGACAGACAGAGAGAGAGAGAGAGAGAGGGAGCAAGAGGAGCCGAAAGCAGGCGACGTGCGTTATTTTTTCATTTGTTAACTTCCGGGCCTGCTCCCGGGCGTTGCCTGACGTTATTTTAATAACGTGCATGCTGCGCATTTAGGATAACATCTGAATTTATGTAACGGCGCACAAACAAAGATGGCAGGCACGTTGCAAAATAACGAGAACGAGCAAAAGAAGAAGACGAGAAAGAGAAAGAGAGAGGGAGAGGGAGAAGGGGAGAAGGGGCGACATTGTCGATGTCCTGGGGTTGCTGACAGCGTACCCCGAACACTAAGATTCAAATGAAAACTGATGCGGATTAGTATTTAAAATAATGTCCTGCAGGGATATAATTTTTTTTTTTTTTTTGTTTCCCCTGCACAACATTTCTGTCGCAGTCACTTGGCTTTATTTTATTTTGTTTGTTTGTTTTTTGTTGTTGTTGTTTTCTTCTCACTTTATTTATTTTACATTTTTTTTCGTTTTGTTTTTTTTCATTCATTCATTGTTGCGTTGTTTTAATTCCTACTACGCTCTTTTTTGGGAATGCTTCATAAAATTTATATTTGCAGATACTGTTGCTGTTCTCGAGAGGGGGGGTGGTGGCAGGGAAGTGTGTGTGTGTGTGGAAGTTTTGGACATTTTTATTACAAGACAATTTACATATTTTTCTTGTAAAAATGCCTCGGCCCCAAAAGCATTCGAAGTGTCATATGAATGTTGTTGTTGCTGTTTTTTTTTTTGGGTCTTTCCTTTTGTTGTTTCTAATTTAATGTTAATTTTCATTATATTAACATTGTCTCAATCGCAGCTCATTTTAAATTCCAGTTTGTTTGTTTTGCGTGTTGCTTTCTTTTTCGCATTCTGACTGAACTAAGAAATGAAAATCGAAGAGAAAAATTTAAATGAATTCACTGCCAATCGGAAATAATAAAAATAGAAACATGTCCTGCCACGTACCGTACCTGCCACCTGCCAACTGCCACACTAAAAAAAAAAGGGACCCTTGTCCTCATTATGTATTCCTTAAGCAAATGCCATTAATTATTATTATGTCCTTTTGATGGGTGATTGGAATGCTTCCTGCTGTTTGCAAAGCGTTCAAGTATACTAACTTTTTCTATTAATACAATTTGCATGGCGATTGTTAAATCCAATACGTTTGGCTCTTCCTATCGAAAGAAGAGTATATATATATTTAGTTGTGCCACTCTCTGTGTATGATATTTATTATATGTAATATGTATACTATAACTTTCAAAATGCCTAATGAAAAATCCTTCAACGAAAGTTATTACATTTAATTTAAAACTCATTGCAGCAACTTAGGCATATCATAATTAATTCCCCCAACCGCCTACAAATTACTTCATTCCAGCATGTGTGCGTGTGTGTGTTGGTGTGTGCGTGTATGTAAGTGTGTGGGTGTTTTGGTTTTGTGCTGTCTGCCATTGTCATATAAATTTCATAATACGACGTAATTAAATTTCCCTCGAACTAACGTCATGCGACGTAGTAAATGTAACAACGTTAAGCTCTCTCTCTCTCTCTCTCTCTCTCTCTCTCTCTCTCTCTGTCATCCTCTGAGAGAGCTTTTTGGGTTGATTGTTTTACACATATTCAGAATGTTATATTAAGTCATAAACCAAGTGCGTAATTAAGCTAGATATGTTGTAGATGGTATGTAAAAAATAACTAATAGGACTGAACGTAACAAATGTTATTTATTGCCGACTCCTTGTTTTAAGGTTATTAACATTTTATTGGTTATTCTTTAAAGAATTTTGCTCATACGTCACAGATAGACTTGACTTATACCTTCGGCCTTTTTTTTTTGTTATCCCTCGTTAAGACAGATCTCATTACAAAGTGTTGCCAGGCCGTCAGTTACACATGAAAATTGCACAATTTTGTTCTCTTCGCGTTTTTTTGTTTTGTTTTTGGCTTATTACTGTAAATTTACAGCAGAATTCTTTGGACAGCACTAAGCCCAGTTGTAGCTGCCTTGTAGCGTTTTTTTTTTTGTCTTTTCATTTTAATTTTGTACTTTGCTTTGCTCATTTTCTTCTTTATTCTAATTAAATTTTTTTTTCCGGGCGTGAAAGGCCGCTAAAACACAGTCGGCAACTTTTGAGGGGTAGGGGGAGAGGGAGTTGTTTGGGTGCCAAACGGGAAACAACAAGGCAAATTTATTCTTTTGTAAAAACAAGAAAAATTACGCAAAATAAATAAATTTACATAAGCTCTCACTCGCTCTTTCTCACTCGCTCTCTATCTTTCTCTCTCTCTCTCTGTCTTTCTCGGAAAAAAATAACAGCTACATAACAATAAATAAAATTGCATTTTCATTTCCATCTAAATTTTCTTTTTTTTTTTTGCTCGCTTTCTTTGGGTTTACCTTGTAAACATTTCGGTTTGTTTTTGCCCTTTTTGCAATGGGGAAAAAAAGGCAAAAATTAAAAACAAAGCGAAAAGAAGGTTTAAAAATAAGATCGTCTGGTATTTGTTTGTTATTTGAAAGTAATTAAAAAAAAATGTAAGCCCTTAAGCATTTTGGGACAGAAAAAAAAAAAATATTTGCATTTTTTTTCTAAATACTTGGCTTTGACTAAGGAGTTGGGTATATTTAAATATGTTGTCAGTCATAGGTCTTTCGACAATTAATTACAAATGTAATGAACTACAGTCCTTCGTTTATGTGATAAACTAACCCAACCAAGACAGGTTCACAACTCTTTCTGTTGACTTTATCAAAGTTCATTGCTTAAAAATAAAGCTTATGCGAGATTTAATTAAAACAAAGATAAATTAAATTAAAGAAAAGTACTTCTTAATGTTTGTTGAAACGAAAATTGTTATTCGAATCGCTTTTTAGAACTTACAAAAATTGCTAAAACTTGTACAGTGGAACCTCTCTTAACGGGCTCACCCCTTTTGAGCGGACAACTTTATATGAAATCAAGCCGCACTGCACTTGTATAGTTGCTGTCCGACTAAGAGAGTTTTCACTGTATAAACTTCATAGAAGCGGGTGTTCACTGTATGCACCTTTTCTTATATATCAAATTATTTCTATTACTAACAAACAAACCGGGTCCTAAGAAACGTCCGCTCCTATAAGTATGCTATAGTTTTTTTTATATTTGACTTCCATGAACAGATTTATATCATTTAAATCTAGTAAGTAAGTTTGATAATGTAATAAACATTATGTATAAGACCTTAGGCAATTTAATTACTTACTCTTATCCTTTGAATTATTCTCATTCATTGTTCGGGCTGAGAAAGAGAGAAAGACAAAAATGAAAGCACATTTTTTAGTTAATTCTGCAATAAATGACATAATGAAGGTTTTAATGAACAGACGAGCGGACAAGCTGGCAACTCTGGCGCAAAACTTATGCTAATGCAAATGAAAATTAATTTAATCCGCAGTTCGACTAAATTTGCCCATTTTAATTTAATTACATGGACGCTGCCTACGTGAGCGACAGCTAACCAAAAAAAAAACTGGACACTTGCGAGTGACCATTTTCGTTGTTGTTGTTTTTTTTTTTGGTTCCTCCTTGTGTTTTTTTTTTGGTTTGGAGCTTTTGGCTGTAGGAACGTAACTACTGTGTGATACTCTTTAAGAGTGTTTTAAGCCAGCTTGGCAATTATTTTTAGCCGCATTGGTAATTTCCTTAACAAATTATGAAGGTTCTCTGCGGTTGCTCTAGATGCCATAATGGTTGGCAGATGGCAATTAGTTTCAAAAGCTTAGAGTGCTATGTGTGTGTGTGTGTGTGTTTGTTTCTTTATAAATGTCGTTTATGAAATTAAAATGTAATTTTCATTTAAATAGAGGATTTACATTCTTCTCGTTTCTTCTTTCATTTGTGCCCAATTATTTTGCTGCTTTATTTAATTATCTACTATTTTGTGCCTAACTGCAGTACAAAGACTGAAGACAATTCTCTCAGCCAGTCAAAACAACAAATTAATTAATTAGTAAAAAAGCAATTATTTGAACTATGCTTTATCTCTGACCAATTGAAATTTATTTCAATTTAAAGCAATTCAACAATTTATTGCAGATTTATGCATCTAAACAATTAACTTTATGTGTAATTGTAAGATTATTGTAAATATAAATTTGTTTAAAATAAAATATTAACAAAATTGTAAATTTTAAGTTATATTTTTGTATATTTAATGTTGTTGATGTATGATAATTTATTTTAAAACAATCTTGAATGCCATCCGATAAATCCCATGTTAAGTATTTTATTATAAAGGGTACACTTTTTTTTTTGTTTCTATGTACCTATAAATCTATATGTAGCATGCACTTAAATGGTATACACATATGAATTTGGTAAGCTGGCAATGAAATTCTATAATGTTAACCCCCCACAATGTCCGTTTTAACAACCCTTTTTTATGCTGCTCGGCTATCTACAATATGTATGTTCATTTTTATGCTCGTTCCCTTTGCAGGTTGAAGGTGAATGGGATGGTCACACCAATTGCAAAAGTGGATAGCGGCATCCATACATATATATAGCACATTATATAAGAAAAATGCTAAATAAGCGCTTAATGCATAATCTCTTCTGTTCTGTGTGTGTGCTTGCGTGTGTGTGTGGGTGGTGTAAAGGGGGGCGGTTAGGGTCGCCACACCGTTCGCAAGTGTTCACATTTGTCGCAGCCCCCCAGCGGACGAGCGGTGAAACAGAACAGAAACGGACAACGGACAGCGGATGACGGAAAACGGACAATGGAGAACGGAGAACGGAGAACGGCCGTCGGGCAGATATGGACATAATGTATGACTGCCATTTTATATGCTCCTTTGAAAAATGTGCTGACACTTCCGAGGCCGTAGCATAAGCAATGGCTTGAAGCTCGTGTGTGTGTGTTTGTGTGTGTTGGTGGGGGGGACAGGGAATCGTTGCAGAATGATGGCGTTCGTGCGAAAGGGTTGACCCCAAACGCAATTGACCAACGTGTGTTCCCTTCTCCTTGCCATTCGTTTTTTGAAGGGGTGGTGGTCAGCGAGTGTGTGTGTGTGTGTTTGTTACGTTGAAATCCTTTTATCATTTAAATGGCATATGGCAAAAGGCAGGTTTTATTTTAATAGCCCCCTACCCCTCGTCTCTTCACTACTCGACTGTTGGCTTTCTCGTCTAACGAAGACGACACGGAAGTTGTGTGGAAAACACGGAACTCAAACAAAATTTGTAAATGTCAATTGTCAAGCGGTTTTTCTTTTTTCAGCTCTCTCCCTCTTCCACTTGCATTTTATTTATTAATTTGCCTAGTATTGTTTTAGCACAAATCCCAAACACTCCCGAACTTGCATTGTCATGTAACTCGACCGTTATCGTAAGCCCATATAACCGTCAAGTCAACTCCTGCTCCACCAAAACCCAGGTCCTGGTCAGTAAAATACAATTTGCCGCACAGCAGGTGTGTCTGGTAAGGGGAACAGAAACAGGAACGGGAACAGGGACTGAATTAACAGAAAAAAGGAGGAATAGCCAGGGACAGGCTGGAGTTAGGGTGCAAGGTCCACAGTGACATATCGTAATTTTTTGGCTTTGCACATTGATTGGCGTACATTATAAAATTTTGTGAAGTGACCCCGCCGACCATGTGATTGATGATCCAAACGTGATACTTTTACAGTATTTAAGGGGCGAAAAAAACAGATTAAATTCTGTTGCATAATTTTCAAACTACTTTTAGAGTTGGAAAAATATATAATATAACAAAGTGAACAGTCAGAAGCAATACGAAGAAAACCTATCAAGCTGAAAAAGAAGAATTTTTGAATACAGTTGTGTCTGGATAATAGTGAAAACCACTTATTATCAAGATTTTAATATGTCTGCCGACTGTTTATAAGAACTCAATATGTTAATGTACATTAAAACTTTACAACAAGGAAGTACAAGAAATGTCAACCTTAATACGGTAAGGAGACTTTTTGAAGATATAAATTTCTTTTGCCGAATGCTGGAGAATAATCTGGTTAGGTCAAAAGCAGGAAAGGGAATGTATATCAACAAGAAAAATATGTTTTATTTAAATATAATAAAAGAAAATCCTACAACATAACGGGAATGATAGCTCATCCTTTTCGAAGTTTATAGACATCGTCGAAGATTCAAGGATCATAAATCAAAATGGTTTGCTTAACCGCCCACATTTAGTTCCTCAAACATAACAAGTATGCCAAAAATGTGTCAATTGTGTCTGCGGCATATTGCAAAACCATTCAACAGCAAAAATAAAAACAGATGCGTCCTACAGACGCCCAAATGCACCTTGCCACCGTACCCGAAACAAAACTGAAACCCTTGACTAATGATCTGCCAACAAATTGAACGCCACCAGCTAGACTTTACCCGTTCTTAGCCACACCCCACAATACAAAGGGGAAGAAGTCGAGTTGACTTAACTCAATAAAACACAAAAATGGTAAAACGCCTAATTCACTTAAAAGGCAACAACAACAGCGACAACAAATTTGACAATGAAAATCATATGTCATCATTATTAACAGTGAAATGATTTCATTTTCCACACAATGTGCCGCACATATGTACTGCTTCCACTCCGTGAAACTAAGCGGATAATTTCGAAATAATATCATAATCATAAGCATCTAGACTCTAGAGTATTTCAACCCTTGCGGCGTTTCTCTACCCCCTCTACTTCTTTCCTGACAAAAGTCAACCTGCTGACTGCGTTTGAAATTGCGCACTTGCTAAGAGTGTGGAGTGGGGAGGGGGAGGGGGAGAAATTTGTGGCACCCTTTAAAATCTTCACAACTGCAAAAAGGGAAATTATGGTAAGCGACGAAATGAAAATGAAAATATGTCAAAATGTCTGTTAACCCTCGTGGCATTCCAACACCCGCCATCCGCAATCCGCCACCCCGCCCCCCCTGCCACTTTTTGCATATTAAATTAATATAATACAGTTTTGAAAATGCTTTTGAGCTATGTTGATGATGTTTACATTATACGAATGTAAAAGCAACGGACGCAACGAGTGCGCAACATCCCCGAAGAGAAGAGAAGTCGCAAATAAAACAAAGCAATGGGAATATTATGCACTTGTTCGCCCTGAAGTATGCTTTTAATAATGCCAAAGTGTTGAGGGTGCAGAAGGGGCGTGGTCGCATTACGCCTACTTCTTTTTTTTCTCTTTTGGGGGTTACAAATTTAAATAATATAACAAAGTACTTTATGAGCCAATATTAGACGCTGCTTTTTTGAAGATTTTATGATTTTTTTTTAAGAATAATAAAAGAATTGAATTTTTTGACATTTTTTGGAGTTCTTTTAGATATTTTATTGATTTTGCTTAAATATATTAAGATTTTTTAATTCAAATACTTTTTTGTTAAGAATAGTCAGAGAATTGCATTTTCCGAGTTCTTTTAGATATTGATTGATTTTGCTTTAATATTTTAAGATTATTTAATTCATTTATTAAAGTTTCGTTAAGAATAATCAGAGAATTGAATTTTTGTTAAAATGAATAGTTCTTTTAGATATTTAATTGATTTTGTTGATCTATCTTAAGAACTGTTAATTTATTTCTTATTTCATTAATGATTTTTGGAAAGAATAATCAAAGAATTGAATTTTTGGAAATTTATGGAGTTCTTTTAGATTTTAGATTGATTTTGTTGAAATATTTTAAGATTTTTTTTATTCATTTATTATTTTAATATTGATTTTTTGTTTGTATTATCAGAGAATTGTATTTTTGAAGCCTTTTAAGCTCTTTTTTTAAATGAATTTTGAATTTTTAAATAATTTATGTTTTTACATATATCATAAAAAATTTGTATATTAACCTATTGCAATAAGGAATGACTTCTTTCTGTATTTATTTTAGGATAACATCTGTTTTAAGTATGCTTGGGCAAAAGTTTTCCAAATTCTTTCCTTTTCGCTCTATCACTCTCTCATTTGATTAACTTTAAGCCCAAATTATTCCATTAGGGCAAGGCCTGCGGGCAAAACATGATCTGGAAATTTTGGTTCTGCGTTGAAAAACCCGCCCCCAAATGATGATGATGATGATGGTGTTGGTGTTGGTGGATGGCCAACAATGTGTTATAAAACTGCACTTGTCGAAATTCCCAAATGTCTACTTTTCAACGCGCTTACGATTTTTAAGCTGCTTTTAATAAATTCGACACAAAATTGAATTTTCATAACGGTTTGTCCCAACACTTGTCCTTTTGACACCACCGTTGCAAAGCCGGCCAGCCGGTCACATGGCTTCAGGGCCTGGCCAACTTATCCGGCAGTCACTTAAAAAGTGATTCATGAACAAAGTCACCCCCAGTAAACAGCTACCATTGCATTGGGCATGCGGGCAGGGAAGCTGCAGGCAATTTAAGTACAACTCGGCTCTTTACAGTTTCTGTGCTGTGTTTGTTTGTTTTACTGCCATGTGTGCCAAAGAAGGAAGAAGGGTAACCTCTTAGATCTTTATAGTTAGAGTATAAATAAGTTAACTTTATAACGCGTGTAACTATTTAGAACAAATCTACGCATGTTGTGTTCAAATATATATTTATGTATTTAAGAGTACGAGTGTGAAATTAAATGATTTTCCGCTTAAGAAAATCATCAAACACATTTATGTTATTGTATAAAACTGAAAAGATGAAAGCTCTTTGAAAGTTC
Source organism: Scaptomyza tumidula (assembly GCA_035044465.1). Lineage (NCBI taxonomy): Eukaryota > Metazoa > Arthropoda > Insecta > Diptera > Drosophilidae > Scaptomyza > Scaptomyza tumidula. The sequence continues at coordinate 20,889 of JAWNNW010000036.1, forward strand.
TTACATCCTTTGTATTGTATTGAAAATCTTGTTCTTCTTATATGCCACACCTCCATTTTGGGCGCAACAAAAAAATTAATGGCTATGAGTAACTGTAACGCTTATAATGATTTCGACCCCAATTTATCAAGCGATTTTCCCCGATACAAACTTGGCGAGAATGAAAAGTCGAAGAGCGAGAGAAACAGGGAGAGATGAACAAACAAAGTTTGTAATATATATATTTGAATGTCTAAGGATAAGTATAAGGCACGAGTAATCAAACAATGATGATGCGCAAGAATTCACATTTTCCAAAATGGATGGATGGATAGCAGGCGAATGAATGAATTATATGCAAATATGTATGCGTCAAATACCCCAAGCTTGCCACCGCCAACTTTCAAGGGTTGGGGAGTTGCAGAGTTGGAGAGTCTCAAGCGAAGCGCGGCATGTCAAAAAGTTTCTGACTTCAGGACTTGAGAGCCTGTTTGTTATCATTATCATTAGCCCACCGAGGCAGCACATTTTTCACAGCGACGGGGGCGGAGCTAAGGGAAGTGTTTTTTTTTTCTTCTTTCTCTTCTTCTGCTTTTGCCGCCCCAACGCTGTCCATGAATTATGGCTTACAGTATTTCTTAAGGTAGCCGGGCATGGAAGCACTTTCATTAGCTTAAATTTTCTGGAAATATTTTCGCAGCCATGAATCTTCCATTTTTTTCTGTTTGCTGTTTGTTCTTGCTAATGTTGTTGTTGTTGTTGTTGTGGGGTCGGTATTTTTTTGCTTTGTGTGTTTTCTCATGAACGCGCCCAAAAAGTTCTTTTTAATTGGGTTTACAGATTATTAGCTGCTCATCGCTTAATGCAAATTCGATTAGAAACATTCTCTCGAGGTGTTTTTGTAGACGCATTCCAATTAATGCTTTATGCTTCGCCTTTCTCAATTTATTGTATTTCATTTTAAATATTCTTCTTCTTTTCCTCCCAGACATCAACGACAATTTAATTAAATGCTCAGGTCGACGCTCACCTACGTGTGATTTTAAAAGTGTGATAAACCCTTTAGAGAGCAGCTCGTTCCATCATATTCCTTTGACAAGCGGAGTAACCCGCGAGCGCGTGCTGAGCTATTATTCTTGGAACAACAACAGCACAACGACTTGGAACGTGTTCCAGTCGTACACTCAGCAAAAATGTAGGTCACAGTTATTGTCTAAAAAATGGAAAAGTCTTTAATATTGAAATACAATTTCTTTATATAAAAAAATAAGCTGTTATTTACAATCTTTCAAATTTGTAATTATTTACTTTTACGATTTGAATTTTTAGCAAACTTTCAATAATGCTGAAAATAAGGGGTTCAATTTTGTTTTAAGGTTAAATTAAATAATAGATAAAATATGATTAAAAATCATGATAATATTATAGCTAAATCTTTTCATGAAAATATTATATCCTAAGAATTGAAATGAACTTTCTTTAAAAAATGTTCAAAGTGTAGTTGAAGTCTGGTTTGAGCTGTCGTCAAACGGGGCACTGAATGAGTTGTGCTTATGACAAGTAACATGTACATTTGGGTCGCTCCACATAAACATCTCACATATTTGGGCATGCATAGTGTGTATGTGTGTGAAAGAGGTGTGCACACACACACACACACACAAGCATAATGTCGTTAAACAAAATAATTTTCATAATTTTATCGTTTTTCTTGTAAATGTCGTTGGGGTTTTTCTGGTTTTTTTTTATACGGCGTACGTTCACCCGCGCGTCTAGGGAAATAATTATGTGAAATAGCTATAAAAAGCAAAGTTAATGTAAGTAAGTCTTATCTGTCACTGTGGATTTATGCTTTTTATGACTTGAATGCATAAATTTACGGCCTAAGTACAAGTACGAGCATGACAACTCGACCGTGTTGATAAATGCCCAAGGCAAAAGTTTCAATACTATTCGTATTCGGAAAATATATAAAAAATAGTTTGTATAAGTCATGTTTATGCTGTTTGTATACATTATAGTATAGTATTGCCTTGGGCAAGCTAACATTAATTATTTAACATTTTCTTATCGTACGTTGATACGAACTTACTTCAGGGCTTAACCCACTTTAAAATTGAGCTAAAAACCTTAAATAATTAATGAATCATTAAATATTAAAAAATTGGTCTAGCTGTGTTTATTTCTTCTTTTGAATATTTATATGGCCAATCATGTAATGATAATTTTATCAAGTACCATTGTTATCAAACATTTTGACCTTAAAAAAGTATGTCCCATTGAGAAAAAACTTATGTAAAGATATTTTCTTTTCACGCTAGTCGAGAACTCCGGACTTAAAGATACCCTGAACCCTATACTTAGCCTTAGAGGCTCATACCCAGCATTACACAAGTTCTGCATACTTAACTTAATTTCAATGTTCCATATCTCCGATGTTTCTTAACAAAATTGTACCGCCTAGGGATTAGGCGAGTCCAAGTTTCAAATCTGGATTCTGTAACTTTAATAGTCTTAAAGAACGACGCGGACGAAAAGACGGACATGGCTATATCGACTCGGCTGTTGATGAATATATATACTTTATGGAGTCGGAGATGCTTCCTTCTGCTTTTCACATACTTTTGTACAAAGCCATAATACCCTTTTTACCCATTTTTAATGGGTTCAGGGTAAGAAGGAAATCTGGAATCTTTGTAGGAATTTACCTGAAATTTTCTTATTTTAAGACGAACTTAAACGATTCTCTTCTTAATATTTGTTGTAGTTCTGCAAATTCAATATCTGAGTCCATTACTGCAGTTAATACAATTTTTAAGAGCTTAATGATTACAATATTAGACTTAAGTATATAATGTTATCTAGCTAAGATTTCTGTGGTTTGCCCTTGTAAATTTCGCATATATGACAGTGAGAACATTCAATATGCAACGACCACACACACAGTGGAACAAAAGTGACAGGCAAGCGATTTGAAAAAGGTGACGCAATGTGATACGCTTGAAGTGTACATTGAATTTGTTTGCCGTGGGGACATGGCAGCGATATCCAAATTATATATCAACTGAACGGCAATCAGTCAGTTGTTTGTTGCCAAGCGTAAGATGAAGCATCGTTTGATTAGCCAATTTATGGCACGTTCCTCTTGGCCAGCAACAACAACAACAACAGTAGTAACAGCCGAAGCAGCTGCTCGCAAAGAAGAATTTGGAGCGAGTTGGTGGCGCAGCGCATGTCCATAAATGCAACTTAGCAACTGGCAACGGGCAACGGGCAACTGGCAACTGGCAACTGGCAACTGGTGGCAACTTGCGGCAAAAATGCCGCTGCAGGCCAAAAGCAGCGACGCAACAGCAACAGCAAAGACGCAGAAGCAGTCAGAAATTATTTCATACGCATTGCAACTGCAACACACGGCACCTCGCACTCCTGCCCCGTCTTCAGTGGCAGTGGCAAGCCGCCTGTGCCCGGCGCATGTCAACATGAGTTTCATAAATGGCATTCACTCGGGCAGCGTTTTGTCAACGCGTTATGTTCTCATATTGTTGCAAGTCAAGTGTGTGTGTGTGTGTGTGTGAGTGTTTGTTTGTTTGTGTTTGGCTTTTTGTCGCTTATGCCTTTTTGTGTCGTTTTGGTATTCAGTTCAATTTTTTTTTGCTCAATTTTATTTATTTAATTTCAGTTTGTGTTTTTTTTTTGCTTTTTTTTTTTGCACCGTTTTTGGCAACTGGTTATGAAGTCTCATTTTTGTATTTCTCTTAATTAAAAACTGCACTAATTTTTAATTAGACGCATTTATGTAATGAAAAGCTGTTTGGCTAAATCACGCCAGTCAGTCAGTCAGTCAGTCAGTCGACCATTCGACCATTATGACTATTGATTATTTGTAATAACTTACGTGCCATGTTTATATATATTTGTATTTCAACTTCCCCATCAGAGCCACATATGGATATTATTGATTGGTATTCACATTAAAATGTGCAAATGTTTTAAATTGCTCGTCCAACTAATAATAGTAATCATTAGATTTGCAATTTTGATTAATAGCAGGCAGTTATTTTAAGAATGAGGCATTGGAATTTAAAGCATATGTTTTTTTTTCACTTTAAATTTGGTTTTATTTAAGAGTTACTTTCAAAGAGAATAAATAATTTGACTCAGTTATAATTTTTCTATTTATTCATTTATTTTGTATATATCTGTTGGGTTTTTAAAATATTATGATAATGAGTATAATAAGTTGTAGTTATACTTTTAATATATTATATTTATTTTTAATGTTTTATATATATATAAAATATTAATATTTGCATTTTTACCCAATATATGGAAAAAGGGAAGAATAACTTGTTGCAAATGTATGTAAAAGAAAGAAAGAAGTATCTCCAACACCATAAAGTATATATATTCCTAATCAGCATTCGTGGATATAGCAACATTCGTCTCTCTGTCTATCTCGGAGGTTATAAGAGCTAGAGATTCGGGATTAAAGCTAGATTGTAGCATATGCAGGTTAAGTTTGTTTCTTATTATCGATAACTCTTCTGGCACAACATTTTGAATTTTAAAATTTAATGTTGATATATGATCAAATGCGATTATTTTAATTTGTTTTATTTCAAGTATCTTTCCTATTGACTTAATTATAATTTTTTTTATTTATTCTTTTATTTTATATTGATCAACTGGTTTTTAAAATATTAAGCTAATAAGTAGAGGTTTTATTTATATTTTAAACATATTATATAAATTTTATTTTTACATTATATTCATTTTAAATATTTGCATTTTCATTGGTATTAAAGATAAAAGTTAGCTCAAGAATTTTGTAGCGCAGTTTAATTTTAAATATTTAACTTAACAACTATTTATTAAGTGATTTTTATTGTTTCGTACTGATATTTAATTAAATAGGACTTTAAAGCTTAAACAAAACAAATCGCAATAAAAAGTCTGCGTCATAAACATCATAAGTCATATACAATGTGCTCATTTTAATGATTTGAACAAAAAACAAAAAAAAAAACGCGTTTATCATGCAACTTGTGTTAAGTTGAGTTGTTTTTGTTTTTAGCAATGTTTTGTCCAAATTGGTATCAGCGCATACGCCGCGTATGCGTAATGTCGTCGATGTAGCGACAAACGATAAATCATGTTTCCATAAATACCGAAACTTGCAATCCGATTTCCCTAATAATAGTCAAATGTGCTCAATAAAATAATCACGTACGAAGCGCCTAGCGCATTAGCTGTTGTCGCCAATTTTATTATTTTTTTTTTTTTAACCGATCGATTGCCGATCTAAGGTGACACAAATTTTTGTAACTTGTTGTTGTTTTACTGGCCAAGCCAAGCCAGGCTGTCCGGGCCAATTTCGAGCCCGTTTGTATGGCGGCAGTCTAATTTATTAAACTTAAATTCGGTTCAAAAATACTTTGCATCACTTTTGCAGCAAACCGATATTCGAGTTCGAGATCGAGATCGAGAGAGAGATCACAGCTTTGCATCCATGTCAATATTGTCACGCCGACCGCACCCAAACCCAAGTTTAGTTGTTGTTGCACTTGCCGTGGCATTTCCATTTGAGAGCGACAGCCGTCAATCAATTTGTAAGCAGCCGTCATCAGAAAGCGCGTTGAAGCTTGTCATTAAACAAATGACAACTGATTCCGAATTGGTTTTTTTCCGATTAGTTTTTTTTTTTTATGTTGCTTGTTTTTGCACAATTTTCCAAGTGCGATGAAAACATTGCAAAATGCACATTTAGTTAGATTATTTCTTGCAATGGATCTAAATAAAACAGAAAAATTTCGTTGTTATGAAATTTTGACTTAAGAAAAATAACTTGAGCTTCCAAAATAATATTTAAATAGTTCAAATAAATGTTTAAAATTTTTATTAATATTTTTTTATTTTAATTTTTAAGTAAATAAATTATAAATACCAAATTAATTACTTTAGAATTGTGTTTATATATATTTTATTGTTGTAATCTTGAATTTTCTTTCTTAATAATGATTATTTTTATTAGTAGTTCTAATAAATTTTAGTTTAATTATATCTTATAAGTTGTGTATACTCTTTTTTTAAACATCATAATAATTATTATTTGGTTCATAAAATATAACTTTTCATTTAATATTTCAAAACTAAAAAGCCTTCTTTCTTGTTGTAAGAAACTGAAATGAATCAAACTGACGGCAGAAAAAAAAGATTCTAAAATTAGTTTGAAATCCCCAAATTGGATTGCCTCCAACAGTTGTCTGCAGCTCGTTAATTTCGCATAATAGTGTCTGGTAGAGAAAATTAATTTTAAATTTTAGATGGTGCTAAAAGAAAGGAATAATAATTGTCAAAGGACAAGCTGAGGGCTCTCGCGCAGGACAATTGGATGAGACAAAAGAAAGATGACACTTGAGACGGTCGAGGCACATAATTCAGAGGAACTTTGGCGCTAAATGATGTTTAACAAGTTTTGTGCAATCGCTGCCTTCTGCAAAAGGCGTCAACGATTCAATTAAGAAGTTGTCATGGTCGGATGGATGGGGATGGATTTGGATGGCACATCAAAACAAGTGTCAAAGCGGAACCGGAAGCGGCGGTGATGGGAAAAGCATAAAAGGATTTCTATAAGAAATTTATTTGGCTAAAGTCAGGCCGACGCCAACGTCGCCGCCGCCGCCACAGTAAAGACAAGGATTTGAGCTGGGATTGTGGAGCAAAAACTGGTAAGTGGGTAGATGGAAGACTCACTCCCATCGACCACAAGGTTTTTCAAACTTTACTCATTTTCAAAATTACAATGTTGCCACAAGCATGCGCTTACCGCAGCAGCAGCAGTAGCAGAAGAAGCAGCAGCAGCAGCAATGCTAACACCAAAGGAAGCTTGAAAAATCTGAACGTAAGCAAAGTCAATCGGAAAAGTTGTCGACGCCAACCAAGAACATCAGCGGCAGCAGTAGCCAACGGCGCCAGCTCCTTTTGATGAAGGCCAAGACGCAAGCAGAAATATAAAGAGCGAGTGAGATAGAGAGGCAAGCATTTAAGAAGAATGGTTCAAGAATGCCTTCCTTTCCATCTCTACCCGCAAAAGCCGTCTTTGCAGCTGCTCGTCCTTCGCAGACATTTTTCTTCGCTTTTGCGAAAAGTGAAAAGTTTTTGTTGCAACAACCACTTGACGCTCGGTTATCGGTATCTACCCCGTACACACCATGCCACCTCCGACTTACCCCTGCACCTTCTTGTAGCTATAGAAAAATATTGCACGCATCTGCCAGCCAAGTTTAGCAGCAAGGCGCTGCGGCTTTAGCGGTAAATCAATTTCTGCAAATGAGATTTTTCAATTATAAATCAATTTTCGATTAAAATTACTTTTACGCACTTTTGGCTTATGCCCGACTCGAATAGAATACGACGCTTTCCTTTCCTTACTTTTCTCTGTGCTTGTGTGGTCGGAAAGTTTTCTTAACATTGTATTAAGACCAGAAAACATGAAAGTAAGGCTCTATGAAGAATGTTAACAAGTTACAAACTAAATTTGAGTATCGAATACCACAAGTGCTTGAAGTTAATGATTAAATTTTAAGCTTCCCAACAACTCAGTGTTTATGTTAGATTCTTGTCCAAAGACAGACTACAGGCGTTTCAAACAAACATCTAAAACTCTTTATTTATCTTCCAGCCTTAACTTTTAGTTTTGCATTTGTCTTTGTGATAATCTTTATTCTTTTACTATTCGTTTTCCTGTGGCTTTGAAAGTGTTTTGCCTTAAAAATATTTATATACACGTTAGGAGCAAATATTTTTACCAAATGGAATTATTTATTGGCGACTCTTCAGTTTTTGCCTTGTTTGACAATCATTTTTTCAGCTGCTGTTTGTCTGTGTTGTCACCCGTCTCCCTCTTACTATGACTAAGCAATCTTAACAAACTATAGCCCATGTGTTATTCCGATGTATAAGCTATATTCTTGTATAGTTTCATTAAAATCCATTCAGTAGATTTTGCGTGAAAGAGTAAAAAACATACAAACAAAATTTCACAAAAATTATATTATTAATAAGACTTATTCTTATACTCAACCTTATTTGTTCCTTTATATCTATATTTATTTTTGTCTTTATATTTATTTTTAACCTTTTTGTTATCTTTTAGTTTCGGTTTTTATTCACAAATCGTCAGATTGATTTGCTTTGGCGTTTGCCATAAAGCTGAAAAAGCGCACTTCACTTTATTTTGCGACTCTTAATTAAATTGTGAATTATGGCCTTCGATTTGCCAAACGCCATAAAGGCCACAAAAATATGAGTCGCTCTTGCTGTTGCCCAGCATAAAAATAAACACGAGAGAGAGAGAGAGAGAGGGAGAGAAAGAGAGTTAAATTTCAACTTGCTTGCCCATAAAGCTGGCAACGAGGCAACAACGGGCATAAACTTTTACGATCGCCAGTTGTCTCAGTGCAACATACGACTGCTCCAAACACATACACACACACACACACACGAATATATCAAGCTAGCAGCAATCAATCCAACCAACCAACCATCCAACCATCCATCCAACTGTCCATCCAGCTACGAACGATACCGACACCGACTTTTATTAAATTATAAATGAATGAATGCAGTATATGACGCAGCAGTGTTGCATGTGGATGTGGATGTGCTGGTTGTCGTCAAGCCAATTTTCAATCGTGCTCCACCAGGTAGATCTCAAGACAAGCAATCGCAATTAAATCGCTTTTGTGTGTGTGTGTGTTTGTTTTAGTTATCTCTGCATTGAGTAATGGTCAATGTCACAAAATATGATGCGAAAAGACAAAAGAGAGACCTCAGCACATAAATTTGACAATGATCGTTCGCAAAGAGTGAAGAGAGAGAGGGGAGACGAAAACACCGTCATAGGTCATAAAGTCGGGGCAAACAAGTATTTATGAGACTTGGCAATTAATAAATTCGTGGCTAGTTGAAAATAAAAACGAAGACCAATCAAATTATTTATGGCTCACGTCCCTTCGCAAGGGGTAGGATAGGAAGGGAAGGCCAAGATTTTTATGGTAACACCAATCAGGCAATCGTTTTAAATTGGCAACAAGAATTCGCGCTTGTGCTTTTCTAGGCAGGCAGGCATTCTTCATTCAGCAATGATTGATTTCCCTCAATAAAGCTGTTCGCAATGTAACCGCAAAAAAAAACAATATATAAATTTTTAAAGAAAGGGTTTCGACTCTTGAAGGCCATTAACGGCGCACGTGGATCGGCTGGGTTCAAAGGTCAATCGAGCTGCAGCTATTTATATTATTTATTATTATTCTACACACACACACTTGCTAGCCAATCAATCACAATTCCTGATATTATTTTTTTTCGTTTTTCATTTTCCATTTTACTTTCTTGCTTTCTATTTTTTATAAACATTTTTGATAAATGTCGCACGCCGCGTGTCGCTTAGTTCTTGTTTGTTGTTTTTGTTTTTGTTGTCCAATTCGCTCCCTACACAAAAGTGAGAATTGTCGCATTTTCTTGGAATTTGTAACAGCAGCCGCCGCCGCGTCTTTCTCCCAAGGATACGAAATTACACTTATAGCAAAGTGTCCTGTCTACGTTTGGGGGCTGTCATTGCCCCCGAGCGACTTTTTGGTACACTCGTCTCTCCCTCCCTCTTTTAGGGATTCTTTTTTTGTGTCTCCCGAGTCGTTTGTGTTTTTTATTTTCGTTTTTTCGTTTTTTGGAGCACGTGGCTGGAACAATTGACGATGACGGCGACGCAGCTTGCTAGTCAAGCCTTTAATTTATGCAGCCCTGGGGAGGTTTTGATTTTTTTCGTTTCTACGATTTGTTGATAAGGCGAAGGGGAGTTGGTGGTGGTGGGGAAGAAAATGCTTAACCTTTGCCTGTAATTAGTAATTTGAACAGGATGGATATGTAAGTGAGACCTGTGAGAGTTGGATCTATTTAGTTGAAAAGACTTAAAATCTTTTTTTCCTTTCTTATTTTGGAAAACTTAAATACTTGAAGCACTAAAAATGTATTAATCGAAGAAATTGTAATATATAAATAAAAGAAATTTATAAATTAAAATATTATAAATGAATAAAGAAACGTTTGAAATGCATCTTAAAATAATTTATATATGAAACAAAACAGTTTAACAAAATTTTGTTGACGAAAATATAAATTAATATGTGCAACTCTAGATATATTTATTTTGAATATATTTAAATCCAGAAGTATTTATTTTGAATATATTTTGATGTGTAAATCTTGATATATTTATTTTGAATATTCTTAAACCTTTGTCTAAATCTAAAAGTATTTATTTTAAATATATTTAAATAGGTAAATCTAGAAGTATTTATTTTGAATATATTTCAATGTGCTTATATGGAAGTATTTATTTTGAATATATCAAAATATGTCAATCTATAAGTATTTATTTTGAATATATATTTAAATGGCCAATTCTTGATATATTTATTTGTTATATATATGTGTTTATCTAGGGTATATTAATATTTATTTTTTATATATACACGTAAGTGTTAATCTAGGAATATAAATTTTAGACCTTTCTTGCAAGAACTCAGAGAATCTTCAACTACATTGAATGAAGTATTAATGTACCATTTAAAAACTTTTGCTTTCGAGATCGATGAAAAAAATTGAGCCAATTAAAACAGATTTTTTTTTAACAGATACTGGACATATGTTTAAATATCGCAATACCAGCGTTGTCAATTGTAAACTTCAACAAAAAGTAGAAAAGACACACACACAAATACACACACACACACACACACACACACATACATACATACATACACATTTTAAACGCACACGTCCTGGCTGTCACATTAACACATCATTCATAAGGACATGTGCCAATGGCTTTTGGAATATTTGCCAGGAAGCAGGAAAACAGGAACTGAAACGAACCAACGAACGTAGGAACTCTCCCCAGCGATTTGGCATCTACTATGAAGCGCCGTTCGTCCTCTTCTGTCGCTATTTCAGATTTGGATATCGAATTTGAATTTGAATTTGCGTTTGCCAAAATGTCAATAAACTCGGACGAAATGTTGTTTTTGTTATTTTATTTATTTCGGTAACGGTTTCGTTTTCGGTTTCTGTTCCGTGTGCCGTTTGGTGCTTTGGTGCTTTGGTGCTTTGGTACTCGATGCAAAAAAAAATGAAAAAGAAGAAGAAGAAAAGTTGTATTTCTTTTATTTTATTTTGTGTGCTGAATTCGCTTTTATACAATGTTGACAAATGCCGCTGACAAAAATTTTTATGCGAATTGGTTTCGCATTTTGAAATAGTTTCATAAAAAAGCAAAATGAAACAGAATCAACCAAAAATGCCAATCTCAGCACAAGCCCCCCCCCCCCAACCCACACCAACCCCCCTCGACCAAGTACTGCGGGTGATTTCTATTTGACATTGATGATGTTTACTTATTTCGGTGAAAATGGAAAATATACATTGATATATGCAAGCATGCATGTGAGTGTGTGTGTGTGTGTGTGTGTATATTGGTAATTTTTCTTTTGGTGTTGTTGTCTGTTTTGTTTTGTTTTGTTCTTCTTCGTTTTTTATCACAACATAGTATTTGACAGTTGGGCGACATTGATGGGCTTTTGTTTAGGGGTGTGTGGTGGAGAAGGAGGAGGGTGGGCTCATCTTTATATGGTTTCATCTACACCAACTTCATTTGCTTTGTATTTTTGCACGACAAAGTTTTGACTTATATGCAAAAACCATAGAGAGTTTGGATGGAGAGAGAGATTGATTACCCATTGGGAGTTTGATGGGTTTTGTGAGAGTGTTTTAGCATGTTCAAATGAACACAAATATATACATATATATACATATATTTTTTTAGGCATGTATTTGTATTGGCATGTTAGTCGGTGTCTGTGTGTGTGTAGTCGCCTTTGTGGGCTTGTGAAAATATTTAAATTTGAAATTGCAACCAATCAAACAATTTTCCAATCAAAAGCTTCTATTTTGCCAATTTTGAGTCGAAACGGTTGTGTGTGTGCAACTTTTAAGTTGCATAATTCAACAAAGAACGTCAAACGCACTACATCCCCCCCCCCCCACTTCAGTAAAACTCTTTTACAGTATTACCTGTGCGTATGTGCGTGTGTAAACATTCAGTCTGTCTATTCATTCGTTCTCCAACCCTTTTGCTCTATTTCGTAAAGGCATCGAGGCTACGCAATTACCATGAACAACAACGTCCGGTGTGGAACTAGTTGTATCACAGAGGTTAGTATCCCCACTCCTGTATCTGTGTGTGTGTGTGTGTGTTAGAAAAGTCGTAAATATTCCAAATGTCATTTTCGAAATCCTAATTTACGCTACGTCGTCATCGTCGTCGTTGCACATTGCCAGTGTCCAAAAGTAGAGGAAAAGGAAACAAAACACAAAACACACACGCACTGCAATTTGCCAAACCCCACTCACAGTACCCCCCCCCCCCCTTTGTTTTTGGGAGGCAATCTTCAACGGAGCGAACTCGTTGCACTCATCGTCAACGGGATTGGCATGCCTCATTCCCCTACTCATCCTCATCAACTGTATCGCCATCGCCATCATCATCATCAGCATCAGCATCAGTTGAAGGCAACATCCATTCGCTTTTTCGCATTTGCCATTTTGTATCGAAACATGCAATCAAAATTTTCAAATTTTGCTCTCCTTCTCTATCTCCCTGTGTGTGTCCACTCTTCAAACACACACACACACACACACACATACACACACACGCACCGAATGAATTACAATCAGCACACAATTCAACGAAAAATGCCGTCCAATTTCTAAATTGTGTGTGTGTGTGTGTGTGTTGTGTTAGGGTGGCCCCAAAATGCTACCGGACAGTAGCAAGCAATACAATTGGGGCGCGTTAGGCAAAATGAGTGCATTTTGGAGCCCTAAAAACAATATGTTTTCCAAACGGCATTTCCATTTATGTTGCATGTTGTGCACACATTTCCGCAAATGCACCACCTTATTTTCCCTATCTCTCTCCCTCTCTCTTCGATATATAGATAACCTCCACCTACAACAGTACAGGGGCTTGTTGGGTGGGGGTTTACTGGGTACATATTGGAATTGCATTGGGATTTTGGGCTTGCACTCGCGTTGCTTTCCTCATTACCTATTCTGTTTTACTCTACTATGCAATCGTATATGTATGTATATGCGTATGTGTGTTTGTGTCTGTGTGTGTGGTCCCAGATTGGAACAATTCGTTACTTGATGGCTGCTCAAACCATGCTAAACTGATCGAGTCCATAGCTTATCGGAACATTTAACTTTTTCTTAAGTCATTTTGCATGTGATTTATTTTAGAAAATATTTAGTTTCGTTTTGCGAAAAGTCGTTTTGAAATGAGTTATTCTTTGGCATTGAATGAACTACAAAAATTCAGGAAACTTTTTGAAGTTGTATTAGATATTGCTAAACTTATTGCTTAGCATATCGTAAAATATAAATATATATATAAAAAAAACAAGTAAAGTTCCAAGCAATACCTATGAAACTTATTTTTAGTTAGTGACATATGACATACACTTTATTTTGGCCTTAAAAAAAAGTCGGAAATAAAATTTATACAACATTTTGAATATATCCTAACTACGGTCTAACCACACCATATAAAATATATATAATAATCAGAAAAACCTGATCTGATGGAAAGAAACAGCCCACGGATTCAAAACTATAACATTTTTATTGTTCATTGCGGCTGTGAAATAAATTAAATATTGCTTTAGTTTTTTTTCCATAAAATCATTCGAATGATAACTCTGTTATTTAAACAATGTACAGTCATCAAAAACCTGAAACTAATTCTCAAATATATCTTTAAATTGGTTAAGTTATTAAAAAAAGAACATTTCCATTAAGAAAATCAATCTAATATTAACTGTTGTCTGAGACGTGTCAAATATTGAATTCCAAATAAACTTAAAAGTTACAAAGCAATCAAAAAAAAAACTATATGTATAATCAAAATCCATCAACATGAGACATCTTTTCGAAAAAACGCTTTCAACTCATTTAGTTTTAAGTTTAGGTATTCGGTTGTTGATGTTCGAAGATGCGTTTACATCAATGCGGCCGATACGAGGAGACAATCTAACACCAATTTTATGTAAATAATTACCTGAAGAGTAATAAAATTAAAAATACATTAACCAAATATTGAATTTCAGAGTAAATAAATTCAAATTGAACGAAAACCTCAACCCAAAAAAAATACAAACGAAAATTCGCTCGAAATCATAAAAAATAAACAACAAAAATCAAAAGAATCAAAAAATTTAATGGCTTCGTTTTCGATCGAAACACGAATAATGATGAATTAATTGAGTATAAAATGTTGAAAGCAAAAGGCACGACTAATAAAAAATTAAACAAAATACCACTCACAAAACAATATCATAAAAATTATACAGTAAGCGATTCGAAGATACACTTCAGCTTTCACAAGCTGTAACTAACAGAGAGAGCGAGAGGGGCAGGAGAGAGAGAGAGAGAGGGAGAGAGAGACTGAAAAGTGTTTCGAAGAATGCACGTAAGATAAGAATAACTTCTTTGCTATGCTAATGAAAGGCATCGAGAGACGACCCCAGCATTAAATCATACAAATGGTCGAAACCAGTAAAGAAAGAAATGAAAAATAATAAGAAAAACCGATCGGTAGAGTTGCAACCCTCGATTGAATAACATTTACAAATTGTTCGCTACTTTCATTTAACAGATTAAATTGATTAATTCAATGTCGGCGGGTCGTGAGCATATTTCGCTTAATTTCATTTCCGCTTCACAGAGTACCCCAACCCCCACCCTCACCACACCCAATCCCCTTTCTCTCACTTGTTTGTTTCCGCTCTCGCCCTCGAGTGAGGCAATTTTTTACGCCGCTTGAAATTCATTTTGCCAAAAGGGTTGCAAAAAGCTAAAATTGTACGCATTATTTCGCTTTTCGCATTTCGCATTTGTGTTTTTCATGCTGGAACTGTCACCAATATCACGATTTTATGGGGGTTGTACAGGCCAAGTTATTGATCTGAATGATGCGTTGTCAATCTTGTTTGATGCATCACCGTGAAAAAAAAAAGAAGGAAAACACATGAGATTAACATTACTCCAGTTGCGCACAAATATTCGCTAAAGGGTTTTTTGCTAACCATTTTCATAGACAACAACCACATACTCACATACTTTGTCGATATGCTTGTAAGTATTTCATCTATCTGTTACAATACTCACAAAAATGTTGAGTCATTCCCATGCTAAAAGCGAATTTTCATGTCAACTGTCACAAGGATTTGGATGCTTTAGTTTTGGTGTTCGGCATTATGCCACGGGCTCTTTTTTGAGTGTTTATTATACCTTTTCTTCCGATTGGCATGTTATTAAATCTATGCAGCTGCTTTTAGTGAAATATAATACCTCAAAATAAAGTAGAAATTCTTGAAAATACGTATAAAATAAGTAAAAATATATGTTTAACTAAACAAATCAAACGTTTTGTATGTATTCTCAAAGGGGATAAGCTTTAGATATTGTTTGTGGATTTGTTTAATCATATCAATAAATAAATGTTATCTACCAGTAATTTGGAAAATATACTTAAGAACACAACAAGAACAAATATGTTACTTATGCTTTTCACTTTATCTAGAAACAAGCTGAACTTCACGAATACAAATTAAAGGTAGAAAAGAATCATGTTTATA
The DNA here is from genome assembly GCA_035044465.1 of Scaptomyza tumidula. NCBI lineage: Eukaryota > Metazoa > Arthropoda > Insecta > Diptera > Drosophilidae > Scaptomyza > Scaptomyza tumidula. The sequence goes on from JAWNNW010000036.1 coordinate 36,626, forward strand.
CATTTATTCCTACTAGTAAGTTGCCGCGGATCCCGCTTGTAAAATTATTTTCCCTAAACAGCTAGAAGCACAATGTATTCCTAACAATGTAATTCCACCTAATGATATTCTTTTTTACCATCTAACCTTAGTTTCGGCCTGCTTGTTGCTACTTAAGTCCAACTTATTATAGCCTATGTGTTATTCTGATGTAAATAGTTTATTCTTGTTAAGTAACCTTTCAATCCATTTGGTGGTTTTTGCGTGAGAGAGAAAAAACTTACGCACAAAACTTTACATTTATTGTATGATTAAGTAGGATTATTTAGAAATGTTCCCAACTTAAATTGAGTTATGTATATAGTTGTATATAAGAAAGTCCTTCTCAATATTCTTTTCGAGTGCTTGTAGTTTATTTGATTGACACCAATTTCTAGTTATAACTGATGTATTTTGTTAAAGTTTCGTATTTGTGTATTTAGGTGATTTAGTTTGCAGTTTAATTGACTGCATTTTGTTGAAGATGTGCTGCACACCCTCGTCTTTCATAAAATGCATAAATTGTTTGTTGTTGCATCCATCTATCCACTTGAGGCAGACTGGGGCAGCAGCAGCAGCAGCATCATTAGTTTCCAGTTGTTTAGAATCAACACATTTGTAACAATATTTGATATCTAATTTTAGAAACGAAGTCGCTTCAGTTTTTGTGTGTGTGGGGCACATCGAATTGATATATAAATGTCCATACATACACGTAGATGTGAATTTGGATGTGAAAGCAGAATTGACAGCTCAAATATTTCAGGACAGATTTTTGACTTGCGTTCGTGATTTGTCATTGACATCGTTTTTTCGAGGGGGAAAGTGGAAGCAGAAACTATTGCAGACAATCAGGCTGCAACACTTCAACCAGGGGGTGCCGCTTGGATAAACAAAAGTGGCATCAGTAAGGAGCAGGGAGGATGTGTGGATAGTTCCTACTTCGATCTTTCTAGTATTCTAGTCTTGCGCCATGCGTCGCCACATTTTCTAATTGATTTTCAAATGTTTCAGTTTGTGTAAATAATTGCGTTTTTGACATTCCTCATTCCATATTTTTCTCCATATTCTCCCATTTAGAGGGGGAACCTTGAATATGTTTTTTTTTCGTCTTCGTCTTTGGGGAATATGGTCGCAACAGATCTTAAAAGTTAATTGTGCACTGGGCTCAGTTGACAGTTTGGTTAATTTAGGCGGCTCATTTGAAAGCTTACACAAAATGTTCGGATATTACAATAATTTAATTTATGCTTGCCATTTATTATTTTCTAAATTGTTTTGGAACGTGCCGCTGCCAGTTTGATGTTGCCCCCCCACACCTACCCACCCCTCAGTCTCACTCTCTCTCTCTCTCTTATACTATTCCCTCATAAATCTGAACAACTAATGATGATTTCTATTTTTGTTGTAAAGTGTATCTCAGATGCATTTAGCGATGCATTTGCCACAGTGTAATCCACGTTAATGTTTCTTTTGGCTGCCCAAAAAAGAACTCTTAAACTAATCCTTTCCGCCTTTCCGCCTTTTTCGTTCTCATAAATGAGAACTTTACGTGTTCAACTAATAATTACAACCAATTAATTAAGTCTCGTGGATAGCTAAAATTGTCACATTCTGAGCTCTTAACGCCAGTTCGCGGCTTCACATTTAATAATGACTATTTGAAAGTGGTTGCATTAAAAGATGCATTTCTCATGATTTATTGTATATATTTTAGATAGTTAAAGACTGAAAACAAATGCTTTTGTGGTAAAAAAAACTCGAAAAGTATTTAATTTTTTATTATTGAAAACTTTGAGAGTAAGAAAAAAAGTACTAAAATTAATATTTTATGTATTTTTGTGTGTTGGGAAATGCTTTTAAAATATTTTTTTCTTGAAAAACTCCTTTTTTTAATTGTTCAGTGTTTTTTTTAATAGAAAATTGTGAAAGTAAGAAACAAGTACTAAAATTAATATTTTATGTATTCTTGTATATTAGGAAATGCTTTTAAAATATGTTTTTCTTGAAAAAAAAAAATACTTTTTTTAATTGTTCAGTATAAACTTTTTGAACCTTAAAAAATAATTATTTCTAGTTATTTATTCCAATACAAAGAAATTTATTTATTTTAAATATATATAAAAAGGATTAAAGTCCCTTTCTTAATACTTTCAAAACCAAAAGAATATAAATAAAAAAATATCAAATAAATAAATTTAATTAAGATAATATTAAATATTAGTCTTGAAAGAAAAATGCATTGGTTTTTAAATTAAGTGTTTCAAATATCTAAAGTACTAAAAAAACCTGTTGTCTAAACTAAATTATTGGGATTTCTTCCCAATTTCAGGAATTTTACTTGGATATACAAAATATTCACAAATAAGAACCCAAACCAAATACATATATGAAAAGAGTATTCTAAGCTCAACTTTTCTGGCGATATTGCGATGCATTTGGCAATTTATCTGATAAATATGTTCAACCAAACAAACAAAAACAAACACACACAAACACACACTCACAACAACTAAGTGATGCTTATATTTAAACATTGGCGATGTTTTCATGGGCAGAGCAAACATGCATAGGGAAAAAGCATCGATTTGACTAGAAGTTAGTTTTTAGGGGAGGAAACAAACAACAACAACAACCAAAATAACAACCAAAACAACAACTGAGTGAGAGTTTGTTGACCCAGCTCCAGTTGTGGATTCAGCTTCGAAGTCGAGTTGAAGTAAAGGCATTTGAGAAGGTTCAATTGGCACCAGCGACATTTTACACCACGCTTCCTTGTTTACATGCTACCAAACCTGAGCTAAGGCAAGGAGGTGGCTCGTTTGTGAGGGAGGGTGGTGAGGGGAGAGCTCGTTGCAGTCGAAAGTGAAAGTAAGAAAGTAAGCACTTGAATCAAATGAATTCCGAAATGAAAATGAAATGGCAACAAATGCGTCTGTATGTCACATTAGAACCAGCTACAACTTGGACAGCAATTGACTTATGGCAGAGGGGGTAGAGTGGGGGGAGGATAGACTTGCATTGCACTAACAGTAAAGACAATTTTCGTTGGAGGCACTTCTTCTTCATTGATTTGTTGCTAGCAACTGAGATAGATATTTTTATTGCTTCCGTTTTTCGGATTAAACGAATCTGTTTGGCCAAAAGTCCTGCCTGCCCCATTTTAATAACTCTCTCTCTCCCTCTCTCTGTGTGTGTGTGCGTTAAGCAAGAAATCCTTTTTGGCAAGCAAAATAAATATTTACATTAGCCACGAAATCATTTCATTAAATCGTAGAATGCGCCCAGTGGCACAAAGTGGTGGGCAAGTGTTGCTCAATGTAAACATAACGCCTTCCTGCCACGTGCCACGTGCCACAACGTCGCAACGTCACAACGGCTGCTCTTGCCCTTTCAGGCCATATCCTTTTAGCTCTTTGTTGCTTACATAACGTAACATATTAATAATGAAATCGCTCATAAAATTATAGCAACACCCAATAACAGGAACAGCAACAGCAACATAAGCAGCTGAGAGGGTGAAGCAAACCGCTTTGCGTGTTGCATGTCGCTTGATGTTGTCGCATGTTGAAAGGGTGGGTTAACAGTCGGCTCCCCACGAGTTATGAAATTATTTTCCATAATGAGCGTGTGCGCCTTTTTGTACCCCTCGTCACCGTCTCCGTTTGCGTTTGAGTGTTAACAAGAAGTCAACATTTATTTAGTTTTCGCTTTTATTTTCGATTTCAATCTGAAATTGCTGCTTTCATTTCGATTTCATATTCATATACGGCCCGGCCGGAAAATGTGCGACGCGTGCCGCTATTTAGCGTCTATTATCCTGCGAACATATTTTCCATGTCCTATCTGTCAGAAGCTTACGCATGGGGAGAGCGGAGAGCCAGTTCTCTCCTGCTCTCCTTCTTTCTCCATATGTTGTTATGCTTGTCTGTTATCCTGTCATCATGGCCAGACAGATGGGATCGCTGCTAACTGCCAGAGCAAAGATGATTTGTATTTTTCCGGCACGTTGTCATATTAGGGCATGAGATTCAAGAAAAATAACAACACAAAAGCAGGCTGTTGGGTAAGGAAAAGGGGATACGAGTTGGTAGATTGAAAATGATACATATACAGTACGCTCTCGCTTCAAGCAACTACTTATTGAGAGCAAGTGGCGAAAATCAAGGTTGTTGTGGAATCTATGTTTCAGTTTATTTGTTTCATTCGATCATTAAACTGATTAAGTTAAGTTTCTTAACCATTCAATTGAATTTTATTTTGTGAGTAATAAAGTGTATATTAATTTGGTCATTAAATGTGTAACGCATAGAAAGTAGTGTATTACAATGTTCGGTTTGCCAAAGATAGCTTCCTTACATGATTTTATTTATGAATTACAAAGAAATGCTTTGAGGCAGCTTATCAAATTTGCTTGTAAGACTCGCTTTAATGGGAAATCCCAAAAGTAAATTTTGTAAGAATGAGTAAAAAAACCATTTAAAAGAAAAAGTAGAAAATAAAAATGATTTTTGCATAGAATTTAACTAAATCTAAAATGTTAAGAATAAAGGTGTTGCATATATCCAGATGTTGCATGATTATAGAAGGGTTGCATTGAGTGAGGGCGTACTGTATGTATTATAGAATATTACTGACTAGCCAAATAATGATGAAATGCTAGAATTTTAACAACTTGACGTAGTAAAAACAACAAAAACACTTTATAATTAATAAAAACTAGTAACTATTATTAAAACTTAGGCCAAAATTCATTTAAAAATAATAATAAAATGAGAACCTTTATTTTGTTCATACTATATAGGAAATACATTTTTTAATCGTCTTATAAAGTTATACACATCTCGACTCAATGCCTAAATATAAATAAATACAAATTTAAATATATAACAAATATAAATATATTTCCTATTAAAAAGTAATAAATAAAATCGCTGTGCTGTTTAATCTTAATCTTTTGAAATGAGAACTATAATTTAACTATTATTTGCTATATGGTAATTTTCTAAACTTCTCTTCTCCGATTGATTAGAAAAGTTGAAATATTTATACAAATATGCCAAGAAGTGTCTTAATAATTTAATTAGTTACGCATATTAAGCTGCTTTCCTACTTTCAATGACCTCGCACAAATTTTCTCAATTATAATTGTCCTTCGGGTCTCAGCCTTGAAAACGTCGACTCCTTTGCTTAACCCGACGCAAAAGCAAAGTATTTCCTCAAATTTCACGCTCAAATATTGAAAAATGATGTTCGTCAATATTTGCATATCATTTACATACATATACAAGAACATATTACGAGAGAGTCGAGCGTGAAGACAGGGGAAAAAATATCTATTTATCGTTTGTCCTTTCCGGGAAATATTCCTTTAGGCAGGACAACGCCACGCCTACGCACAAATCCTTTTCGGGCCAAAAACAAAAAAGGGTAAACAAGACTACAAATCCGATGCGCTAGCCAAAAATACTGTATGCAAATGTAGCTCCTGTTGCTCCCTGCCTGAGATGGTTGCCGTACCGTGCTTAATTAGCTCGCAAAATATTTGCCTTAATTGTCGCACACGAACAAAAGGCGGAAGGATATGAAAGAGAGGGAGAAAGAGAGAGAGAGAGACTTACTAGCTGGGAATTATAATCCCTTCGATCGGATTTTCCGGTCAGCGAGCGGTCAAACTAACTAAGGAACTACCTGCCGTACCGTCTCTCCCTTTGCAAATTTGCACTAATTTTCGCGCCTGATCCTTAAGGATCAGTCTAGTTCTTGTTGATTGATCCTCTTTGTGGAATTTATGTATTTGTTGTGTATTTGGCAAGATGCGGTGAGGGAAACAATTTGTTTGTAGTCCTTCCAAAACCGGGTTAGATCCAGCTGTGCCAGGGGCTTAAGGGATTACGAAGGAGTACCGTGTGTTGTACGTCTGTGTTGCATTGTGGGCGTTACTATTGAGACAGTTTACCAAGCATTTAGCTCGGCTTTACTTTTTCCCGTACTCGCGTACTCTGTTCGCCGTTTTGGACAATGCGAAATTGATTTGTCAAAAGCCGCACTAAATGCCAAAGTTTTTCGTATTTTCTCTCTCGCTCTCTCTCTCTCTTCCTCGTTGACCACCTACCTGCTAAGAGGCCTGAACTACCGCAGTGTTTACGGCCGTACCGACCTCGATTGTCTTGGCTGTTTGACAACTTCAACTCGGCAAAATAAATCAATCAATTAAATTTTTATAAAGCGCATTGAAAATATGCGAATCCCTCAAACAAACCAAACCAAAAAAAAAAACTTCCTCCAGCCGGTAATTAAAATTTCAGCTAATATATCTGCTCAAGGCAAGAGGTTTCCTCGTCGACATCGTTGTGTGTTTTTTTATGACCACAGCGTGCGACAAGCATATGACAGTTTGACAAACGGCCAAAACGGTTTGACAAGTGGGCCCAAAAGGCAGGGCCCCCAAAGTAATAGTTTGTCAACGGACTTCGTCGGGAATTAAATGCAGCATTTTGGAATTTGAGGTATGTCCGCTGCTTTTTGGGGACAAAAATCATATTAAGACGGGCACATTATAAAACGACATCGAGCTTGCAGTCAGAAGGGGGCCAAAGAGAGACGGCGGGGGAGAGGGAAGCTGGCCTGCAGGACGCCGCATAACTTATTAAAAAGCAGCAGCCAAACAAAAAAAACGACAACGCAAAATTTGTGCCTGAGAAATGCCCGAATTCAGTTTGCCGTCTAAGCGCCACTTAAACAACGGGTTTTGCAGAATGTCAAAATAAAGCATGGGTGGGAGAGAGGTGAGTGGGGGGGTATAAACGTGCAACGGCGCCATTCATCGTCATCGTCAATGTCAAGTTTTTATGCGTCGACGCACATAATTCTTAAGGAATTGTCATTGAACTTTTACTCCAGAAAAATACCTTGCAAATTGTAACTCCTTAAAGCAATGAACAAAATGTGATTATCTTCAAAAATGAGAGCAGATAGTTGTAAAATTAATTGAAAGTTTAATTTTGATATGATATGTAACAGCAGCTGCTTTATTAAACGGATGTTTATTATTATTATGTTTGGGGGTCTCAAAGATCTTACATAAGATCTAGGTTCTGCATGAAAGCAGTTTTGAAAGTATCTCTTATGATTCGAGGGTTTCTAAGACCCCAATTGGGAAAGTAACAAGTACTTATTCTTGCTAAGACTACTCGTTCAGCGATAACTTGCAATTTGAATTCTCTATCCATGTTCGTTAGTTTAGCTAGGTGTCTTCTTAATCTGCAGTGTCCATTCAGAAGAACGGTGAGTATCCTTAGTCTATTTCTACCCATAGATATTAATCGCTTAAATCGTTTGTGATTATCTAGCCAGGAGACTTGCCTTAGTGCTTTCTTAGCTCTTATTTCGCTGGAGTTTCTCTTCGTTCCTTAGTTCCAGCCTTATAGTGCTTCTCCTTAAGCCTCGGACCTTGTAAGCTGTTTCGCTGCTCCCAATCTTGCTTGGTTATCTGCCTTTTTGTTCGCTGCAACATGACCCGGAACCCATCTAAAGGCTGGCCTGTTATGTTCTGTCTAGCTTGGATCGTACTTCGCGAATAACTTTTTAGCTAGTTTCAATCCTACGAATGGCCATTATTGCTGCTTGACTATCTCGTATAAGATATCTGTAGTTCGATTTTTATGTTTAGGTTAAAAAAAAAAATATACCTTAAACGATTTAAAAATCAAGACATAAACTTTTGCTTGTATAAAGTTATTAAAAATTTAAAAATACATCAGGTTCTTTTTATATTTATGTTATATTTAAATCAATAATACCGAGTAATATAAATCTTAGAATTTATATATATGTTAGTCTTCCCTTTAACGGAATATCGAAAGAAAAAAAATTGTTTATCCAATCGTTTTTCCAAGTTCTTCACACAAATGCCATAAATATTGCGGCCGATTGGGGAACCTATAATGATGACAGACAGACAGATAAACAGGGATATGAATATATACGGTATATACATGTTGGAAAACATTTTGTGGTCCCGCAGGCGCTGATCATAAAAATTTTCAAAAATATCATAATTTTTGATTCCAATGAAACGCGGGCCACGTTTGGGCCATTAAATGGGTTAATATGAAGCCGTTAAATGCATTCAATAAATTATGCTAAAACTAACATCAATTACGAGTCGTAAAGATGCTGCTGCTGCCACATTCAACCCCGGTTGCAAGGTGAACTCCAAGCTGCAGCATGCATCTGGATTTGGATCTGTGTATCGATAATGAACCACAATTGTATTGCATAATAAAACCAATAATAGAGTTTGAGAAAATCCATAAATATATCTAGATATGCATATAGTATGTCTGTGGATAGTTTTGATCACACGGAAACAAGTTCCCTCAACCCCTCCACCCCTTCAACCTATCCTCGATTTCAATCGTCGTCATCATCACTGTCTCATTGTTTCAATAGAAAACGCATAAAACTCGAAAAGCAGAGAGAGACGCGTGTGTTTGCCTTGGATGCATTTTTATGGACATTTGTTTTTCGCTGGTAATAATAATGCCACCAGTTTTCAAATAAGGTGAATGCGCAGTTGTTGCATTTTTATTGTTTTTCAAATGTTTCCGCAAGGAATTTTCTCTATTCTGACGATCATAAAATTTTGATTTTCTCCTTGGCCTTGGAACCGGCAACTGAACGGTGGAGGAGGAGGGTGTACGGGGTGGGCATGTTTACCAATAATAAAAGATAAATCGTCTGGTTTACATTTAGAGCAGACATTACAATGCCGACCGACGAATCGACCGATCGATCAGTGACCCTTTTTAAGTCCGCGTGCTCATAAACATTGTTTCGGGTTTCGGGTTTATAGCTCTTTGCATTTTATCCTTTCGTCGAAAAGGATATGTGTGTGTGTGTGTGTGGCGTTACCTGGTTGCGCCCATATAACATATACACTCGTGTTTATCCTCTCTTTACGCCCCAGACGCGTGCTCGTAAAACTTTCGAGAAGTAACTGTGTTCTGTTTTTTCCGTGAACTTTTCGTCGGTATTGGAATTGGAATTGGGAATTTGTTAATGCCCTAATTTCTTGTATTATCTCGGTAGCGCCAAGCTCGTAAAAAATCTATCTAATTGCGACTAATTGCCTTTTAATCTAATTGACAATTTAATGACTTGAAGAATTTTTTTTTTTTGTTTTTTAGCAACTGTTTAACACAGCAATAAAATATAATAAAAAAAAACAAAACAGATAGATTTTTTTTTCAACTTGATTTAATTGAATATTAATTGCTTTCGAAATTATGTTTTACTCGAATTAAAAGCCCTTAGCTTTATTCAACGCATTTTTGCGCACTCAATGAACACAATGAATAATGTGTTTATAGGAGGAGGAGGAGGGTGAGGGAAACCTACCACTCGATTTTTTTCAAGTTTATATTTTTGTGTGGCATGCCACAACAACAGCAGTAAAAGAAGAAGAAGCAACAGCAAACGCAATCAAAATGAAACAAACACTTGAGAATTGAGGCAAGCCTTGTTGAAAATTGTGCAAATATAATTTTCACAGCAATTTTTTTTTTTTTGATTTCTTCTCACTTCTTGTTGCAACAAATGAAAAAGCTAGGGGAAGTGCGAAGTGTGCAAAAGGGCGGAGAGGAGCGGAGGAGAGAGGAGAGTATTCGCGTTAAGTGAATGCAATTGACAAAAGGAAGCTAGCAAATGGAGTAGTTGCTGAATTGATGACTTGATGACTTAACTTGACGGCTGAAGCAGCCACTCGACAAAATTATGCGTGCATGTTTAAGTGTGATGAATGAAGGAGGGGGGGAGGGGTTGACTCTCTTTGTGACTCAGTCCTTCTGAATATAATTTGATTAAACATTCGCTTGTCAGAATATTTTTAATGTTGTCAGCAAATTAAAATCAACTTTAACAAACAACTTTTACTTCTTAAAATTATATTAAGCAATATTTAATATATATATATTTTTATATATATTTTATATATATATTTTGAGCAGAATATTGCTTAAATAATGTTTAAAACTGCTCATTAATTTCAAATTTATTAATAATGAAATTGTAAAACTTTTTTATGCATGTTTGTTGCTCTTTCAAGCAAAAAGCATCGAATGGATTTTAATGAAACTTTACAGGAATATAGTTTTAACATCGGAATAACATATAGTCTATAATTTGTTAAGATATTGTGTGATTAAAATTACGCTGTGTTGTGACAAAGTATCCTTAAGGCAAATAATATTCAATACTAATTTTTAATCATTTAAATTAAAATAAAAAATACATTTTCCACCTTTTCAGAGCATTTATGGCATTCACTTCAACTAAGGACAGGACATCCGCAGGACCCTCTCCTTGTTCTCCTCTTCTCATGGCGCCATAATAAACAACCAAGGAACAGTTATGAAAGGTGCTCTCGTTAGCTGCTCTTCTTCTTATCTACAATTGTGCAACGGCGCCTCACGATTGTTTTTTTTTTATTCTGTGTACCTGCAAGGATTGCACAATTGAAACACAGACTGCAACTGCAGTCGTTCTGTTACTGATCCTGATACCTACAACAACAACAAAAAAAGAGTGTGGGATACACACACACCTTAATAATTTTTGTTCAATTGTTGTCGCCAATTCAGTCTGGTTTTTCATTGACAATCTTTCGAAAAGGTAACAGGTAGAAAAAAGGAAAAAAAAGGTTTTTCTTTTTCAGTTTCATTTTTTAATTATTATTGCCCGGCGCTTAGGGCCATACACAAAAGGAAATCCTTTTCTAAACATCGTTTAAACTAAGGTCCACAATTTATGACCCAAAAAAGTTGTTGACATTTTTTTGTTTTTGTTCTGCTTTGGGTTGTGTTTATCTCCGAACCAATTTTTATGGCATATCCTACACTCTATCAATGAAATATTGATCTCGGCTCTCTCTCTCAGTATATGAAGATATCAGTATGCATTTTCAGCTCTCTGACCCTCAACTCAACTCCATTGATTTATGCTTAATCAATCCGAGTTTCTGTATTCGAGTTTTCAGTTTCAGTTTCTCTCGTTTACCTGATACCAAAAATATTTAAATGTCGCTCTATAAACATTTTTAGTGTCTCCCAAGAATCGAGAGTTGTTTAAATTGCAGTTAACAATTTCGAGTTTATTAAAGGATACTTGGACATTGCCCCATTAATGTTTTCGTCTTTTCATTGACATTGACAGATTTATGTATTGAGGTTTATTTTTTGATTTGTGTTCAGGTTTTTGGCTTCTGAAGCGTTTCACCTTTTAATTAAGTTGGTTAAAAGCAAAAAAGTCAATTTGAATTTTATTTCATCAATTCATGTGAACAAAAGATATTAAAATTTGTATTGCTTTTGAAGTTTTTGATCTGCCAAAGTGTTAACTGAAAGCTCTTCAAAATATAAACTCCACAAAAAATACTTTAAAGAAATCTTAAACCAAATATTAGAACTATTATTTATTTATTAGTTGTTAAAAAATTGGAAAATTGAATACAAACCTTAACCTAAAAACCTATAAAAAATATTTTAATAAATAATCTAATCTTCATTAACCCTTTCTCCAACTTTGCTTCTCAACGCTTCGATACGTTCTTCGTTTTTTTAGAACACTTGGAAACCCTGCAAACTACTTTTGTCATAATCGATCAGCCTAGAAAACATCACTATATGTTATTTATAAAATACGTAGTTTTCTTCATGTTCCAGCAATGAGGTAAAACTCCATACAAAACATATTTCTCGGTACAAAAGTTCCTTTTAGACAAAAACTATGTGGTTAAAAAGAAGCTAAAGAAAGTTCCTTCCCAATGATTTGATTGCCAGATGAATCAATAGAAAACTTAACCAGTTAACGTATTTGAACACCTCTATAATTATAACATTTCTTCCTAACGCTCCTAGTATAAGAACTTGCATTTTGAAGCTGAATATAATTTGTCTCTTAAATACATAATAGGCAATCGTATCTTTCTTAAATGTTGATGAAAAGTTGTTCCTTTAAAAAATATGTATGAAATCTCGACTAGAAGATACCCTGATCCTTAAACTTAACGCGTTCATGTGTATGAGTATCTTTTTTGAGTATGTATTTGTGTGTGTATATGTGTGTATAAACTGCATACTAGACTAAACTTTTCCTTCAGTGTTCCATATCTCCGGTGTTTCTCAATCGATTTAAAAAAAAAAATTCACAGGTTGTCATTACTTGGTCAAATGTTTCAAAAGCCGTCTAAATCAAGATTTTTTGTTAGAGGTATCGAAAATTTAAAACAAATTTGTACTGCCTAGGAATTTTTACCCAATTTCAAAGGTTTCAAGGTATAAAAATAGTTTTTTCATTTTGTTTGTTATAAATTTATTTAAGATTTAGATAAACGTTTATTTTTTAGTTGAATAATAGAAACATTTTGAAATAAAATAACTATATCGTCAATAAGTTCCAAAAAGAACACCAAATGGGAAGAACTCTTTTCTCTCTCTCTCTCTCTCTCTCTCTCTGTCTCTCTGTCGTTCTTGGATTGATTGAAATGAGTGCGTTTTGATAGAAATCGTTTTTGAGGAACACGCAAAGAATTCTAATTACTTTCAAGTAACCCATTTGAACTGAATATATTCGAATGTACTCGTTATATATACATACATATACATACAAATACATATATATATATGTATATATATATATATATATTTGGAATGAAGGCGGCGAAAAAATGGTCAAAATTAAAATCAAATAAAAATTGTGTTAAAATTCCAAACGTCGACGTGGCCATAAAAACGCATAAAGAGAGAGAGAACCTGCCTCGCGGGTATGTGGCACGTCTTTTGAAACTGAGGCACGCATGAGGCGGTCTTACTTTGAGGCAAATTACTTCGCATATACGAAACGAAACGATATACAATATGGCATAATTTGTGTTGAGTCGGGACAAGTGTGAAAAATAGATAAAAACACAGAAAGGAAAAACCCTTTTTTATACCCTGATCCCATTAAATGGGAAAAAGGGTATAATGAATTTGTGCAAAAGTATGTAACAGGCAGAAGGAAGCATCTCCGACCCCATAAAGTATATATATTCTTGATCAGCATCAACAGTCGAGTCGATATAGCCATGTCCGTCTGTCCGTCTGTCTGTCTGTCTGTCCGTCTGTCTGTCTGTCTGTCCGTCTGTGTGTATGTATGAACGCGTCGATCTCAGAAACTATAAGAGCTAGAGACTCCAGATTGCGAACTTAAGCTCGCCTAATCCCTAGGCAGTACAAGTTTTTTTTTCCGATTTTCGATAACTCTTCCCGTTTCCGATATACACATAGGATCGATAACAACAAAATCTTGAATTTGGAAAACTTTGAGATGCAATTTGAATTATAAAACAAAATAATGACAATCTGTGAAATTTTTATCGAAATCGGATAATAAACACCGGAGATATGGGACATTGAAGTTGTGTATGCAGTATGGAGTATGCGTGTGCAAACACACACACACATACTTGCAAGCACTGACTGTACGCGTAAAGTATAGGGATCAGGGTATCGTCTAGTCGGGATTTCTCGACTAGATCCTTCTTACTTGTTTTTGGAAGCGGTTGCAACAAACGAATGGAAATGGAAATGGAGATTTAGCGGCATGGAAAAAATCCTTTGGGATCGCGTTAATTTATATAAATATTCACAACGCATAAGTTTTAATTTTTATTTATTTACTTTCAGTGGGTTTTTTAACTGGCTTTCAAATCCAGTCAGGTAAAAATGGAAAACATTTGAAATTTATTCTTCGGCTTTTTTTCTACTCTGTTTCTGCCCCTTGAGGGACCTTTGTGGCAAAGAGCCGCACATATCGTACATAAATTTAAAATCGAGCAGGCGGAAGTAGAATCCGTTCTTCTTCTTCTTTCTTTAACTTATTTTACTACTTCGATTTTTTATTAGGGCAACAAAGGAACCGCAAAAGATCGAATCGATTGAAATGCATTGAAATTTCCTTATGTACCTCAGTAAAATTGATATTTGTGCATCATATTTTCTTCACTTTTTTCGAAACTTTTACTTGCTCGATTTTTTTTAATAATTTCTTTTAAATAGGCAATCAAAATATAAACTTAATACATAAAAGTTTTTTTCAGTTGGTATTTATTTTATAAGGAAATTATTTCTTTGAATGAAATCTTCCTGTAAAATTGATATTTGTGCAAAAGTTTGAAATTATAAAATATTAAAGGAATTCACTAATTTATTGAAGTTTAATTTATTATTTACATTATGTACATCCAGAAGCTATCATCAAATGTGGAAAAGGGGTTAAATTTCCTTTCGTAACTAGATTGATTTTATTGGAGAGCTAGCGGAATATTTCAAAATATATCTAAACTAACCTGAGTCTCAATTACAAACTCCCTGTTTCTTTTTTTTTGGTTAATCTTTTCCATTCTGAACCCATTTTGAGCATTTTCACATTGCGCTGGAGGTATTCAAGGTCAAAATCTTTAAAATCAGTTGAAGTTAGTTTATTTGACTAGTTTTTAAGGGACTTCCATATGATTATGAATTTTTAAAATAAAATTATTTTTGTTGATTTTCTAGGTAGTCTTTTGAGATTGAAAAGGTTAAGAACATTTAACTGGCTAAGCAAAATGATTCGAAAAACAATTTCAAATGCAATTTTTGATTCTTGTTTTGTAACTTGATTGATTTTATTGGAGAGATAGAGGAATATTAAAATATATCTGAACTAGTATCGATCTAAGCTTTAAGTCTTCGTGGAAGTCCAATGTGTTTCCATCAATATCAGCAACTACTATATATATATATATATATATATATATATACTCTTGCCTGTGTTATTCCGATGTCAAAGCTATATTTTGGTAAAGTTTTCTTAAAATGCATTTAATAGATTTTGCGTGAAAGATTAACAAAAATATATTATAATACCTGTAGGATAGAACCGGTTCTTAGGGAAACTTTTATATTATATATTATTATATATATTCCATATACATTTACTTTTACTTTACTTTCATTATAACTCAATCCCAAAACTCTTTTTTTTGATATCCGCAATTTTTAAACAAAAACTTAATGCTATAAAAAGTTATTTAAGCTTGGAAGCAATTAAATATTTTGCCTAAAAATGCTGTCCATGAAGATGATTGTTATAATGAATACATTTAAGATTTTAATGTTTTTTTTTATGTATTCGAATTCTCTGTTTAATTAACATATTCAATGATTATTGTTAATTCGGATGAAATTTTTATTACCGCCATTTTTGGAACACATAAAAAAATCTGCTCTATTGTTTGGAATTATGAGCTGATAGCATTAAGAAAAAAAAAAATGGCCAAATGTGAAGAGAACAATGCAGACAGATAACAAAATAAAAAGATTCTCCCAAATCACACACACACACACGAACAGAAACTTAACATTTAAATGTTAAGTGTAACATTTGGCGGGGAATGGCTGAGTAACATTTTCGAATAACATTAGCGGCGTATAAGACTGGTGGGCTAACAGCGCGCAAGTCGTTAACATTGAGCGCAGCGCGACAGGGACAGAGATACCCGGCAGAACTTCGAAATTGAGAGCACTAGCTGCGCAGCGCTGCCAGCTGCTCTGCTACTGCTGCTGCTGCTGCTTTTGCGCCTTGAGCAGAGCACAGCAAAAGAAAGAGAGAGAGAGAGCGAGGAGCAAGCAACCTGTAAGAATTCAATGAGTGAGCGCTCGTATCAGGCTGTTGTTGTTGCTGTTGCTGCTTTCGTTATGATTATGAGAGTCTATCAAAAAGCTGACGCTGCATATGCATGCGTGCGTGTGTGTGTGTGTGTGTGTGAGCGTTGTATTGGCGTATTGGTTGGAGTATAATGGCAGATATGAAAAGGGCAGCGCTACATAAACGACGACGACGACGATGACGACGTCGGGTGTCGGTAGCGTCGGCAGCGATGCAAAATGAGCGAATATGAGCGTTATGAATTATGTATTGGCCGTGTACATAAACAAACCCTCACACATACATGCGTGCGTGTGTGTGCGCGAGCAGAGAGATATGAGTGGGTAGGAGGCGTATTTTGTTGTTGTTGTTGTTAGTTTATGATTGCGCCGTTTTGTGTTTGTGTTTTCTGTTTTCTTACTGGTTCGCAAGGTGGCGATTGGATTTGCTTGCTTTCGCCTCGACTCGCCTCGCGTTTCGTTTTCGTTTCTTTGCTCTGCTCTCGCATTGTTCTTCCTTCCAGTTGATGCATTTAACATTTTTTCCTTTATAGCTTATTCGTTTTCCTCCTGCTTTCTTCCACTCGCAGATCCTACTACGAACTCCTTGTTCCTTTTTCCATTCTTTTCCATTCAGAACCCATTTTGATGATTTTGACTTTTCACTCGAGGTGTTTAAGGTCAAAATCTTTATATAGGGTCCGCCATCTTTGGTTTTTGAGGGTTTAACATATAATTATGGATTATTATATATATATTATTGTTCTTAAGTATCTTTTGGGGGTAAAAAGGCAACAACATTTTACTGGCTAAGCAAAATCGAATCGGATCGAAAATAAGTTAAAATGCATTCTTGATTCTTATTTCAGATTTCTTTATGCATGAAGATTTGATTTAAACACAAAATCAAATCATTTTGCACTTATTTCCAACGTTTATTTAATTATTTATGAGTCAAATAAACGAAATGAACGAAAATTGTTAATATTGAATCATTAAGTTGGCTAACAAAGTGAAACAATTTTCAATCAATCAAAAAACTATTCAACAATTGTTCAAAAGTTATTAGTCAAAGCCATTCGAAATGCTTTTAGCATGCGACAAAACAATTAAAAAAAATACTAAAAAAAATACTTACTAAAAACAAAGACATTAAATTTGTTTAACAAAACAGAACTCAACACAAGAACAAAAACAAAAACTTATCGCCAGATGTTGGAAAGAAAAGTTGATTTGTATATTGGGGAGAATCTGCAAGAACAGTTGCTTGATTGAAAGGGGTTGAGACGGGGGAAGTGTTGGGGGGGGGGGGGTAAGTTTGGATTGTTCTTAAAGCTTTAAGTTTTGATTGTGGCTAGCTTAAAAGTATTTAGAACAGCTGTAAAATAAATCAATAAGCGTGTGTGAGCGAGAGAGAGAGAGGGAGAGAGGGAGAGCAAGAATTGAAATGTGTCAAACAATAAGAAAAAGACATTAAAAAAAGAATAAATAAAGTGGGTGTTGCCAAAGTCAGAAAAAACAAATGAAACAGGAAACCAAACACATTTTGATGAATGGCTCATAATATTCAACACACACACACACACACACACACGCACGTTCGAATTGACGAATAAGCGAAGCACCCAACGCAGACACGAATGGACAAGTCGTTAAGAGGGGGTGGGGGGAAAAAGAACCGAAAATCTTATAAAGCCGAAATTAAAAAAAAAAGGCAACAACAACAACAACAGTAACGGCGGCGCTCATAACTGCGCGAACAGAGACAGAGAGCGCGAGCGTCTGTGGTGTGAGCGAGAGCGAGAGAAAGCGAGAGCGAGCGCAACACATGGCGATGAGGCGCAGGCGTGTGTGTAAGCGAGATGGCAATAATAAAAGGGCCGAACATTTATAAGCAGTATAGTCGAAGATGGTTGTGCGGGAGGGGGAAGTGGGAAGGGTGGGGGGTAACCAGTTGCCATGTATGAATTATGATCAATTATTAACGCAAGAGAGAGCGCGAGAGAGAGAGAGCGCGAGCGCGAGCTGCAGCATAAAAAGAAAACGAAAGAAAAACAATGGCGAAGTCGCACAAAAGGTGAGAGAGAGCCGCCAGAAAGCGGAAGGAAGCAATATAGCAGCAGCAGCAGCGCAGTCAGCAAAAGCTGCGCTGCCTTTTTTTTTCCAACCGCGACATATGACTGTGTGTGTGTGTGTGTGTCTCATAATTTTTCGAACAAGTTTCATAAATGTCTGTTCAGCAAACAGGTAAAAGCAGCAGCAGCAACAACAACAGTGAATGAGCATCCTGCGCTCTCGGGTCGCGAGTCAGTCAGAGTGCTAGAGTGAGTGAGAGAGAGTGAGTGCTGTGTGTGTGTGTGCTGCGGTGAGAGGTTGATGGCAACAGTAACAGTAACAGCAGCAATTGCTAACGATGGGTGTAAGCAAGACAGACAAACTCGACTGACTGTCGAGTAAAATTTAATAAAAGTTATGATGAGAGCGAATGTATGTGTGTGTGTGTGTGTGAGAGGGTGTGTGCAAGTGGGAGCGAGAGCATTTATGTATGAAAAATTATATGAAATGTGAGCGAGTGCGCGTCAACAGATATGAGTGTGACTGTGTGAGTGTAGAAGGGGGTAGGTTGAATGAATGTCAGGATAAGCCAGTTGTTGTTGCTGTTGGTGGCAGTAATAATAAAAATGTTGCACACCACACACACACACATACACACATAGGTAGAGCGCATGTAAAAATATTGATAGTAAACCGGTCGTCATCGTCGTCGTCGTCTCTGCCCGAAGCAACAACAGCAGAAAAACGACGACGACGACGACAACGACAGCGCTCGTGTGTTCGTGTTATTGTGTGTGTGTGTGTGCCTGAATGTATCTCAGCGATATTGTTTGTGTTTTGTGTCAGTGTTATTTTGACGCGCGTGCTGAACGTTCGTGTCGCAGAGAGAGCAGCGAGTTTGTCAGTTTCTTACCGTTCGTTCGTTCGTTTGTTCGTTGTATTCGTTCAATCGTTCGTTAACTATCTCAAGCAAATATTGCCGTTGCGAATCAGTCGAAGTGCGCCCACAAAAAACCAAAAAAGAAACAAAGAATTCCAATCAGATTGAAATCAAAATGTGTCCATCTAACAAACTATAAACATATGTCTTCGTTGTGTATATATGATGTGTGCTTAAACATGAAAATCAAATCAAATTGTTATCATTGCTAAACGCTGCAAAGCCGACGGTAAAAACAAAATCGTTGACTTTTCGTTCGATCGAAGAAATAAGAACAACAACAAACAACAAAGTGGGGCAACATGGATCGTGTCTTGGGCGCATGACAAATGTACAACAAAGCTCCTTTTTGGCCAAAAGGCGCCAAAAACATTTCCCCCCTCAACCAAATACAAATAATGTTTAGTTTGTGCTAACAAAAAATTTGAAAACGAAACGAAAAAAAGTGTTTTTTCTCTACTTTTTCTCTTTGAATGAAAAATCATTTGGTTAACGTTTTGTGTGCAATGCGTAGTGACTTCAAGGATAATCACCAGGAGACCATAAATAAAATGATACAATTTGGTACCGTTAAATATGGCATTGTCAAACAGCTGAAGGATCGCGCCCGCAGCGCCGAAAAAGGTAAGAAAATATTCTAGAATCCACAAAATCCACAAATATATATATCACAGATAATATATTTCTATAGTACACATAAATATATATAGGGTCCGACAAATAACTTCTTTTTTTTTAAATGAAATCATTTTAAAAGTAATGTCGCAATATTTCGCAGCTTTGTTCAAGCGTATATACCATATATACAACCATATTTGTTCAGCGGAAGGATAAAGCTAATTATCTGTCAAATCGAACATGAGCTAAGTTTTACCATTCACAAAATAAGCACTAGTTGAAAACAAAAAAAGATTTCTTGATTTGAGAATTTTATTGCATTTTTAACGAGCTGAAAAAAACTTCTGTTTCGAGCAATAAAATCGAGATATTCTTTGTCAATGTCATAATTGTTAACCAAACTAACTGTTAACCAACAAAGAAAACAACAACAACAATTTGTTAATATGGTGTTAAATGAAGTTTCGAATCGAATCGAATTCAAATGCGTTTCGATTGGTTTCATTTTGTGATTTGTGATTTTTTTTGGGGTCTATGCAAATGGCCAGAAAAAAAGCTTTCAAGCCAATTAAAGTCGACCTGAAAAAAAGCCTCCAAAATCACAAAAATTATTAACAAGTTTTTTTTTACAACAGGAAATAAATAAATGAATATATATACATTTAAATCATATTGAGCGGCGATTCCAAATCGAAATTGATTTTTGATTCATCTCATTAAAACCAACAACAAAACAACAGTTAAATGTTGCATATCAAATCATATAACAATAATAAAATAAAGTGCGAAAGAGAGGCACTGATAGTGTGTGTGTGTGTGTGAGAGAGAGAGAGATAGAGGCACTTAAGAAAAATATAAACTGGAAATATTTTAGTGGTACAATAGAAAAAAGTCGAGCAGGAATAATCATATAAACATAATGCTATCTCTGTTGGATAAGGTAATAAAAATTAATATTTATTTATTGCGTTGAATGCATTTTCTAAAGCGAAACTAACGTTACACAAATGTTTTTTAACAGCTTTTAATATTTTACATAAATTTTTTTCTTATCTTTCGGTTTTTGGTTTGATGAAAATGACAAATTTGTTAATTAACTGAAACTGGTTCAGTTATTTTTGATTATTTAAAACATGAATTCTTTGTTGTTGTTTGTTATTTGTTATTTATGTGTTGGATACTAGTAAAGCGACTTTCTACTTTTTGATTTGTTATATCTCAGTTTTTTTGGCTCATTTTTGTGATAAAGCGGAAAATTGTTTAACAAATATTAAATTGCTGTCAAAAATTCAAATTAACAAATTAAAATTCAACACGAATTTAATTATTTACATTTTGCTTTGAAATAAATATTTAAACCCTCAACTAAAAATTTTTTAAAACTAAAAATGCTTTTAATAAAAAATCATATAAAATAAAAAATCTTTCATTTTGTATTTTTATATAATTTTGAACGATATTGAGGCCTTAAACTAAACATTTTTAATAACTTAAAATGCTTTTAATAAAAAATCTTTCATTTTATATTTTTTATATAATTTTGAACGATATTTAAGCCCTAAACTAAACATTTTTAATAACTAAAAATGCTTTTAATAAAAAATCTTTCATTTTTTTTTTTTTAATAATTTTGAACGAGTTTTGAGTGCTAATTTGTATACTAACATAAAAATAAATGTATAAAAATTAAAAATGTGTTAGGCAAAAATCATTTTTAATTAATTTTTATATATAAATATTTATGCACAGATACAAATACATATATATATATAAGCATTCACTAAAAATGTTGTTGTTGTTGTTGTTAATGTTCAGTCATTAGTGTGGCAACAATAAATTTGAAAAATATCAAAAAATTGGCAGACAAAAAAAAACTAAAACCAAACAAAATGAACCAAAAAATCATGAGCTAATTTCCATATGGCTTATATGGATTATGTACACACACACAAACACACACATACGCACACAAACATACATGCACATGCTAATAGTATATGTATAATGAAATTTGTTATTGTTGGTATTTGTTGTTTAACCCCCGAACGCAAAAAGTCAATGCGCATAACTTAATGACATTAATTATTTTTATTTATGCGATTTTTTCTGTTTGCTTCTTCTTCTTCCTTCATTTATTTACCTCTGTACCTTGCGGGCATATATATACATATATATATATATTTTTGGTTTATTTGATTTATTTGATTTATTTATGCATGCTTGGAATAAATACAATTTGAACTTTGAGTGTCAATTTATGCCAAAACTGAAATCAACTCAAATCGGACTTGGAATATTATTAAAAATTATGCATTATATGCTCTCTCTCTCTCTCACTCTCTCTGTGTGTTGTATTTGCATTTTCCACAACGTTGCACAAAAAAGTTGACTTGACTTTTTGTCGGGTCGACTGGCTCGGTTGGCTTTATAGCTTCATTTGCATATTGAATATGATGATGGAATAATTGAAAAAAAGCGATCGTTTCAAATGGACATGGACCCCACCATATAACAAAAATATATATTCCATAAAGTTGCAAGTTTGCTGTACACAGAGAGAAAAACAAACGTTTTTAATATTCATTTATGTGTGCTAATTAATTAAGTACAATCCAATTCAATTTCACATTTCCATTCCTTTTTTTGTTGTTTGACATTTTTGAAACAGATATTAGCGTTCAGAGGGATAATCTTTAATGCCTCAAAACTGTTTGAATTTATGGAGAAATCTTTTTTTTTTTTGTTTTTAGGTTTGTTTAAATGTTGAATACGTCATTTAGATTTAGTGCCTGGGGGCAGAAATCAATTTATGGCTTGACTTAATCCACCTTGAAACTTAGACAATTCAATTTGTATATAGAACTAATTTTCTGTT
This sequence comes from Scaptomyza tumidula, assembly GCA_035044465.1. Classification (NCBI taxonomy): domain Eukaryota; kingdom Metazoa; phylum Arthropoda; class Insecta; order Diptera; family Drosophilidae; genus Scaptomyza; species Scaptomyza tumidula. Next base: position 58,860 of record JAWNNW010000036.1, read on the forward strand.
TCTCTCTATATATATATATATATATTATATTTTATATATATTTTATATATGATTCTTTTTTGTTTTGTTTTGTGCGTCTTCAAATAAATAAAAGGAAATCTAATTTCCTGTGTTATAATATATATAATATGTATATATATATATTTCTTTGCTGTCAGTTTATCATAACAATAATTGGTTTGGGATTACAAATATATATATAAATATATATTTGTATTCTAAGATACATTTTTTGTAGCAAACATTTCAAAAGATCATCAAATAAATAAATATAAAGTTCGTTTATTCATATTGTTAATGAAGCTTGAAATGAAAAATGAAAAATTGAAATTAGCAAATAAAAATTCAACATGACTTAAATTATTTACATTTTGCTTTGAAATAAATATTTAAACACCAAACTAAAAGTTTTTATTACTAAAAATGCTTTTAGCAAAAAATCTTTCATTTCGTATTTTAATATACGATTCTAAATAAATAAAAATAATAAACTAAAACTAAAAACATTTAAAAAGATCATCAGATAAATAACATAAATAAACATAAAGTTCGTTTATTCATATTGTAAATGAAGCTTGAAATGAAATTTATTGGGCAATTGCTTGAGTGACTTTTCGCCAAGCTTTTTGAATGGCTTTGACAATTTAATTGGCATCATAATTCGATTTGTTGTTGTTGTTGACGTTTTTTATTGGTCGCAAGAACAAAGCAAGCGCCGCCTTAATGTTTATGATGCACATTATACTCTAATTCTTAATTAATTAAAATAACATATACATACACTTAAATCATTTGCAATTATTATTATAACTGCTTGATCAGCTTGAACGTATTGAACTCGTCTCAAATCGAATGAGGAACAAACTGAACTGAAACAAAAAGCATCATATTCGTTTTTTGTGATTGTTAATAATAATAATTATATTATGTGAATGCGATCGATATGCAAATGGCGCTGATAGCCGCCCCGAAAACGTATACAAAAGTATCTGCTTGCCACCAGTCGTATCTGTATCTACTAGCAGAAAACTTGCTTGACTCGTTTTGATAGTATGTGCAGAAATATGCTTTATTATACTCTCCGAACCCGAACCGAACCGAACCGAACCTGAGCAAGGCAATCAAGCTATATCTGTCTGCAGATTTATCTCGTTTTCAACTTTTCTTTTCGTTTTTCGTTTTTGTTTTGTTTTTTTGCTCGCTTACTTATCATAAATTATGTTTTATGGCCGCTGCGCATGCGAAACATTTTTCGTCGCATTTTGCCGATACATATTTGTTTATTAACATTTACCGTCGGCTGTTGGCAACAGCAACAGCAACAGGTGAGAATCAGCTGGTGAACAACAATTGCTAATTGGTTCAAAAGTAACAATAACAAACAGTTGATAGCTATTTGTTGTTTGTTGGGTCGAAAGAGGGGGGGTGGGGAGGGAGGCTGTGCTAACTGGTTCGATGCCTGCCACAAGAAATGTAATTGCATTCAGTTAGCTGCCACAACAACAGCAACAACGCCACATTGCAATGAACAATTGCTAGGCGATTAAGTCATATATGCGACAAGGCAATGGTCAAAAGCAGCAAGAAAACCACTGAAGATCAAAAGGAAAATGCACACACACACATACATTGTGTAGGGTGTAGGGGGTGGTGCGGGTGTCTGTTACCGGCAGGCAGCAGTCAGCAAGTTGGCAACAGTTCGCGTTGTCTATTTTGGTTGTTGTTGTTGTTTGTTGTTGAGACCATTGCAAGGCACAACAAGTTGTTGCCGTTGTTATTGTTGCTGTTGCTGTTGTTGTTGTTATTGTCAAGTGTGCACAGTGGAGCAAGTGTTTGCAAGCAATACATATATATATTTAATAAACACAAAATGAATGGGTTACAGAAATGTCTAAAGTTGAATATTATTATTTATGAAAATGCAAAATAAAATATCCCATTCAAGTTTTAATGTATAATAATAAGAAACAACTTAAGCATGGCAAGAAATATAGCATTGATATAAATAATATAAAAATAATTGATATACATAATATTATAATCAAGTTCTAAGTAAATAACATCAGCAACAAAGAAGTTTAAAAGATTTTCTTTCTCTTTTACGATTTACGATTTAAATCTTTTCCATCGTGAAATGCTTAAGAAAATAGTTTCATGAACATAATATTCAATTTATTCAAGAAAAAAACTGTGAATGAAAGATTTCAAGATCGAATATTATGTTTATTGCTAAAGCATCTATTAACTATTTAAATGAATTAATGAGATTTCGATTAATTTTGCCTGTTTTAGTCAGTCAACAGCTAGATTTGAATATCTCAGCTAAAAATCTTTAAATCGAAACATTGAAATAAAGCATACCGATATGATAGCCAATTTTGACATTTTCAGTCAAAAGTTCGACTTATGAACAAATATGAATAATAATTGATTGAAATTTTCGAGTTATGAAAATCAAATAAACTAGAAATTGTTTCGAATTTAAGAACGCGTAAAGAAGCTATGAAATATTCTTAACTAACGCTTAACTGTATCTATATATATATATTATTGTATTCTGGCAGACATCGCAAGTGATCAGGAAGATAATGGCGCCTGCTCGCCACTGACAACTGCAACGGCCAGCGCCAGTGCTGAAAACAGTCCTTGCCCCAGCCGGAGTCCGCAACGCCACAGCGAGGACGAGGAGGCAGAAAGGGAGCAGCAAGAAAAAGTTCAAGTATCAGCAGATAAGCAGATAACCAACGACGAGAGTGTCGAGGCGACAAACGAGTATCACAATCACAATAACAATAACAACAACAACAATAACAACAACGATATCAACAAAGTGGTCATGACAAAGCCACCAGTGGAACTAGGAAACGAGGAAAACGAGCAGAAAGCAAATGCCAATTCACACGCTTCAATGCCAAATTCACCCACCGCCGCCACATCCTCAATGGAGGAGCCAGCAGCAGCAACAGCAGCAGCAGCGGGTGCTTGTCCTGACGACAAGGAACTGGATGTCGATGTAGAAATGCAGGATGAAGTCGAGGAGGAGGAGGAGGAGCAGGAACAGGAAACGATGCTAGAGAAGACAAGGTCAACGTGCAACCCTCCCGTTAGCAATGCGGCCGCAGTTAGTGCAGCAGCTGCCGCTCAACAGTTTGGGGCGACACCAGTGACCCTCGAAGCGATACAGAACATGCAGATGGCCATAGCACAGTTTGCGGCCAAAACCATTGCAAATGGTGCTTCCGGAGCGGACAATGAGGCGGCCATGAAACAGTTGGCCTTTCTGCAACAGACACTCTTTAATCTGCAGCAACAGCAACTATTTCAGATTCAACTAATCCAGCAACTGCAATCTCAGCTGGCTCTCAATCAGGTCAAGCAGAACGAAGACGATGCTGAGGAGGATGCGGAGCAGGAGGAGAGGGAGGATGGTGAAACAGATACCTATGAGGAGGAGGAACGTATTGCAGATATGGAACTGCGACTTAAGGCCGAGGCTCGAATGGCCGAGTCCAAGGCACGACAGCATCTGATCAATGCGGGCGTACCACTACGTGAACCTTCCCGCTCCGCTTCTCCCACACCCCACCCCTCAGCCGCAACGTCTCCAGCTGTGTCGCTGAAGCGTAAGCGAGAAACAGAAGCCAGCTCCAAGTCGAGTAGCAATATGGCAGCTGGTGCCAAGCTCTTCGCAGAGCAGGAGAGCGCACAGGATGCGTTGTCTAAGCTTAAGGAGATGGAGAATATGCCGTTACCCTTTGGCTCCGACTTGGCTTCGAGCATCATTACGAATCATGATGATCTGCCGGAGCCAAACTCCCTCGACTTGCTGCAGAAACGCGCCCAGGAGGTGCTTGATTCTGCCTCACAGGGCATCCTGGCCAACAACATGGCCGATGACTTTGCTTTTGGGGATAAGAGCGGTGAGGGCAAGGGTCGCAACGAGCCATTCTTCAAGCATCGCTGCAGGTATTGCGGTAAGGTGTTTGGCTCCGATTCGGCGCTACAAATTCACATACGATCTCATACGGGTGAAAGACCATTCAAGTGCAATGTTTGCGGTAGTCGCTTTACCACCAAGGGAAATCTCAAGGTTCACTTTCAGCGACATGCGCAGAAGTTTCCGCATGTTCCTATGAATGCCACGCCCATTCCAGAGCACATGGATAAGTTTCATCCACCGCTGCTTGATCAAATGTCGCCGGATAGTTCTCCGACGCAGTCCCCAGCTCCTGCCCCCAGTCTGCCAGCAACCTCAACATCCACCCAACCATCCATGTCGTTTGCGTCGAGTAATGCGTTCCCCGGACTTCAGGGTCTTTATCGACCTCCCATGGAGCTGTTAAAGTCCCTGGGTGCCGCTGCTGGAAGTACCGCCGTACCACCACATCCCTTTTTCCCACAAATGCCTGGACTGGGTGCAGCTCTGAAACACAGCCAGCAACAGCAACAACAACAGCAATTGCAGCAGCCTAGCCAGGATATGCCAACAGATTTGCGAAAGTCCTCGGGTCCGAGCTCGACCAATGACGAAGAGGAAGACGAGGACATGTCAGCCATGCAACTGCCGGTGAAAACAGAACTCCTAGAGGAGGAAAAGGCGGAGCAGGGAACGGAAGCGGCGTCAGCCGATTGTGGCGAGTTAGAGCCTGAACCTGAGCCAGAGCCACTTCCGTTGGAGGTGCGGATTAAGGAAGAACGCGTCGATGAGGTTGAGGATCAGGATGAAGAGCAGCGGGAGCAGGAAGAAGTGCCAGCGAAACGTAGAACGCCAACACCCTCCCCCACAAATGCAATGCCTCAAACACCTACCCTTATGCAACGACATCATCATCACTCCCACCACCACCACCACCACCCGCACCTGCATGGTATGCCCGCCTATCCACCAGTGGTGCAGCCTATTCAACCACCACCAATGCATGCCCAATGCTCGCCTGGCTCTCACTCGCATCTGGATCAGCTGCCGACACCAGGACAACTGCCACCAACGATGCCACATCGAGAGGATTTCTTTGCCGAACGTTTCCCACTTAATTTCACCACAAAGACACTGTCGCCAGAACACCACTCGCCCATACGCTCACCGGCTGGCCACGCTCATGCCCACATTCCGCGTTCACCCTTCTTCAATCCGATCAAACATGAAATGGCTGCTCTGCTCCCTCGACCGCATAGCAATGATAACTCGTGGGAGAACTTTATTGAGGTGTCCAACACCTCGGAGACAATGAAGCTCAAGGAGCTGATGAAGAACAAGAAGATCAGTGATCCCAATCAGTGTGTTGTCTGCGATCGCGTTCTCTCCTGCAAGAGTGCTCTCCAAATGCACTACCGTACCCACACGGGCGAGAGACCCTTCAAGTGTCGCATCTGCGGACGCGCCTTTACAACCAAGGGTAATCTGAAGACCCATATGGCTGTGCACAAGATTCGACCACCGATGCGTAATTTCCATCAGTGTCCCGTCTGCCACAAGAAATACTCGAACGCTCTGGTACTCCAGCAGCATATTCGTCTACATACGGGGGAACCAACGGATCTGACACCCGAGCAGATACAAGCTGCGGAAATACGTGATCCTCCGCCCTCAATGATGCCAGGTCACTTCATGAACCCCTTCGCAGCAGCTGCCTTTCACTTTGGTGCCATGCCGGGCGGTGGTCCGGGCAGCCATGGTCCGGGTGGACCGGGCGGTATGCCTGGAGGTCCGCACAATGGCGCCTTGGGTTCGGAGTCTTCGCAGGGTGATTTGGATGACAACATGGATTGCGGCGATGTCGATGACTTCGACGATGCCTCCTCGGAACAGTTGTCCAACGATCCAGCGGGAGATGAACGTCCCCGTTCCGGCGATGACTTCAAGTCTCTGCTCTTTGAGCAGAAGTTGCGCATCGATCCCACCGGAGTGGTCAATATCAATAGTCATCATCAACATCCACATCCACATCCACATCATCATCAACGGCCTCGCTCCTCTGCTAGCAATGCTAATTCAATTGGATCCGCTTCCGCCTCACCCTCAGCACCTGCCAGCCCGAGTTCCCAGCCCAAGCCGAGCTGCTCTCCCGTTTGCTCAGCTTCCGAGGCATCTCAAGGTGCTCTGGACTTGACGCCACGTGCCGTTGCTGCTCCTCCACCCCCCGCACCACAGCCTCTTGCCTCCGCCAGCTCAAGATCTCGCTCTCCGCCTCCAACTAAAGAGAAGAGAAGTAGTCCGTTGAGTCAGCAGGCGCCACCGGCACGCAGTCCCAATGCTCCCACCTCGCTGCTCTCTTCCCAACTGGCACCCTCTGTGGGCATTGATTGCCTGCCACCGGGTCTGCAACATCATCTACAGCAACAACATCAGCATCTCATGCAGCAACAGGCAGCCGTGGCTGCAGCAGCTGCTGCACAGCATCATCATCATCAGATGCAGCAACATGCGGCCGCTCTGCATCAGCATCAGGAGCATCTGCGTCGTGAGGCACAGGAGGTGCAACAAAAAGCGGCAGCTGCTGCCGCGGCCGCTGCTGCTGCTGGCCAGCGTCAAACATCGCCACAACCGTCAGCTCGAGCTGGTGAATCACCCGGCGGTCCACCAGTTGGTCAACCAAATCCTTTAATTGGTGCTCGACCACCGTTCGGCATGTTCCCCAATCTGCCCATCTTTCCGCCGGCCACCACACAGAATATGTGCAATGCCATGAATCAGATTGCACAATCCGTGATGCCAGCGGCACCCTTCAATCCCCTGGCTCTAAGTGGAGTACGGGGCAGTACCACCTGCGGTATCTGTTACAAGACATTCCCCTGTCATTCCGCACTCGAGATTCACTACAGAAGCCACACCAAGGAGCGACCCTTCAAGTGCAACATCTGTGATCGCGGCTTCACAACTAAGGTAAGTCTGAGGTAGCATAAAACCAAAAGGGAGAATATTATTGAAGAATCATTTAATAGATTTTTTTAGCTATATATTTCGATATAAATATATTCAAAATGTAGTGTAGAGTTGAAAGGGGATGTGTTAGAAAAGAAGATAGAAATTTTGCGTATTTTTATTGTGTATAAACGGATAATCTAACGCCTTTCTTTCTGCTCTTTTTCCTATTCAATTTTTTTGCAGGGCAACCTTAAGCAGCACATGCTGACACATAAAATCCGCGACATGGAGCAGGAAACCTTCAGAAACCGAGCTGTCAAGTATGTAAGTCTTCCAATGCAACACCAAAAAATACACCCATACACAAAACCCATAAATTTACCATTTGAACAGCTTAAGGAAGTTACAATTTTCTAAAATATTTCGTATGATTTGTTCAGTTTGTGAATTTATGATCTTGGAAAGCAAACACAACCAATACAGTTCTATATAGTATATTGCCTTTACTCATTAAGCATTCTTTCGATTTGATTTCTTTTTACTTATAGATGAATGAGTGGAGCGATGAACGTGAATAAAGCAAAAAAAAAAATTAATCAATGATAGTATGATCCAGAACAATCCAAATATGTATCAGCCATTGGCCGTGTCAATAGACTCTCGCAACTACAAATATGATCTCACATTCAGTGCTGGAGAGAGATGGTATAGAGGAGAGGGGGCAAAGCTGAAGCCGAAAGCCGAAAGCCTCAAGCAAGGTAGTTCAAGAGCAAAAAGTACGAATATCCATAAAAACCATTTAAAAAACAACAAAAAAACAGCGCGTATACAAAAAATACTTATTATTTATAAATTGTTGCCCAAAAAATTATTATTACTTGATTGTTCGCGATGTTTATGATTTGTTTCACCCAAGAAATCATAAAAAAGTAAAAAGAAAAAACATAAAAGGCAACAGACAAACAGACACTAAAAACTAAACTAAACTAAACTGGCATGAAACGTATCCAAAGATGCATCAAAAGCAATTCTTCAGTTTAACAAAAGGCCTTGAAAAAAGCCGCTGAAGTGCTTTGAAATGAGACTGATAGCGTTTCAGGCTAACACAAACTATTAAACTAATACTAATACTGTATAACTTAAAACAAAATCCGTTTGCACAAGAATCAGAATCGAAATCAGCTGAAATCGAAGGCGTAGAAAAATCAAAATTCGAATTTAAACTAATCTTAAGCTATCTTTAATACTTAACAAGAAAAACAAAAAAATGAAAATATTGAATATAGTATATATGCATTTATGTGTATATGATAACTAAGTCCAAACAAACAAAAATTAAGTAAAAGTTAAAGTATTTAGTACTTAAACAAATATTTCAAATGTGCAATAAAAATATATATGACACGCTATACATTTTAGTCTGGCTTTTGTTTCCTATGTTTCTCTTGTAAATATTATTAGTACATGCAATAAATCCAAACAATTTGCTTTGCTTCGAAACAAAAAATTAGATATTATGAATAATAATTATAAAAAATGATAAATTGTGATACTAAATGTTAAAATTGTTGGCCCAGACAGCTGATGAAGCCAAGTTGATGCAAAATGCTTTCCATATCACTTAAAACAACTGGCAAACTATTGTAAATAACCTACAGAAAATCGAAAATCGAAAATCGGAATCAGAAAAACAAAATTTAAAACATTCATAGTTAATTTAGTTGGTAGTGCATCTTAAGGCGATTGTCAAACAAAAAAAAAAACATATTAAAAAAGAAATTAAATATATATTAATTGTAATCTTCGCAAAACCATTTTAAATAATTAGCTTAGTATGTTAATGTTAAGTTGATGAAAGGCATACATAAATTACCATATATAGATATATATCTATATATATGTAAACATAAATCATAAAGATACAAATGTATCTCAATCTGTTTGTAAGCATTATTTATTACACAACAAAAAATGAAGAAAAGAAAAATCACAAAGCAGACGAAATACAAATAAAAAAAAAACGTATACAAAGTAAAAAAAACAAACAAACAAAAACAAATATATGTATTTAAGTTATGAAAAATTAATAAACAAAGTTGACTTTTTATTCGATACCTCTCCTCTGTTCCGACTTCGACTTCACTGACGCTTATCATGATCAGGGCTGGATGTTCTGGGAAAAAAAAACAACCGAAACGCAGCGTTGAAATTTCGTGGTAACAAAAAAAGGCCGTTGGACTCGCAAGTTTCGATCTCCATAAACGTGTGCAAGTGTGGGCCATGTTCAGATATTGTAATAAAAATGATTAGTCAAGTTTATTATCGTCATAATCTTTTAATTCGAAATCGAAATCGAAGCGGAATATTGATAGCCAGCTGCTAAGAGCTCGCGATCTTTAAGATTCTGATTCCAAAGCAGCAGGAAAATATTTTTATTACCTTTTGACATTCAACAAGATTTTTTGCTGCCTAGTTTTTATGCCGTTGTTATTCTCTCACATTCTCAATTTGGATGTTATTCTTATTATTATTTTATTTGATTTTATTTATTTGTTGTTTGCTCTGGCGACTCGATGCCAGTCGCTTAGCTATCCGTTCACTTTTGGCTCGCTAGTTGCTTTTTTTTTTTGAAGTCGTTAATCAAAATATTTCTTGTTCTCCATATTTCTAACTGCTTTATGAATTTTTTGCTGGTCTGGTTTCAAAAGCAAAAACTTTTCGACAAACATACTATTATATATCATCATATATATATTCAAAAGTAATTTAGTTGACAATTCCCTTTTGGCTTACTTTGTTGACAGCTATGTTTGAGTAATTTCTAGAATATGCCGACAGTAAGTAATTATACCGTATAATGTCAAGATGTTTTTCTTAACCGTTTAAAGGTTGTCAGCATACCGACCTATAAGCATGCATGAAGACATCTTTTCCGTATCTTGTGATCCTGTCCAAAAACAACCCCTTTTTGTCTTAGGGTGCCTGTTTTTTAGGGGCAGTCGGAGTTTGGCTTGAGTTATGGCTGGTCGTCTGACAGTGATGATGTTCATGTTAATTTTGAAGCGTGTAATCGACGATTACAATTTTGAACTTGTTTATTCATAAGCTTGAATAGTGTTGTCGCATTTTTTTGGTTTTTATACCAAGACTCCTTGTTAATGGATTAACAACACGAAACACCAAAACTGAAAGAAACAGCCGAAGGGCGAATGGGTTAATGTCTCATTTAGGTTGCTTTTTACGGGCAAAGTAAAGTTGTGGCTTAGTCCTCAACAAACTGCTCGCTGTGAACCAGCAGCAACAATAATAACAATAACAACATCGAACGGCTGATAACTATTAAGATACTACGATTACTACCACTATTGCTGCCTTGGTCGGGCTCTGGTAAATCCTTGAAAACGTTGGCAATAAATGCAAAAATCCGTACAAATAATATGAGAATGGTTATGGTCGATGTTTGAGCTTATCGCAGGCATAAAAATACACACCCACCCACCATCACAACACACACACTCACACACACACACAAAACAATCTAAACAAGAAAAATATTCACAAATTGCGCGGCTTGGCTTTGCGCTTCTAAACAGCAGCAGTAAATGGTTTCGCGTCATCATCGTCACAGTGTGCTGAAAGTTATGTGCAAGTGTGTCAATTATAGATTGTTATATTAAAGATCAGATAGTTTGTGATTTGGGTAGAATATAGATGTCTTATTTTATCATACATAAATAAAATACATTCGTCCTTTAATTGTTAAAATTTTATTTTTTAATTAATTTTTTTTTTTATATTTTGATCCATTTATTTACACTTCTACAGTCCTAAGCTGAACAGTCTTCAATGTAATTAATTTATTTAATCAAAAAGTTATATTGTTATTAAAGTAAAAAGGTTATATTGACGACAAATATACATAGATGTTATATTCAATATGAAAATTTAAAGAAAATCTTTACAATCAGTTTTAAATAATATAAGAACGATTTTTTATTTGTAAACTTTTATCTAAGAATAAAATTAATGCATCTAAACGGTTTTTTGCTTCACATACATTTATTATTCATTTAAATAGGCTTAATTTTTTATGACTTTCTTTTAACGTTATTTTAAGATTTTTTTAGATACTTTTCATTTAAATGTTGGGTTAAATTTTTCGACTTATTAATTGAACGCTTCTTTTCATGCCCTTAGTTTCACTGTGCCAGTAGAAATAATGCCAAATAGCAACAACAATAACAAACACAGACAACACTTCAATACGAAAAATCTAACGATTTGTTTGCACTATTATTATTTCCTGCTGCTGCTGCTGTTGAAAATTGTCACAAAACAAAAATAACACAACAGCAATACAAACACACACACATACAGAGGGAGAGATATAAAAATCAAGCGGTATATGCATTGGAGTTTTGGTTCTTTCCACACCACCACCTGAGCAGCCCGTGAGCAGCAGAAGAGCAACACTGTTTAAGCTCCTTAATGGTGTTTGGGGGTATCCGTATCTATCTATCTGGCCGTGTCAGTTTGGCACATCATTTGGCCGACACACAATGGGCAGCGCGGCTGCCTCCGTTTGAGCCGCCGCCAAAGTTGCATTTTTGACGGCGGCAGATTCGGAAGGAGGCAAGTACTCTCTGTCTTCTCTGTGGATGTGAATGTAGATGGATATGGTTATGGTCACTTATCAGACTCAAAGCGACGGCGACGACGACGACGACGACGACGTCTGACTCTTTTGCTTGGCGTTTGACATGCGCTCGCATTTATGCAACATTATGCACAGGATTAGTTGACAGAGTTGCTCGCTGCTGCTGTCTGCTGCCCCGTTTTCTTAAGCCACAACATTCTCATTCTGATTCTCGTTGCCATTGCCATTGTTTTGGGCACGTGTTGTTCGACTGTGTGGCTGTGGCTGTGGCTGGGTGGGCGTGTCATTAGCTTCTGTTTGTGTTTGGGTAATCGATACGATCATAATATAGCCCAGAGAGATTAATTGGGCTTGCAACATCCAGCAGTTTTTATTTGCAATCCAACATGCACGCATTTGTGTATTTATTTGATTTATTTATGTTTGCGCGTTGAGCCAAGACACACACCTTTTGGGCTTGAAGTGTTTACTGCAATAAAATACGAAGACTTTTTCGATAGTCGTTTTCACCAAGCAGCCAAACTGCTCGCAAAACAAGTTTCTCGACACAAAACTTATTATTTTCGTAGCATAAAAAAAGCATTTAAAATGATGAATCAATGAAGATGAATCAATAAAATACGAAGGCGTTTTCTTCCCGGTTCAAAACTTATTATTTTCATAGCATACAAAAACATTTCATCGAAATGCCGAATAGTGAAAAGAAACCATTCGAAAGCTTCTTTAAAATTATGAATCAATGAAGATGAATCAATAAAAAACTTGGCTGTTAATCGCTTCTGTTGACAAACTGCACGAACTTAAATGTACAACTAATAATTTTAGTTAGTCATTTTTATTATTGCTGTAAAAGACCTTTATGTGTTCGATGTAATTGTTAAATTGCAGCAGTAATTATTAATATATATATATATATATATATATATAATTAAAAGCTGTTTTAGTTGCAAGAGAACAATCGCTTGTTAAACAATTAAAGTAAACACTTAATAATGTATAATTAAATCAAATAATGTGTAAGGTATGGAAGTTAAGTCTTTTATTTTCATCAAGTTATAAGTAAAGAAGCAATCTTCAGCATGCAAAATATAGTATATATTTAAACTTGCTATACTTATACTTGTTTTTATGGCAGTTATACGATATTTTGATACGACCTGGCCCATTTTGTCAACTCATCAAACAGACAACAACAAAACAAGCTTGACCAAAGTTTTAGTTCGATGGCTGATGAGAAAAAACTGATGAGAAACAGAAGAACATGGCTATATCGAGTCAGCTGGCGATACTAATCTAGAAGATATATGCTCTTAATGCAACTTAAAATACACTTTTCAGGTTTATTAAACTAACTAACTAAATTTTGCATGTTTTAATGGGCTTGGAAGCATGATTTCTTGTGGACTCTTTATTAAATTATAATCTGAATAAATATGGTTGTATTTTAACTGTCGCTGAACTTCATTTGCCTGTGTTTACCAATTGTAAAATGATAAAAACTTATTTCAAACGCTATGCAAGAGAATCGGATTTAAAGCTAGCTGGAAGATTAATGTTGCTTCAGAGCATAATGTGTATAGGAAAAGTAGTTGAGAGCCGTTAGACCAACTAGCTCTGAACTGTGTGGCAGTCAACGCGATTTGTTGCATGGCTGCACCGCCTTACCAACCTTACCGCCCACCCATTGAAGAGCAATGGCAAAGGCAATGGCGATGTGATTACATGAAAAGAGCGAAGAGCGAAGAGAGAGAAAAGAAAAACGCTCAACCAATTTTTGCCAGGCACAAACTGACTACACACACATTATAAGGAAGCGAGGTGGGTTGGGTGGTGGAGGGGGTGTGTACAGTTTTAGATGGTGTACAGAGTTTTAGTATAGCTTCAATAATACCCGCAATCCCAGCAGCAATTTTCAAAATTTCAATCCCAAGTCTCTCTCACACTCTCTTGCTCTTGCTCTGTCTCTCTCTTTCTCATACTATCGTGTTGTATTTTGCCGTTTGCCTTCTCAATTACATTTCCAGTGATTTGTTTGCTGCACTCGGACTCTGTTGCTGTGTTGTGTTGTATTTGTGTTTGTGTTTTTTGGTTGTGCTGCGATTCAGCTGCAATGCTGATGATGGGTTTCCCATTCGCAGTCGATCTAATTTCTCATGGTGGAATCATCGATTCATCGTTTTGTGTTGCGCTGTAAATAACTGCAGAACTGAAGCAACATTATCCGGATAGCCAAAGAGTCAAACAGACAGACAGACAGACAGATAGTCAGTCAGTTGTTGACGTGTCTACTACCAGCAGAGTTGCCTCCTTTCAATTTTTCTCTCTCTGCTCGCATTTGGCAGCCCCAGCAGCCCAATCAATCCATTTTCAAACCACTTTACTCCACTACCCAACTACCCAACCACTTGAAACCATTGAAACCACCCAAACGATCCGAATCATCCAAACGTTTCAAGCCACCCACTCACTCACATGCCGAACGTTCGTGTTTTAATGCCAAATCTAAGCGCTTCAAATATATTTTCCCCTGATTTTAGAGCAAATACGCGGCATAATTGCCGTTTTGTTCGTTTCCAAAGAGCAGAAGAGAAAAGACAGGCAGACAAAGCGCAAAAGAAAGAGTTGGGAGAAGCTAAACGGAGAGAGTAACCAAAAAGGGGGAGCAACAAAACACAAATTGCACAATTTAAATAGCCAATATGTACATGTATGTATTTACATACATACATATATATATGCACTCGTATGTTCATGTGTGTGTGTGTGTTAAGGCGAGTGTTGGGTCAAATCAAAAAATCACAACAAAATTACTCGCTTGTCATGAAATTTGCCTCGAATATTTTTTTCTTTTCTTTATGCCCTGTACACAAAAAGTTATTAAAGAGAGTATATTAGTTGAAGACAATAATGATAAAATCCTAAAACAAATAATGCCATGGCATGAATATATATATTCAAATCATACAGATTTAAATTTTCTTTACATCGCTTTTTGTTTATTGTATCACACACTCTTACAGGGTATCACTAAGCACGACTATCTCTCTAATGGAACTTCGCTGCAAAACGTTTTGCTATTTTACCTTTTGTCTTCCTTGCATCTCCTTCGCTTTTAAACGAGATGAGTGCAAAGTGTTCATGTGCTGTGGTAATTTTTTTTGTAAATTTCTTTTTTGTGAGTATAATTTGAATTTACAAGCAGTGGATTACGCTTACCGTTACGTCAAAACGTTAAGGCACAGTAGAGACCCACTCTAAAACATAATAATATGCGTTGATGATTTAAACTTCAATTTCGCTCCATGCTTGATAATATACTTAAAATATAAGTTTAAAAAAATATATATAGGAATTTAAGTTTACAATACAATATATAATAAGTTAACAAATATTCAATTCACAAAACTGATTATTAATTTTTTTATTTGAATTATAAAATATTCATTTGAAATTGTGTACTTTTCTAATTTTATACCAAAAAAAGGATCAAACTAACTAACTAGATATAATAGCGCCAGGTAATTGAAGCTATTTTTATTCAATATTGAAACACTGTGCAACTTGCTTGCAATCAATGTGACGTATGAGTGTTTGGTTGTTTGTCAGCTACGAATTTGCCTACCCGTTCCCGCGACGAACCGACTGACTGTTCAACTGTTTCGAACTGAGGGGCCCGAGTTGAGGTTGAGTTTGAAATTTTGCTTTTGAGCCAGTGAAATCTGGGTGAGTACTACTAGACTCGGCTATCCGCAAAACGATTCCGGGGCGGAATATGCAATTATGTATTTTTAAGTTCATGTTTTAACAATTGCAAACTTTTCGCTCTCCCCTCTCTTACTTACGGTTGTTGTGGCTGATTCGCATTTGCGCCCAATTGCTGTAAATATAAAATTGCAGCAATTTTCTATGGTTTGGCTCGATTGGAGCTCTCTGACGACGCAAACAACAAACGCTGCTTACTTTGTTGTTGTCTAGACGCTTGGAACGATAGAGAGAGAGAGAGATTGTTTGAGTTTGGACAAGCTACTCGGGTGGTTTAACTTGTTGTTGTTATTGTTGTAGCTAGCCCTGTGGGTGGTAGCAGGCACCAGTTATTATGAATTTGTTGCAACAAATTGCGGCGCAACGGCAAAATGGCGACGTCTAAAATTGAGCTTCAAGTTTAAAGCTTGAAAAGTTCTATGCATGATGTGTGTGTGTGTGTGTAGCTAAGCCCGCAACTTAAACTGTCAAACTGAGGCACGAGCACAAGTGTGTGTGTGTATGTATGTGTGTTTGTGAGTGCCGCTAACTTAATTGAGTTGGCCCGGACACACCTCTTAATTGATGTGAGCCAACTTAGCAGCAGCAACAAGCACACAACAGTTACCCAAATAATACAACAAATAATGCTTGAACAATTTCCAACTGAGACCCATTTTGGGTTTTGGTCTCTGAGTTGAGAGCTCAAACAAAACACAATTCTCTGCTCTGCTCTGCTCTCTCGCAGCTGCAGTGTCGCGAGGTGTTTGCGATTATTTGGTGTCAACTACAGAATAACAACAAAATGTTTTGCACTCTCATTAGTATGTATGGTTGTTGTTTTTTTTTCTTATTGCTTTTGCTGTTGTTTATCTGAAAACGTGATTGTTGTTGGTTTTTAGTTGTTTTTATTATTTGTGTGCTTACAAAAGTTGTAAAATGACAGCTTTAGTTGCAAATTGTATTCGATTTAAACAAATTATTAATTTAAGTGTTTATAGCAGGGTCTTTTTTATGCAATCCTGGAACAGACTATCATTGAAAATGATGAGAGGATTCCAGCGAATTCGCTTTGATTAATAAGCAAAATGTGCTTCATTTGATTACGAACTAAAACATGAACTCAAAAAGTGCGACATTCGCTCAACAACACTTCAGCGTATTCTTTGTCTTCATATACATTTATATTCTTATAACTGTTAATACGGTCTTTCGTAATATGTGAGCATCAATAACTGTAAATACGCTCTTTCGTATTATGTGAGCATCAATAACTGTAAATATGCTCACAATGGATATAATTTCAACAGAAAATAATAAAGGAATATTTTGGTAAGTAACAAAAATTTGAACTAAATCTTTGCAGTTTTCATATTTGATTAATGAAATTAGATCTTAGCTTTGGTAAGAAAACCGATTTTATGATTTCGAATGAATGAGAATTTTCCATAATTGTGTTTTCAGAATGCATGCAAATCAACAAGGACCAAAACAAACACAAATTCAAGTTAAATCTAAGAAAACTGGAAAACATTTCCTGTCCAAATCTGTTACGAATGCTATTTTGAATGAAAAAGTTAACTCAATGAAAGGCAAGTCCAATGTTTAGTAGAATAATATTTACTTGCAATGAAACAAGGCACATACTACTAGTATGTGTGCATGTGTGTGTGTTTGCACATTGCATTTAGAATCGATTAATGATTATTGCAAGTAGTTGAATGGCAACATTTTGAAATGAGATGAATTCGATGAAAAACGAGACATCAGGCAGGCAGCCATTCGGGCTTTCGGGCATTCGGGCAGGCGATGCAATAATAAAAACAAACAAAACAAAGAATCGCACGTTTGCAATAAAAATCGGTTCACAGATCAATATCTATATGTATGGTATGTTTGTGTATTTGTATTTGAAGAATTCTGCATTCTGCAGACATGTAATTTAAATTGTATATTTGTGGGCACAACAACAATATTCGTAATCGATTAAATTCGAATTCGGTTTCGGATTCGAAGATTGTGGAGTATTGTTTTTGGGTTTTCGATTGCAATTGAAGGTTGGAGGAGCCAGGAGCTAAACTTTTACATATGCATATGAAGGGTGGGTGGGGGTGGGGGAGGGGTTTGGGTAATTCCTAGAACTTGTCTATGGGATCTAAGATTTGTAATATTGTTGTTTGTTGTGAATGAAACGCAAATGTAGATTGATTAACTGAATACTGAATTCCTGTGCTAGATTTGCATGACGAATTCCAAGCACTTGTCCGATTCGAAATGCAAATGCAGCGCCTATTTTTCAGTTGAAATTCAAATAAACCTAATTTTAATATACATTTGGACAGCCTAATTTCATGTGTGTCAGAAAACTCAATGGATTTAGTTCTAAAAACAAACTTCCACAGATACAAATGTTGATATAGATAAAGATATTGATAAGGACAAAGATACGGATCCCCGATACACAGATACAAATGTTGATATAGATAAAGATATTGATATGGACAAAGATATGGATTCCCGATAAACTTAACTTTAATCTTAAGAACAGTCTGAACTGAAGAAACTTTAATGAAATCAAAAGCAAGTCTCATCATTATTCAAATATTTTAATAATCACGTTAAGGATCTTAAGATAATCTTAAGATCTTAAGATTTAAGATTTAAATTAAGTAATCACTTTCGTACGCCTCCTCAGGCTCTTCACTACGATCTATATATATATCTAAGTGAATGTAACTAGACGAATTTATGTACATAAATAGTCTTACTTTCTTTAAGACTCGAGAAGACTGGAATGTATTTGAAAGCTTAAGATAAAGCTAAAGATAACTGTTTAGCGCGTCCTTTTATAATGCAGTTTTCGTATATATATAGATATATACAGTATATAACATGTCATCCATGCAAAAAGAAAACTATAAAACTATAATTTTTATAACTATGGTTCGTATAATTATTGAACATGCAATTAAAATGTGTTAAGAAAAACGAAAGAAAAAAAAAAATGTCTAAGCTTTAAGATGTTGTAAACTTCACTTCAGTATCAGTTCGAGTACCTGACAACTATTGATATATTTATATATATTTTATATATATATTTTTTTTTTATATATTTTATAAAATATATCTAAATGTATATAAATTAAAATATATATCAAATATTATTTTGGGTTTGGTTTTAAGTTTTTATTATTAAATTTAAGATTTTTTGGGTAATATTTATTTATTATATATCTGCCTTTAAGATAAAAATATATCAAATATAAATATCTATATATGAATATATATAAAAATATATATAAATATTTATTACAAATATTATTTTGGGTTTGGTTTTAAGTATTTATTATTAAATTTAATATTTTTTTGGGTAATATTTATTTATTATATATCTGCCTTTAAAAATATACTATAATATTATATTATATAATATTATTTTAGACTTCCTGTCCATCCCCCCTTAAATCCACCCCACTCTCCATTACCCCCAATTAGTTTAAATTGCATTTTGTTTACAATTTGTTGTTATTTAAATCAATGTCCGGCATTTTGCAAGTTTTGTTCTTGTTTTTATTGTTTTTTGTTTTTATACC
>JAWNNW010000039.1:0-43011 GCA_035044465.1 Scaptomyza tumidula
TTGTATATAGACCAGTTGCGTTTGTAACGTAAATTATTATTTTTTGTATATATGTAAATAAATCCACATCTCTTAATTCACTTAAAATAAGTGAATTGCTGTGTCATTGTACAGTAAAGTTAGTTTGAGTTTTGCTCGAAAAATGTGCAAATGTTCGAGGAGGTTTGTGTTAAATTCATCAAATCAACGTTTATTTCTAAGTGAATACTAAAAGTAACATTAATTGGAATAACAAATTTGTAGCGTCAATTTAACGCTCACATTATGCACAATACAGTTTACAGCGTCGTTGCAATACTTAATTATATTTATATTTAAGCTAAACCGTTTCAATAGTTCCGCGCCCCTTTCGCCTGCTATCGGTGCCACCATCAACATTATTGCCTATAAACGATGTCTCCTCAGAGCTCTGAACCGGCAGCACTTCTCTGGCAATTGTTACTCCACCATTATTCAATTGGCTCAATAGAGCGTTCGTACCAATTAAGGACGGTTCTCGTGGCGAATTACTGTGCACCGAAATCTGATCATAATGAAGCGTCCGAGAGGGTGTATGCGAACGTGATGATGGTGAGGGATTAGCAACACCGCTGCGTGAATGTGGACTATTGTTGCGTGAGTGTTGGAAATCTTCCAAAGGGATTTCCTCCGAGCTATAAGCATAATGCAGAAGTTAAACATTTTGTAACATATACCATAATCTGTGCTAAAAATGCTTACCGTGGTCTTGGCATGCGTGGACTGCCTTCACGCGAACGATTTCCAGGTGTGCGCGCTTGTGAGTTTTCTCTGGACTGCGATGAGCTGTGGCTACCGCCGCTGACACTGGGCGAACGGTCACGATCTAGCGCTGTATTACCGGGTCGTAGAGACGATGGTGAACTAGAGCCAGCAATGGGACTGCGACGTCGTGAACGGCTTCCACTTTCGTTTCGTAAACTAAAATAATGTGATTTATTAGATTTGCAAGCGATATTTGGATTTATATTTACCCCTCCAGAGATCGATTTTGCGCCATCTGAGTGCGACTGACGCCGGCGGTATTACTGCTTCGGAGTACGGCCGCAAAGCCGGGTACTCGATTCGCCGATAGATTTGCGCCCTTTTGCACCAAACGTGTGTTGCCACAATGTGTTGAGGTGCCGCAAACCGGATACAGTGGTGAATCCAGCTGGCCCGGAATCTCAATAAGCTGTGCAATCTGATACATTTTCTTCTGGCGCGCCTTACTGCGTCCCTTTGTCAGTCGTTGCTTTGCCGCCATGCATCGTATATGATCGTCGAATAGAAATTTGGCTGAAAGGAGCGGAGTGCGATTGTGGGTAACACCGCCGCGATGTACAGTGATGTGCAGGCAGCGTGAATCATCCTTATCACCCTGTACCTCAACATCCTGCAGAAAACCCACAAATTTGGCCACACCCCAGCCCAACAGTTTGGCATCGGGTTCTACCAGTATCAGCTGCAGAGCATCAATGACCAGAAAACGTCGCTGTTTGGCATTCTCCTTGGACACTACCGTGCAGGCAATCAGATCGCTGTTGTCTACAAAAGATACAAAAATTAATAATTAAATAGCTGGAATTTAAAAAAAAACAACTTACTCAGATCGAGTACATTGTCCACCTGCACCAGGTTCACTACATTCGTCAGCGGCAGCAGACATTCCTTCTCGTTCAGAAACTTTTGGCATGTGCGACGTAACAGAAAATAGACACGGATGGCGCGACGAGCCTTCTCCACCTCGCCACAGGGCAGACGACGTGTGAAACCGATGCCAGTCAATGGGGTGCCTGTGGGTGGCAGCAAAATGTTCGAGTCCATGCAAAGAAACTCAACATTCAGCTGTGCCTTGCGCATCTCATTGTACTCATCCTCGAATAGATCAAGAAATATATCCTCGGATTTGTAAAAGTTACGCAGCACAATCATCGACTGATTGCGCGCACTGAAAAGCAATCCCTGTTGCGTTGATGTAATGCAGGGCGCTTCATCCGCAACGGGTTTGGTAAAGGTTAGCAACAGCTCCAAGGCAATCTCAACTGTTATCAAACGTATGCGACACGCTGCAATGATTGAAGGGATTTAAATAAGTTAACTCTGCTTGTTAATGAACGTAGCAAAAAATACTTACATGGTTGACTGGATTGCGTGATAATATTAAGCAAATGCTCAATTAGTGATGTCTTGTAGCTAAACGAGCCCCGCATGGACTTAGAGAGCACCTGTTCGAACCACTCGTTCTTCATGCCTGTGAATAGATAACGATCAAAAAAGTTGTTCAGTATAAAGTTGTACAATTGGCTTGTCTATAAATTAGTGTGGATAATGAACAAGTTACATACCATCTGGTACAGGGTGCCATAATGCATACACATTGTTGTTAAGCATGTATATATATGTATATTTTTTGTTTTTTTTCAACACCACACACAAGAAGCAGTGAAATGATCAAACAGAGAGAGAGAAAGACGTGAAAGAGGCAGAGAGTTAGCTGAGAGCTGGGTAACTGATGAATGAAGGTAATTTACAACAGTCAAACTTACCTCGATTATGGGACATGGCGTAAATAAGACAAAGTGACAACAGTGCCAGATAATCGTTCTCTGTGCAGTCGAGTGCCTGCAGCACCGTGTCTAGAAAAGGCTTGGCCAGCTCAACAAAAGGCTGCGTTGTGGTTGATTGCTGAAGCAACTGTTTCTCCTCATCGGTAATGTTTCGCAGCCTGGTGGCAACGGCTTCTGCTACTGTTTCAATTTGTCTACTTGAAGGGGATGATGCTGTCGCTGGCGTTGATTCAACACCGCTGTCCTCGCTTACCGCATCGACGCTAACGTGTCCAACTACCGTGTCCAGTGCCTGTTCGAGACTCTCATGCGGCTCCCCAAAGCCAAGCACCACAACTTCGCGATGCTCCACGTACGAGTTGAGTATCTCGGCAGCACCCTCTTTGAAGACGCTGTGATCGCCATTCATTATGACCCAGGCCAGGGCATGCACGAGCGGCGCATGGGTTACAACCAGAAAGACGAGCGATAACAAATACAGCGCCACAATAGAACTGACGCGCGGATTGTGCATCTCCTGCATGTCTATATTAACATTGCGATTTAGCACAGCCGCAAGATTTTGGGTGACCAATGCTAAGGATGGTGGCGGCGGCGCTGGTGTCAATGAAAATATATACAATGGTACAAACAGCTTGTGCAGCAAGTGTTCAGTTAGCACAGCGTTTAAATCCTTGATGTCCAGCAGCATTATGTCGCTCAAGTAATGCAAATGATCGAGATGTTCGGCCACAAGATTAGAAAGCTTTTGATTCGATTGGTGGCTGTTTGTAAATAAGTTTAAGTTATTTAAATGCTAGGATATGAATCTTAAAAAAACATTTCTACTTACTCAATATCTGTGCGCACACAGGTGTCCAGCTCTAATATATGCTTGCCAATGAACCAGACCAAGTTACTAAAATACGGCGCTGCAGTTCTGTAAGAAAAGTAACTTTTAAGAACATTGTTTTAGTTGTAAAACTAGTCACTAACTTGTCTCTTATAAAACGCAACATGCTTGCATTTTGCACCTTGTAAACATTCAAGGAAATTGTACGCACTGCTATGCGCACCATAGACTCCGGATGATTAAAGAACTTAATAGCCTCCGTATAGAGGGGAAAGTCATTTGTGTGCTAATTTAAATAAAGCAAAAAAAACTCAAAAGATTTATTATTGTTTAATACAAATAGGTATAAAAGCACCCACCTCGTTGTAGAAGAAGTGTATGGTATGTGGGTTTAGCTTGAGGCTTAGTGTTTTCAGAAAGAGTATGTAATAGCCCATGACATCCTCGTCGGAGAAATCGAACTTGTGCAACATTATGGAGTTCACATGATTATTGCTCAGCAAATAATCTACAAGGCACAAAGAACATCAATACAATACTACTATTTATGTCATATAAAATTAGTAAGTATTTACGTACACAACGAAGTCTCGTTTCTGATATTCTCGAACAGAATGTTGAGTGTTTGCAATAACTGAACGCACACATAGCTGGAGCCGCCGCTTTTTTGTCGCATAATGTGTAAGAAGTATGACAGCATATTCTTCTCTAAGAAAAAACTAAAAAAACATATATGAACCAGATTATATCTTGCTTTAAACCACAAGTTAAGAACACTCACTCAAAGACCAAGGAGTCATGCTGATCGCCCCAAATGAGGATCTCGGCAATGCAGCGCAATGATTCAACCAAAAGACCACGATTACTCTCCGATACCGTTGTGTTCTTCTCCAAAATACTGTATAGGTATTTTAGGTGCTCCAACGACAACCGATTTTTTGGGCGTCCACCCCAAGGGCCGCCAAACCAGCTACGACTGCGAAACATTGTGCGAGTATTATTAAACACACCAATTGAATGTACTTAATGTTAATAATAGTCAAGCACTAATCGAAAAGTAATTATTTACAGCGTCATAACACAAAAGACTTTCTAAATATGTTGTTGGCACTTAACGGAGCTGGAACTTGCGAATGCAACACTGCAACTCGCGCTGAGCGCAAGTTAATCAACTTGCTTTCAGATCGAAACAAAATAACTTTGTAATTTTTGCAATAAAATAATAAATATTTTCTATTTTCTGTAAACGATTCTGCTTCTTGCGATTTCAGAACGACGACATCAGGTGTCAAAATCAGCTGTTGCTCAACAGCGTGGACACACTTTTACGAATAATGCATGTACACACTGGCCCAAGAGCCCAACAGCTGGCACTAACAAAATCCCCACATGTCCTTTACATGTTTTGAACTTTATTCTCAGAATTTAAGAAACATGACTTAGTATTTGGTATTAACTATTATTCTGGTTAAAATTAATGGAATACGAGCCCGAATTAGGATCCTGTTGCATTTGAAAATTGGCAGTGGACAAACCAAATGGCTTTAATATCATATCGCCCAAGCCCTTCAATCCAGTCATCATATCTGCCTTTAGCTTCTCATTTCGCGCATTAATAATGGGTGGCAGGCGAACTTGAGCCTCGCGCGCCTCTCGCTGACCTGGATCGATTTCGTAGACGCGCTTATAATCAGTCAGAGCCTCGTCCGGTCGCTCATCCTGCTCGTATAGTTTGGCACGTCTGTCAAAGAATTTATATTAGTATACTGATTAAGTAAGCTTAAATTTAAAGTAATCACCTCAGCAAAGCACGTACATACTCCGGATAGAGTGTAATGGCTTTGGAGCAGTCGTCAATAGCCGATTTGTTTGCATCCAGCTTCATCTTAGCCGCTGCACGATTACCAAAGAGCACAGCACGCTCCTTGCTGTTTATGGAGGGACAAATGTTCAGCGCTTCGGTGTAAACTACCACGGCACGTTCGGCTTCATCATTTTTAAAGAGTTCATTGCCTTCGAGTTTCAATTTAGCTGCCTTCTCTTTGTTGGCAGCCAGTTGTTCGGGGCTTAAATCTTTTTCCTGCAACAACAACTCCTCCATGCTTAGCTCCCCATCGGTCTGTAGAGCTTCTGTTTTATCATCGACATCATCCTCATTCTCACCACCAGCAGCACCAGCTTTTTCATCATGCTCATCGGCGTCCTCGAGTCGCAGGTTACTGTTCTTTTCTATAATATCATCTATTAGTTGATCATTTTCGGGCGTTTTTGTTGTAACTTTATGTATGGGCGAAGCAGGTTCGCTGAGAGCGTCCTGAAAATCGTCTTCAATGGCAGTTTTCTCTGCCATAATGTAGGTCGCCTTAGTTTTAATCACAATATTAACTCGAAATTTCTTTGGCAATGATTTGTGCTATTGTGCTCTTGCAGATGTTTTTATACGAGTGTGGATAAACTTGCGATGGCAGTGATTGTTGCTATTTTTCTTCTTTTTTTATTGATACAACACTTAACTAGAGATGGGGCATATTCAAATGTATTACACGATACTTTCATACCTTGTGGCTTTTGGCTTAGCAAACTTTGGTCACTCTAATTAATTTGTAAACAAGAACATGGTCGGCGTTGATTGCTCAGACTCTCCGCTTGTTGTGGATATTGCTGCATATACACCAATTGAATATGTTCCTGCCAAACCTTTGGAAAGCAATCTCGAAGTCGTCTTCACCACTGCGGAGCTGGCGAAGAAGACGCAACAGGCTGATATTGTAGGACAGCTGAAATGTGGCGAGACCTTAAAATTCCCATTTGCACGTGCCACATACGCGCCAACAGCAGTGTGCATACAAGACGCCAAAGAACTTGTTGCTGCCGATGCTGCAACGGGGACAAAACGTGTTGTCGAGCTAACACTAAGTCTGGATGAGCTTGACTATGAGCCCGGTGACACTGTGGGAATACTGCCCAGCAATGATCCAGATATTGTAGCTCAACTGTTACAGCGCCTAGATTTAAATAAGGACGCCGACAGCGCATGCCATGTGGGACTCAGTTTGAACTGCGCCAAGAAGAACGCCAAAGTGCCTGCTCATGTGCCAACAACAGCTGGAATAACTCCGCGAGAGATCTTCACACATTGCCTAGCGCTGCAATCAGTGCTGCAAAAACAGTTCCTAAGTGCTTTAGCGCGTTGCACCAGCGATCCAAAGGAGCGTGCATTCCTACAGAGTCTGTCCTCCAAGCAAGGCGCCAACCACTATCAAACACTCATACTGGAACGCGGCCTGGGTTTGTTGGGCCTGCTGGAGCTGTGCTCCAGTTGCCAGCCAACGTTGGCTTTGCTAGTGGAGCATTTGCCGCGATTGCTGCCACGTCCATATTCAATAGCCAACAGTCCACTGGAGTGCTCCAAGCAGCTGCGCATCATTTACTCAATTCGCACAAACAAAGCGGGAGTCACAACCAGCATGCTCGAGACGAAAGTTAAACAGCATCGGGAGCAGCAGCAGCCAACTAAATTGTTTCTTTATCCACGCATACAAAATGCATTCCGTTATACCGACCAAGATCTGCATGGCAATCAAATACTTATTGCTGTTGGCACAGGACTTGCACCATTTCTTGGCTTCCTTTCGCACAAGCAACTGCGCGGGGCACAAGCGACAGGTCAAACCTGGCTCTACGTTGGCGCCAAAACGCCGCAAGCCATTCTAAAGCACCGCCAGCTACACGACTGGCAAGAAACCTTAATACTACAACGCTTGCGGCTTTGCTATTCGCGCAGCACCAAGCTGCCCGAGGAGCCCAAATATGTGCAACAGCTGCTGGAAGAGGATGCCGTAGAGCTAGTTGAGTTGCTGCTACAATCGTCAACGGTGTTGTACGTTTGTGCCGATGGTGCCAAGATAACCAAGTCGATCGAAGAAGGTTTGCGTCATTGTTTGCAGCTTGTTCTTAAGCTGGATGAAATGGAGGCAACGATCCGGCTCAAAGAGCTGCGTGCACAGGGCAAATATCGTGAGGATGTCTGGCTATAAGATTCTACTAAATATAACTCAAAGAAAGACAAATAAATACAAAAAAAATCTGTAGCAAACAAACAAACAAAAAAATTGTCATTGTTACTCAACAATTTCCCCGCAATTATTCAATTCAGCAATTGAAGATAAAAAGTGCTTTTGGTCGAATAAGTAAATAACGATATATTTAACAACACAAAATAAAAATTACAGGTGCAAACTAAAAAATAATACATACAATTGTGTGCGTATAAAATTGTAAATAACCGTATTATCATAAATGGTTGGAAGGGTGTGTAAGGTGTAAGGTGTGTGTGTGTAAGGGGGTTTATAACTAAATATACGTATGTATGTATGTGTGTATAATTCTTTCATATTTAAAATATTTAAAATATGAATATGATAAATTGCAAAAAATTATTATAATCAATTACAATAAATGTATAATATACGATTACGACTTAGGCAAATGCAATCAAGTGCATCAAAACTAAAAAAAAGAACTTATTGCATGGAATTACACTGTGCAAAACGAAAGACAAAGAAACAAAGCAAAAACAAATTGCGTTTTGCCGTTAGCATTTAGGATGTACTTATTAATAATATAATTATGTATATCATATATATTATATTTTTAACTACATTTAATTGAAATAGCGCCAATCGTTTTTATGTATTGTATATATATATATTAGGTGTATGTATATTATATAGAAGTTACGAATACAACGGATTAAGGATATATATATCAAAAACTTTTGGATGACATACACATGTACAACATTATTTTCATAGTTCGTTCATATACAAATTGCAATTAAAAAGAATTGCGTATAAAAAATTTATGCTACAATTTAAAGACTTAAGTTTCATAATTTTCGTTTTAATTTAGTTATCATTGCCATCCATTCCAACTACATTACATATATATTTAATTTTCTCACTATTTGTTTTTTTTTAAATGCGCTTGCGATTATGTATATGTTTGGGTATGTCTCCGTTAACTGCCAACTGGCTCAGAATACTTTATCTATATAATTCTATATACCAAATACTTTGCTTTCGTTGCGTTGCCTTTAATAATAATGTCACACTGTCAATAAGCAATCTAATTAAATCAAATAATTAAGCTCTTAAATTATGCAAAAAATGCATTACGTACTTATTTACTGAAAGTATTTTTGTTTTTTCTTTCTGGATAAAAAAAATGTATAACACACTGCAAATGGAATGCAAGAGTAACGAACAAAATACTTCTTTGAACATTGTGAACCCTTGCCGTTACTTTAACATTACATGCACAATGACTATGTAATCTAAAGACGCGAAAATAGCTACCCCTCTTCTTTTACAGTTAGTAAACGAGCTCTGTACAATAGCACCTATTTCTCCCAACGATATTCGAAGTACAGCAACAACAAATCTTCGTCTGGCGCATCGCACGCAATATCGTAATTCATTTCCCGAGGTGCTTACTTCAGGTTTTTTCGTTTCTGTTAACAAGGAGGGGTAGCTATCATCCTGTCTTGTAGATTACATAGTCATTGGTGTGTGCATATGCATTGCATTCAAATTGGACATCTTTTTCAAAAATTTAACTATGACCGTTATGCAGCAGCAGTCGTTGGCTTCCTAAAACAAGAATGCTAGCATTCTGAAATCTTTGCCATCGCCGAGTTTGAAAAAAATTACTTCGGTCTTACTACAAAGCTAGTACTAAGTATGTAATGTAAAAAAGTTGTATATTTTACATATTTGTATAATAACTAGTAAAGAAAGCCAAGCATCGGCGCACCGAAGATTTCAATACCCTTTCCAAATTACACGTATATATATATTTAAGCTAGAGCATTCCACAAAAATAACAAATGTTCAAGACTAGTTTGCAATATTTTCTTTTTTTTTTTTTGGAAAGAGCACTCAAAATATTTCAACTAAATTGAAAAAAAAAAGGCCAAAACGTTAAGTCGAAAACTATTTCAGCTAAGGTATACAATATGTGGAAATAAACACATTTTTTTTTTCTTTTCACAATTCCTTTCACTTCTCGGGTCAATCTATATATGTTTCTCTCCCCCCGCCCCGCTCTAAACTTTTTGCTATTTGTATTTGGCATCTGCACAATTAATTTCCATGGGAACTACATTAGTTATGTATGTATGTGTATGTATGTGTATGTTTGTGCCTTGTCTATGTCTACTACATACTTGTATCATTATAATAATTGTTGTTGTTGTTTTGTTTTTGTTTTTGACACACACATTTAACCGTTATATTTAACAGCACAGCGCAATTGTTCTATGTAAATTTGTGCGCTTAGTTTTATGGCATTTATCAATATCAATTCATAGCGAAAAAGAAAAAAAAACAAGAAGAAAAGAAAAGAATAGAAATAAAAGGTTTAAATTACGACAACTGTATGGATAAGTATAACTATTAGTAGTATTTTCTTTTTGTAGCTTTAGTCTTATGTTTGTACTAATTTAAATGGAATATAGAACAATGTCAACATTTGAATTTGTTTGTGTGTGTGTGTGTGGAAATATTAATTTTTGTTCTCTAATACAATAAGTTTTTTGCTTTTAGGTAATGCTAATAATTGTTAAGATTTCTTTCAACTATGTAACTAGGGAATTTGTTGTTGTTGTTGTTATTAGGTTTTTTTGTTTTCTTTCTTCTTGGTTATTGTTGTTGTTTTAGTGTCACTTTAACTGCTGCTAGCTAGTCCTAATGGCACTTGATATTTTCATTTTCATTTTCAATTTTTTTTTTTTTTTTTTTTGGTAATTTACAACAAGTATTGCATGGTTATTTTGTTTTTGTTTTTGTTTCGTTATCGTTTCGTTTCGTTTTGTTGTTGCACTTAGAGACTACGACTACGAATTTAATGTTGAATTGCATAATGCAGCATTGATAAAATCGCTTAAATCACATTTATGTATATATATACTATATACTATGTAAACATGTCTTAACAGCTACAATATTTATTTATATGTGCATGTGCGTGTGGTTGTTGTTTTCTTTTCTTTTCTCATTGAAACATAATCAAATTAAATTGTATGTTATCGTTCGTTATCGTTAACGTTATCGTTATTGTAATCGTAATCGTTATCGTAATCGTATTGCATATACCGCATCGGGTATACACAGGGGCACACTCAGCCAGTCATATATACTTAAATATATATATATGTATGTATTTTTATACTATCATTATTATTATTAATAGACGTATGTATATCGTATGTCTCAGGCCAAATAATAGCTAACTGCTAATTCAGGCAAAACAATCGAACAATCAACTGTCGCCCGTTTCTAATTTACAGCAAAAAAAATTCAAAACCAATTTCGTAAGCTGATTTCTCAAATCTGTTTCTTGTTTTCGTTTTCGTTGTTGTTGTTGTTGTTGCTGCTGGACTGCTGTGTTGTGTTGTGACGTCACTTCTATCCAATTTTTGTTCTGCTCCTTCTTGTTGTGTTGTTGTTATTGTTATGAACAGTTCCATGAACAGTTGGCCTTGGGCTGCAATTAGAGATGAGCATTTTTGTGTTATTTCGTATATCGGACAGTGACTCAGTTTTGAGCAGCATTAAATTATGAATCATGCCAAATAAGTATAGTATTTTTTGTTTTTTTTTTTTGCGCGCATACACGTGCCCCAAGAATGTTATCTTTGTCTAAGCACAATTTTTACTCGTTTCCCGGCAAGCAAAAGTACTCAAACTTAAAAGTATCCAACGGTCTTGTATATATATTTATATATATATACGCATTAAGAAGATTAACAAACAACAATTTGAATAAGCTTTTGTATGCTTGTTACTAAACACATTATGAATACAACATTTCATTTCAATTGAAGTGACGCAACTTAGAAAAGTGAACAATTGTTATTTCGAAATAGTTTCATTTAGTTATATAGTATGTATAGTATGTATGGCACGCATTATAATGCCATACTATTGCAAAATACTTTGCCATATATATATTTGGCACATATTAACAATGCGATAGAATAGAAAATGTTAATATAAACCGTACAATATTGTTGTGGAAGTTGGCTTTACCCTAAAAACAACTGCAGAATAGAAAATTTTCAATACAGTGTGCCAATAAACTGTTTTGAGATGGTGAAAAATGAAGATATTTTCACTTTAGAGCTATAAGGGACACGTTGGTTGTGGTTTTTAATTTTTATACCCTGATCCCATTAAAAATGGGAAATAAGGGTATAATGAAGTTGTGCAAAAGTATGTAACAGGCAGAAGGAAGCATCTCCGACCCCATAAAGTATATATATTCTTGATCAGCATCAACAGTCGAGTCGATATAGCCATGTCCGTCTGTCCGTCTGTCCGTCTGTCCGTCTGTATGTATGAACGCGTCGATCTCAGAGACTATAAGAGCTAGAGACTCCAGATTTGGAACTTAAGCTCGCCTAATCCCTAGGCAGTACAAGTTTGTTTCCGATTTTCGATAACTCTTCCCGTTTCCGATATACACATGGGATCGATAACAAAAAAATCTTGAATTTTGAAAACTTTGAGATGCAGTTTGAATTATAAAACAAAATAATGACAATCTGTGAAATTTTTATCGAAATCGGATAATAAACACCGGAGATATGGGACATTGAAGTTGTGTATGCAGTATGCAGTATGCGCGTACACACACACACATACTTGCAAGCACTGACTGTACGCGGAAAGTATAGGGATCAGGGTATCGTCTAGTCGGGATATCTCGACTAGAGCCTTCTTACTTGTTATTTTTATTATTTCAATTTTGTCACCTTGTCGAAACACTTTTGTGGCTTTCTGTATATACTTTTCAATCATTACCCCCAGATATACCCCACTTGGGATAATTCATCCCGGTTCCCCGACTGCACTTAATCAGGCAACCAAAGCTGGAACCAAAACTTTATTTCAAACTTCGTAGTCACCGAAAAAAATTGCAGGCCAAAAATTTCTATGCATTCGAACTTTTTACCCACACTTTAGTCTGTGTGCAAATATTTGCAATGATGTCTGCACAAACACAATTTTTGTTTTTGTTTTTTTTCGATATCGAAGGGATTTAAAATCAATATAGTCGGATACGTTTTAGCATTGCGTGTACTAAATATATATAGAATATATATGTATGTAAGTAATGTGTAATTTTTAACTTTATTTCTATTAACATTTTGACCTTTATTAATTGCGTTGCATAATTCCATACAAACATACAAACATACAATTACAAATGACATGTGTACAACAAATTCTTTAAAATTCGAACGAAAATTCTACACGGCAAAAAAAAAAATCATTTCGCCTTGTCTTATCAATAGTTTTTTTTTTTTTTTTTTGCCTCTTTATCAATGTGATAACGATATTGACAGCTGATTAAGTTGGCTTCGCCAAAAGTATATGAAACCGAATTAGAGACACAAACACAAACACAATCACATGCATGCATACATGTATAAACATTCACACAAGAACTCGAACATGGTGAATAGCAATTATGGTGGAAGAAGAAGAGTTTGGTGCAGTTTAATTGGCCCCCTGCTATACAAGCACTTGCTATAAGGGATTTTATGGCACTGTTGCGCTTATCTATTTGTTTTTGTTGTTGTTTTTTGCATAATTACATACATTTATTGGTTTCTTTGTTTTTTTTTTGTATATTATTATAATTATTATAAGGCGCAACAGGTTTGTTATATTAGCAAGTGTATGGCACGGCATATAAAATACAAAACCGTTGCCTTGTTTATTGTTATTGTTATTGTTTTTGTTGTTATTATAGCGATGGGAGAGCGTCACAAGCGCAGAGAGACAATTATCAGCGCTATAATTGTTTGTATGTGTATGTGTATGTGTATGTGCATGTGTATGAATGTACGTATGTATATATTTATCGCCATGTGAAACACCCGCGCTAAAGTCACGCTTACCATTTCAATGAAAAAGCCGAAGCGACATTTGTGTCTGTGCCACTCGACTCCCATTGTTTTTGTCATATTTATAGCTGTGTCCAGATAAGTTGCGATACACACAAAAACAAATTTTCCGCACAATTTTCCATTGACAAAAATAAAACTGCGGAAGTGGGGCGCCCAACAATGAGGAGTATTATTATTTTGACTTTCCCATTCCATTATCGAGATTAGATCATCGAGTCATCGATACAATTTTAACATGTAAAACGCAATCCAATGATCGATCAACTTACTTATATTCCACACATTAGAAGACAAAGACACAAAGCTTATATTTCACTCTTATACACATTCATTTCACATACATACAGTGTGCAAAGCACAGTTATGTCGGCAATTATCTATAGTTTTTGATGCAAATGAGAACACAAGATAGCAAAAGCAGCGCCCTGCTCCAGTTTTAAGTAAAAGACAACAAAAAAAACACAAAAATTAAGCAAACTTTCAAATCGCTATACAAGCTTCATGCATGCATTATTGTTGTTGTGTCATGTGGAGTGCATGTGGAACATGTTAAATAAGTCACAACATATATATATACAACAATGCAATTAATAATAGGAGTAAGGCACATTTTTCGAAACTCTCAACTCTCTGTGCAATCTCTCATACGTAATGTTGCTATAAATCAAGCAAAAAAAAACAAAAACTTGTAATTATAATATTGTTGGGAATTAGCGTGAAACGTACATGTAACGTACGTGTATGTGCATGCATATGTATGTAAAATGTCACTCAAATGCTAGTTGCTTAGGCTTTGGCAAAAGCAACGACGCCGGGTGGGAAGGTCGGTTGCCATGTTTGTTATGAAAAACAAGCTCGCGATACGAAGCTCCCCCCGAAAATACATACATACATATAAAGCGAATGAATCATCTACAATTCCGCGTACAAGCAACAACAAGAACAGCTACTACAGGCAAAGGCATGAGACTACTTAAATGGTTCAATAAACGAAACACAGCCAAAACAGAATGAGCAAAAAAAACCAAAACGTAAAACCTTTTTGCGCGCAAGGTGAAATTTACAGTGAGGGGCGCCCGACGTTCGAAAAATGAACGCACTATCGAATTTTTACTCAGTCGAGTCATTACTTTAGTTTTAGTTTTTGCTTTGTTTCGTTTTTTGTTTTTTTTTGTTTTGGGCGTTTTGTCTAGTCAAAGACCACAAACACAACCACATGGAGTATACACAAACATACATACATACACGCAAACATCTGAATGACTGCCGTTCAATGTCGTTTGCAGAAGGAATCATTAATACATACATACATTTGTATTTATAGGGCCTTTTACAAGGCTTTACGTATATACGCGTGGAATTGAAATTGTACTTTGGCCCCAACACTGCCACTCCCTGCAGCAAACATCAGCACCCGGCAAAAAGTCAACAGCACTGCGACAGAAGCGCAGTCAGAAAACTGGAAATGCATATTAGTGTTGACAATTTCTTCTTTTTTTTCTTTCCTCCGATAAATTTAGCTTGCTTTGACAATGTGATTGTGTGCAGCGGAAATTTTTAGCTTTTTCTCGCCCCTTTAGATGTTTCACACCAAATTCACTTGGTGAACTCGCCAAAAGTTGGCAGCTCTGATGCTGATGCATACATGCAAAACGTATGTATGCATGTTTTTGTACATGTGTATTGCACAAGTAATTTAAAAGCCCATATTGATTTCCTGCGCTAAATATTTGTAAAATGATTAGTCATTGTTTTGCTGGCGCTGTTTGCCGCTGCAACTGTTGTTTGTTATCATCCTCGTCTCTAAGATATTTGGCAACACAAAAGCTCAAATTGTATCCGCTTGAAAAACAACAACAAAGCTTAAACTTGGCAATCAGAAAGTGACACTGAATAAACACACGCACAAACATATACACACACACACACACAGAGTAAATACAGCTGCTTCCCCTTTTGTCAGAAGCAGAGGCAAAACAGAAAGCAAAAGTATTTGCCGCTAATATAAACAAATAAACAGCCAAAGATCCGGTAGAAAAGCGCAGCACGCACTCTTCGAGTGTAGGAGTAGACAAGGGAGTGACAATGAGAGTAAGTGAGCTAGCGATCGAGTGCGTCGCATAGTTACAGTAAGTGAGAGCGTAAAAATAGCTCAGCACGTCGTCTGTGCGTCCAGCGGTCGCAGTCGCAGTCGCAGTCGACACTGCCGCCACTGCACAAGCAATTAAATTCAATAAGTGGATGGCGGTGAGTGAAGAAAAGAAATGCAGACAAACGGAAAGAAGAAAGAAAGACAATAGCCGAGACAACGACTACAACGACTTTAACAATTAGCTACACAGCAACACTGGCACAGAGTGTACATAAATATGGCTGGAGCTAGACAAAGATCGCTGCTTCAAGACTTTTTTTTTTGCGCTTATCAACATACACTTTTAATGTGAGGAAAAAGTTCTAGGAAATTGATAAAAGCAGCGGGGATTTAAAGATAGCTTAGATATATGTATGTATGAACATATGTATGTATATACATGTGCGTACATATATGTATGTGAAGTACGCGGTTGTTTTTGTGTGCTGGTTCGAAAAGCGGAGCATTTGTGTAGGTGTTGCTGTCTGCATTTTTGCGCAGTGTGTGAATTAAAGTTTTTTCTTCTTTATTATTGTGTATGAGTTTTTTATATTTCTTACGGTTTTTTTTTTTTTTGGCAGACAAAGCAATATTTCAGAGTCTTTTCTTTGCTGTCCAACAGGAAATGCGAACGAGCGTATTTAATGGCGTATGTTAGCTTCTGCCTGTCCATACGTAATTGTTGTTGTTGTTGTAAGACATTTGCATGTGTGTGTGTGCATTTGTTTGTGTGTCAGTGTTTATGATCTTGCTACTTCAGCAAAGAGCATAAGAACAACTATCTTCCGAATAAAGTCTCAAGTAGTCGAAGCGTAAATGCTCTTGCAGCAAATATTATTTACCAATCAAATCAATATTAAGTTAAAAATATATTTATTGCCTTTAGCTTAACCGCAACCACAATTGAGCAACTATTATTATTACCAACAACAATACGGTCTTACTTCAAAGCGGATGAGACAAGCTTGTCTGTCGAGTATGTACATATGTAAAACAAATATGAAGGCAACCTTGATCAAGTTTAATCTGTTTCACAGCTATCAAAAGCCACTGATTAGGGCACTAGTCATTAAACTTTTGTAACAAGATGTCGTCAACTCTTCACCCTTCACTTCCAACATTTGTTCGCTGATGCAAAAGATTGGTTCGTCTTTTGAATTCAAAACCAGTTTATCACTTTTCGATGACCCATTTGACATTTGATATTGAATCTTTAAAATTAGCTAACTTTTTATAACCTGGGTAAAAAGGGTATAATGAAGTTGTGCAAAAGTATGTAACAGGCAGAAGGAAGCATCTCCGACCCCATAAAGTATATATATATTCTTGATCAGCAACAACAGTCGAGTCGATATAGCCATGTCCGTCTGTATGTATGAACGCGTCGACTATAAGAGCTAGAGACCAGATTTGGAACATAAGCTCGCCTAAAACCTAGGCAGTTCAAGTTTGTTTTTGATTTTCGATAAGTTTTCCCGTTTCCGATATACACATGCAATCGATAACAACAAAATCTCGAATTTGGGAAACTTTGAGACAGCGTTTGGAACATTAGACAAAATAATTACAATCTGTGAAATTTTTTATTAAAATCGGTTAAGAAACACCGGAGATATGGGACATTGAAGTTGTGTATGCAGTTTGCGCATACACACACACACACACACTCGCAAGCACTGACTGAACGCG
The DNA here is from genome assembly GCA_035044465.1 of Scaptomyza tumidula. Taxonomy (NCBI): domain Eukaryota; kingdom Metazoa; phylum Arthropoda; class Insecta; order Diptera; family Drosophilidae; genus Scaptomyza; species Scaptomyza tumidula. The sequence goes on from JAWNNW010000039.1 coordinate 17,196, forward strand.
TAAAGTATAGGGTTCAGGGTATCGTCTAGTCGGGATTTCTCGACAAGAGCCTTCTTACTTGTAAAAAAAACTTATTTTTTTATTCTTTGGAATGTTTTTCAAGTGTTTGGTAATATTTCAAATGGAAAGCAATCAAAATTATTCATATGCGAGTCGATGACTTAACATTTCATTATCTTTGTTTGAAATGGAGGAACATATACTATATATATCTTAAGCTACTAACATCTATAAGCAATTGAAGGTCAAACTTGTTTTTTCTTATCTCAATGGTTCCCCAATGGTTTTTATCATAAGAACATTGTTGTTGAAGCTCTGGCGAAATCTGGGTTGGATTTGATATAAACCATAGTTTTTCAGACTTACCAATTTACAATGTTGTCGGCCAACTAATAACAGTAATATAATCCAGCTAAACAGATGACAGACAGACCAGACCGTATATAGATTGCAGTTCTCAAATCCAAGGTTTTTTCTAATGAAAGACTTATCAGCATTTTGTTCCAGTTCCAAATTTCAAATATACACACGGAAGAAGGAAGTGGAGGGAGGATGAGGGTCGTTGTGTCGTAGGGTTGTAGTTGAAGAAGGATGGTTGTTGTTGTTGTTGTAGTTTTGAATCCGTGATAACATCATGCATAGAGGACTTTGGCCGCTCGATGTTGTTGATGTTGATTGCACATTAACTATACATTGCGTCTAAGGACCTTTTTGGCCGCCTTAATATTGGGCACCAAGGCCTTGACCTCGCTGCAATCGTCGAGAAACGGATGCTTGAGCAGCTCATCGGCGGTGGCACGTCGATCGACCTCGACCTGCAGACAACGATCGAGAAAGTCTTGCAATGCGGGACTCAATTTATCCCAGCTCTTGATATCGGGTCGTCCGTTCGCCGCAATCAGATAGAGTGCACGGAGCGGTGTCTCATATAGATATGGTGGCTGACCATCAATCATTTCGATCGCCATAATGCCAATTGACCAGATGTCAACCTTTTTGCCATACTTCTTGCGTGTTACGACCTCGGGTGCCATCCAATAGGGTGTGCCGACCATTGTCTGGCGCTTCTCATCGCCTTCGATGTTGGCGCAGAAGCCAAAGTCTGTGACCTTGACGCAACCATCCATGCCGAGGAGCACATTGTCCGACTTGATGTCGCGATGTATGATGCCTTTGGCGTGCAGGAAACTTATCGCGTAGAGCACCTCCCGGCAGACGCATGCAATTTGGCGTTCCTTCATAACGGTTTCGGTGACAACATCGGTCAACGGACCACCGTCCATGTATTCCATGATTACCCAAAGTTGATCCTCCGGCTCGAGTAGATAGGCGTCTAGGAAATTGACAAGGTTCTTGTGATTGAAATCCTTGAGCACACGTATTTCGGTGAGTATGAGATCCTTGGACGATTGATTCTTCATCTCGATCGTTTTGACAGCCACCTGGGATTCGGATTGATTATCACCAGCGATAAAGACAATGCCCGAGGCACCTTTACCCACTTCGAGGGTCGTCTTGTATCTTTCGCGTGGATCGTCTGGATTGCAAATGGCGCGCAATTCCTCATAGATCTCGGCATCGGTTTTCTGTGATCTCTTCTCCTTGGAGCGACGCAATATCGTCTCTTCGGGCGCATCAGCATCACCATCATGTTGGTTGGGGCTGCCCGCTGGCGCTGGCTTAATAATAATCGTATCTGTATTGATCTTATGACCATCATCCAGTCCGGTTTGATCACGTGAGAACTTGTTCTGTATAACGCTTAAAGGCTTTGGCTTAATCTGTGGCTTCGGCGGCAGTTGATGTGGTGATTTTTTGGGCGGCACCGGTGGCGGCACCATACCACCATCCGCCTTTATTGGCCTCAGTGACTCACGACCCAAATTCGATTCGAGCTCCTTAATCACCTCGTTTAAAGCATCCAACGGAATGACAGACTGTTGACTGTTGCTATCATTTAAACTGCTGCTATTGCTGTGCGCCGTGGAGCTGCCACAACCGCTGCTGCTTTCTGTGGCCGTTGAGCTGCCGCTGCCGCTGCCATCATCATCATCCGATTTGTCCACATCCTGTGATTTGTGCTTGTTCTTGTAGTTGACATAGTTGTCAATCTCTTTTGATTCCTCGTGTATAACATCCTCGGTGATGAAGGGCTTAAATACCTCCTGTTCCTTCTTTTTGATCGAATAATTGTAATATTTGACCGCATGATATGCTGCATCCGGATTTTTATCCTGTTCATCGCGTGTGATTTGTGTGTTCATTAGACGCACCCATGGCGTTGGCAGTCCTTCCAGATCGCCCGTCTCCTGGTTGCGAGAGACATGAAAATGCCTTTGGAAATTTGTGGGTGCACCGATCTCGGAGATTTGCTCCTTCTTTTTGAACCACTTGGCGAAACTCATCTTTGTCACGTTTCGCTTTTCTCTCTCTCTCTCTCTCTCTCTCTACTTATCTTCTACTTTTTTTTTCTTTCTTTGTTAGTTTTGTTGCAAGCAACGTAAAATGTTGAATGTTGGAATTTTTCTTCGATTTAAATGCGATTAGTCGCGCTCAACTTGGGAAATTCTTTTGAAGCGTTGCTTCGTTTTGTTGTTGTTACCGTAGGTAGCGCTCGACAGCACCCCCTCCCACCTCTCGCTTACTCTTACTCAGAGTCGGTAGCAACTCACTCACAGGGCCAGCCGTGAGTCATAAACACACACGCACGTACACGAACGTGTATATAATTATTTACGTATGTATGTATGTATGCGTGTCTATGTTTTAACGTACGTTCGCTTATCTATCTTTAGTTAAGTTTGCTTGAGCTTTTTGCAGACAATGGAGCAGCAGCAGCAGCTAGAAAAAACCCACTTTGCCATTTTAGTGCGCGCAGCGTAGTAGAATTTTCACTTTTTATTGCCTCACTCACTTGCTTAATTAATGCAATTATTTTTCTACTACTTTTTTTTTGTTAATTGAATGCAGTAATCACAACTATTTCTTTTCTTTCAATTACAACACACACGAAACACTCTCACACGAACACATACACGCACACACATTATTTTTCTGGAACGAGACAACGGGCACAAAAGGAGTGGCCGTCGCAGCGTCTTGTTCTTTCCCTTATTGTTGTTGTGTTGTTGTTGTTTAACTTTGCTTGTGCCGCAAATATTTTGCTTTTGGTTCTTAACCATTCCTTTGTGACATATTTTTTTGTTTTGTACACAAAGGTTATCTTTTATTTGTATGACTTTGCCGCACAAGAAGATTTGCTTTGTAAATTACAACTTCTTTTAATTTTTCTGCTTTACTGCAAGTCGCGCTGCACTCGGCCGTACTGCTATCGCACTCACACGCACACGAACAAGTGACTGTGTGACCGTAGGCGGCAAGTGCCAAAATGCTCGACTTACTTGCTAAAATACCAATCCTGATAACAAGTTAAGAAATTCAATTCTTAAGGTTTAAGAACTTTGCCTATCACTATACCAGCATTAACATACCAACTTGTAAGAAACTAAGCTTTCTGCTTTTACTTTTCATAAATATAAGCAAAATTTATAAAAAATATTTGTAAAAAAAAATGAAATACCAGAAGTTTTAAAGTCACTTAAAAATGCACAAGTCAATTTTATTTAATATTGTTTTGTATGTTGAAGTTAGTAGTCTATCTTAATTGTTGTGTAAAATACTTAAGATATATGTTATTATATTGTGATTGGTTAGATAATTTTGATTCAAATATCAAGTATAAGTGCACTTGCAGTGTGACCGCTTTCGAAAATGTATCAAGAGCATCGATACTTTGCTGTTGTGGATGCGTTCAGCAGCGATACCATCGGCGGTAACGTTTATTTGTAGCAGTATTCCAATCCGTTCGAGGACTACGAACACGTCTTAACATTAATCATTTGAAATTAAAATTCAATACGTGGAATCCTCGTCAAATATATCCTCGTCGGTGTTGATAACACTAAATTGACGCGGTCGTATTAACATACGCGATGTTCTCACCGAATATTCATTGTGCCAGTTGCCCCAAATAATACTGTCCCCATTTAAATTGGATTGTGCTTCTTGGCATTGATCAAACCACCAACCATTACAATCATCATTACGGTCGTAAGTCCTGAAATTCATGCGATTGTGATACATAAGTGCGTCGTCCGTGGTGCTATTCTCATTTAGTTTGCCAATCAGCAATTGATAGTTATAACTTTCGCTATCCAGTCGAAAAAGTTCATATTCAGCCCACACTTGAGTTGCATTTTGATCCTCTAGCTCGATGCGCAGCACGTAATCATCGCGATCAACTATCCGGTGTATGAATTCGTTGCCAAACCAAAAATCTTCGGCTAAGTCACCAAATCCAGTGCGATATTCGTTCCAGCTGCGATTGAAGCTCTCTAACTGGAAATTCGATTCAGTGCTGCGTCTCTGTATTATCGTCCAGGCGGGGCCAGATGTGGCAAAAGTGCAGCTCCGTTCGTAAAAGTTACGTTGCACTTCATTCGATTCGGTCTCCAGAAACTTGTAAACACCATCCACACGCTGCTGCTCATCCAGTTCAAAGCAATCCGCCTTAGCGGGCTGAAAGTAATCTTAAACAAATACGCAAATGCCAGGTGAGTTTATAACTTAAAAAAATTATTTATATTAATACTCACCCACATGCATTTCGTTCGTTGAGTTGTTTGCTTTTATTTGCTGTAATTTTTTGGTTTCTTTATTCTCTTTCAATTCGTTTGTGTTATTTTGTTGAGCACTTTGGCTCCTTGTTACAAGTAGCGCCAACATATTGTGCATTTCTTCCAGTTGGTTAGTTTGCTCATCTTTCCACAGTTCGCACTGCCACTTGCTTTTAATGCTTTCCATTCTTTTGAACATTTTATTGCCATTGTGCTCAAAGCGTTCCAGCGCGGTGTTCCAGCCTGCAGCAAGCTGCATTATGGAGTGCTGCCCAACTTCCGTTGTCTTTGCATGAGTGAGAGAGATAAGCTTGCTAAGCACTTGATTGAGTTTGAACTCCATGTTCAAAAGCTTGCGCTGTTGCTCTTCCTGCGCTCGGTTGATCAGCATTAATTTTTGCTCCATGTGTACTTTCCATGTATACATTAAGCTCTTTGAGTTTGCTGCTCCTATTGCGTATGGGATTTGCAGCGTTTGTGCAGAGTACAGAGTCGCAATAAAAGCGAGTATACAACTTGTTGATAGCTAGTAAGAAATGGCATTAGAAATAGTAGTTTTTGATTTTTAAGATCTATTCTTGCTTTACCAGCATCTTGTTGTTTCTACTTCAAAGTCTTAACTTAAACTAAAGCACATGTGTGGCCAATTGTAGTGCTAAAAAATAAAGAAAAAAAAAATTTAATTAACCACCACCCGCAACATGTGTTGCAAATAAAAACAGCTTAGTGATTTATGCTTTTTGGTTTTTTTTTTTTTAATTATTTTTATGAATATAGAGTTTTGTATTTGTTGCTTTTTTAATGTACTTAGCTATTTTGAATATACACATTTCACTTTTTCCATTATTTAACTGCTTTTACATTAACTTTGTGAGAGATTAAAAAACAAAAGCAAGTATATTACATTATAGATAATAAAGAAAATGAAAAGAAAAAGTATATAAACATTTCGTTAAATATCTCATGTATGCATGTGTTTGTGTGTGAGTGTTTGTGTGTTCAAAGTTAAGTTAAAGTTTTAAGTTTAAATGTCTATTTTTAAGCAACTATTTTATTACTCTTTGTTTAAAAGTAGTTTTAGAAATTAAAGCGCCTTAACAACTAAACACATGAATTCATTGTTTTTTTATTTTACATATATTTTGTTTTGGATATTATTATCATTTATTATTATCGGAATATTAATAAATTGTTGGAAAAAGTTTGGGGCTGGCGTAATAACTTTTTAAACGGCATAAATTTACAGTGGTTTGGTTTGTTGTTGTTTTTGTGGTGCGCGAATACATTTAAAAATTAATATTAAGCTTTTTTTCTTAACTTTATTATTATTTTAATTTTTTTTTTTTTTTTGCAAACATGCGATCTTCTATATGTTAACTAAAATAATAATTACATATATATATTTATATTTAAATTTAAATGTAGCACACTTTTGGCTTGTAGCCTCAAGTGAGTTTTTTTTTTTTTTTAATTTCTTATTCCATCTTGTTTTTCTGTTTGCTGCCTAAACTTGAACTTTAAACGAGCGTGTGTGGTTGTAGGTTTGTTTGTTAAACTTATTTAATAATTATATTGTTATCATATTAGAGTTATCTATTAGTTTCATACATAAATACACACACACATATATAAATATATATATATATATATGTATCCCTTATTATTTCTTAAAAAGTAGCTTGCTTAATCTGTTATATTTACATTGAATTCTTCACAAGTTTTTCCCTTTTGTTTAAGTGTATGTGTGTGATTGTATGTGTATGTGTGTATGTGTGGTGTGTGGTGTGTGGCGTGTTGTGTATTTGTATTTTATGTTATTTTAGAACTAAATAACTTCGAAAATTTCTTAGAAATAACCAGCAATGCTTTAATTTAAGTTGAGTTTACGAGTCTTTATTTTGATTTAATGTTTTCTCTTTGTTTTTTTTTTCTCCGAATGTCGAAACTCTCGGCGTTTTAACAATTTAAAAAAAAAAACAACAAATTCGTTCAAAACAAATTAAAATGTGTGTGTTGTGCCTTCAAGCGATAGCTTAAAAACATTTGACGAAATTTAAAAAAAAAGAAGAAAATAATTAAATCTTTCACATTGTTTTGATGGCTTTGCTTTGGAGCACTCATATCCAGCTGCCAGTTACTCGTTACTCGGTAACTGATTACTTGTTGTCGCATTTGTCTCGCATTTAAATACTCTTTAGTTACATTTTACTTTCGCTGTTTTACATTCGTTTGCGTATTCGCACACCAATGCTGCGTTTCCATTCGGGATCATTGGGATCATCGTCCATGAATGGATCATCCGCCAGCTCATCTTCGTCGAGCCAGCCACCAGTCTCACCAATATAAGCATCGATGCTGGCATCGTACAGATTCGCTTCATCGGTCACATTATTGGCGAGATTATCATCGTCGGGTGGTGCCAAATGATGATGATCATCGTCTTCTTCCAGCAATAATTCTACCTCCTCTTCTTCTTCCTCGTCGTCGTTGTCGTCATCCTCCTCGTCGTCCTCCTCCCCTGGCTTTTGAGTACCATAATTGCCATTGCCAAAATCATTGTCACCATTAATATGTGGCACTGGATATTGTTGTAGATTCTTGCCACCATTCACCATTTTCGACATCATCTGTTGTGTCTTCGTCGTCGTTGTGCCTTTAGCTTTGCTACCACGTCGACTGCGAGCGTTGCTTGAGCTGCCATACCCCCCGTTGGAGGAGGATACTGATTTGCTTTTGCTGCGTTTGGAGTGTGCAACGGGTGTTGCAACCGTTGTTGGTTGCTCAGGCGGTGCATACATCTGGGTTAGCAGTTGCTGATTGATCTCATCCGTTAGTGGAAAGTTTAGCGGATTAAACGGTGGCGGCTCATATGGCAGATGTGGCTATAAATTAGAAAAAAAAAAACAAAACAAAACAAATAAGTTTTTGCGTATAAGACTTTTGGCCTACCCTCTCTCAACTCACATCTCTGACATCTGGTGTGGCGCTGCGGCGATCATGATCCTTAAGCTTGCAGGATGTAGTTCGCCGGCGCTCCTGGCGCTTTGGTGCCATCATCACGTTATCAGCTGCAATTGCAGCATCCAGTGGATGCGCTAAAGTTGAGGGAATGCTTTCATTGTCAGTGGGCGGTGCCACTAAATGCGGAGTTGCCGGTGAGGCAGGATCTGAGGCAGGTGTAATGCCGCCACTCGATTCGGCTCGACTGTCCACACGTCGATTGGAGCGCGTACGTTTGCTGTTGGGAAACTTCAAGAGTGTCTCAAAGCGAAGTCGTTCCTCCAATTGCGCACGCTTATGTCGCTCTATGAAAGTCTCATCCGAGATGTCCTCATGCGCATCATTATGATGTGTGGGTGGCAGCTTTATTGGTCTCAGTGGTTCATTGGGCCCCAGTTGCAGTTTGGGTCGTTTGCGTGGTGGTTCCATACACTCAGCTGCTGGTTTAACAGCTAATTCCTTTGTTACGGCTACTTTCTTTGTATCCTTGTTGGCAGGAGAACCGGCTACAGCTGGAGTTGAAGTAGCGGCCAGAGTTGGAGTTGGAGTTGGAGTACGAGCTAAAGTAGAAACTGGAGCTGAAGCAGATGCAGCGGTTGTAGCTGAAGCAGGCGCAGCATTTGCTTTAATTACATTTTTTACAATTTTATTATTTATTTTGTGCATTTTGTTTTTGCCATTAATAGGAGTTGGTTGCTTTGCTGGCACTTGCTCCTTTGTCGATTTTGTCTGCTTTGCTGGCTGCTGCTGCTGCTGCTGCAGTTCCTCCTTTGCTGGCTCTTTAGTGTCCTTTGTCCGCTTCTTTGCTGGCTCAATGATCTTCTCATTTGCCTGCTTCTTTGCCGGCTCCTTGCTCTTCGCTTTTAGTTTCTCCTTTTGCTTTGCTTGCTCGTTTCGCACTACTTTGCCATTGGTTAGCCCATTACTGCGCGGCTTATCGGTTTTATCCGTTTGTTTGACTGGCTTAGTGATATCCTCCTGCTTCTTCTTCTTCTTGTCCTTTTTATTTTTCTTGTTCTCTTTACTTAATAGCTTAATGCCATTGATCTTAGCTGGAGGCTTGTCTCCAACCTCAACTTGCTTGTTGTTATTAAGCTTGACATCTTTTACCATTTTTGTTGTTGTTGCTGTTGTTGTTGTTGATGATGCGGGTGTTTGCGGTTTGGTTTTTTGAACAGAGTCTGGCAACGCTGGCGCCGCTTGCCTTTTAACACAGCCATTGATCAGCTTTTTAGTGTTGCTCTTTGGCGCATTATCCGATTTTAGCTTTTTATCATTATTACTTTCAACAATGCGCCACCTATTGATGGGTAGATGAACACGCACACGCACACATACATTCGATTATTTGTTGGCATTTATTAATTAATAAACATAATAAGTACTCACTTTGGTGTTATTATTTCCTTGTAGGGTAATATCTCTATGCTATTCTGTGCGGCCATGCTATACGGTATCACGATGTTATCAATGTCGTAGACGAGTCGATTGCGTCGCGCTTTTGGCCTGTTGATGTTGGGGAAAGGGGGAAGGGGGAATGGGTGGTTAGGTTGTTAGTAGTGTGTATTGAAATAAATAACATAATTCATAATATATATTTAATTGTGCACACTTTTTTTTTCAAATTCAGATGTCTTTAGACTATAACTTACTTATAAATATGAAGTAATTAACCAGTTAAGATGTTTTATATTAAAAACTTTAAAAAACGTCGAAAAAAAAAAAAGCATGAAAAAATTTTACAAATTAGTAAATTAAAGTAGGTAATTTATGTGTCTATGCTTTAGATTCCGAACTGTTGTAAATTACTTTGTAAATAATTAAATAATACTTTTAACTTCCACAACGAATATAAAAAACAATACTTTGGCCAAATATCTTAGTTATCAACAACTACAAACTTGATGGAATTGTGAAGCCAAGACGAATAACGTTTTATTTAGCTGATTTTTGTTCAAAGAGTAAAGACTGATAATACATACTCCCACACAATAGTTAATGGCTCTTAAAATAGCAGTACGCTTTTTTCAAAATTTCATATCGATAACACACACACACACGCAAACTTATTGACACCCCCTACAAATAATTTGACCCTTTGGTCACACATCTGGTTACATACCGTTGTCCTTGGGTTGCGGCAACGCGGCGATTATTTTGTTGCTGTTTTCTGCACTTGGTATCACCGTTAGAACAACTGTTGCTTTTGTTGTTGACTCCAGCGCCTGGAGCCGCCTTTCGATTGCTGTTGTTGTTTTTGTTGTGTGTGTTGTTGTTGTTAATGTTGTTTTGTGTTTGTTGTTGTTGTTGTTGTATGTTTGAGGTTGTTGACTTGCGTGGCTTTTTATTGCTGCTGGGGCCGCCGTTGCCATTGCCATTACTGGAGATCACTGAAGTGCTATTATTAAGCTGTTGTTGTTGTTGTGGTTGTTGCTGCTGTTGTTGTGAATCCGACAACGGCAATGGTGTGGCCAATTGTTGTTGCCTCTTGTTGCCTGTGCGTCGGCGGCGTCCACAAATAAGAGAAACGAAAACAAATTTGCAAAAATAAAACAAATGTTGTTCGTTTTATGTTTCGTTTGATTGTTTGTTGCACATTTGATGTATGTGTGTGTGTGTTGGTGTATATATGTGTGTGTGTGTGTGTGAAGGTGTAAGATGTGCCCGATGGAAGAACATAAGAGAAATTGCATAGAAAGAAGGAAAAAAGAAAAGAAAAAAAAGAAGATGCAAATTGTTGTTGTTTCATGTTAATAATCAATTATCGAATTTATCATGTTTACAATAATTTACTGTTGGCCCCAAAGGGCGTTGTAGTAGTAGGCGTAGAAGAAGTAGAAGTAGTAGCAGTACCAGTACCGTTTCCGCAATCCACCAGTCCAACGTTGCCACCGCTATCGTTTCCTCCTCTGTTACTGTTACTGTTACTATTGTTATTATTATTATTACTGGTTTGTAATGTTGGTGTTGTTGTTGTTGTTGTTGTATCTTTGCTGTTGCTTCGATTATTGTTGTTCCGATTGTTATTATTATTGCGCTCCTTGCGACGCACATACGCACGACGCTTGACGGGTTCGCCAGGTCGACGACCGCCAGCGCCGCCATTCGATGCGATCGCCTCGCGCTCTGCCTTAAAGACACTTCTAGCAATCGCCTTGGCCTGGCCGCGCATAACGCGATATTGCCAGTCCGGCTGACGGGCAATCGCCTCCAAATGCACAGACTGGCCAACGTCTACATAAAATAATAACAAAAACAAGAAAAAAACAAAAACCGTTAAAGATCTTAATATTATTCGATCGATTAATAAGAAAAAAAATAAAAACCATCATATAACTTACCATCGGTGAAGCTGAGCACGGGATGATAGCCAGGATCGAGCAGGGCGACACGATTCTGCGGCATTAGCGTTTCGGGTAGATCACGCGGCGCCGTCGGATCCGGTCGCCCAGTGCATAGCGTGCATGGGACCTGCGGCCATTGGCAACCGCATTTGATATTACTCGGCCTTGCCGCCTTCTTGGATATTGTGTGCATATTTGTTGTTTGAAAGAGTTTACGCTTACGAAACTCGGACAAGATCAAGGGACGTGCACGACTGCATAGATGATCGGCAGATGCTTGTTCCCCATCCATTTGCTGCTGTATCGCTGCTGATGATGTTTGTGGCAGTTGTTGTTGTTGTTGCTGTTGCTCTTTGTATCCATTCTTTGGCGATGGCGTTGATTCGAGCAACACTTCACCCTCGGAACGACACAGATCGTTGTATACATCATTGTGCTGGCGTATCTTGATGTCCAGATCGGCAACCTGGGCACACAGCCAGGACCAACGTAACGCTATGTTGGCACGATCTCTCGAGTAGCGCCAAACGGCTCGTCGCGCTCTAAAAAACAAAAAAGTAAAGATATAGAAAGGTTTTTTTAATTTTTGATATGCCAAAGTAAAGATTTGGTTATATTATATATCATAGTTCCTTTCCAAAATATAATTTGTGCGATCGCATTATACTAGCTTTTATAAGTTCTATATTGAACTCTTCATTTTTCTTATTTTGAACTCTTTGTACTATAATAGTAGATACCATAATAGTTAATAAATTTTGCATCATATTTCACTTGTTGAAATGTTGAAGTTATCACAAATACTTTATTTTAAAGAAATGTGCTTATCTTTTATTAAGTACGGTCGTCTTAAACTAAACTATATATATAAAATGAATAATAATATGATTTCAAGAAGGTTTTTGATGTAAACACAACTCTTGTCCCTATATGTCGAATATGTTTTAGATTGTCACTAACAAAAAAAGTTGAAGTATTTTTTTTTTTTTGTTGTATTTAATAACATTTAGTTCTTTCTAGTAAAGAAACGTTTTTTCTTTTGGATCGGTGTCCATGAGGGCAAACGGTGGTAACACAAACATTTGAACTTACATTGGCAATGACAGCTGCTGGGAATTGTTGTAGTTGACCATCTCATCGGCCGATTCGCCGCCAGAGCTCGACTCTGTGGCATCCGAGTCAATGGCATTTTGTACCTCACGCATTTCGGTATGCAGCATGCCCGACACTTGTGTCAATTCGCTGGTAACATATGCATCAAAATTGGGCACAATTTCATCAGTACGCAGTGTCGACGGATCCGCCGTTGCAGCAGCGCTGGTGCACGGCATGCCATCCATGGGTTGCGTTCGACGTGGACGTTTGCCCGGCTGTGCGGCACTGCTGTACCACGAGGAGGATGATGCCAGCGATGCGGATCCGCCGCCCGTGGTGTGACAGATTTGTTGCTTACGCGCCGCCGTCTCAATGTGTCGCAGCACATTGCTCATTTGATTGGCGGGCAGTGGATGCTTGATCTGCTCCTCCCAAAATCTGCTGCCCGGCCTACCCGAAATAACCGATAGCACTGTGTCCTCCTGTGAAGTTAGCTTGGCGCTGCGCACCGGCGCCGCATTCACGGCCTTATTTGAGCTGCGTGCCGACCATTCCAGAATGCCGGCCACCTCGTCACTGGCATGTCGGCACATCTGACGCGCCTGTATTTTGCGCATGCGACGCAGCATAAAATCAAGTCTGCGATACAGTTCATTCTGCTCAAACTCCAGTTCCGCATGACACTCTGGCAGGGGACGTGGTGGTGGTGGTATGCTGATGCTGCAGCTGGGCTTTTCCTCTATCTCAACGAGGTGTGCGGCTTCTGCTAATGTTGCTGCCGCTGTGCTTGTTGTGTGATTGCCGCCGACACCGCCGCCACCGCCGCTGGTTGCTGCTGTAACGGCGGCTGTATCCTCCTCGTTGTAGGCAAAATCATTGAAGAAATTGAAATCACAAATATCCGGATTCACTTGGTTAGTGTCGAACGTTTTGAGCGCTTTGAGTACCTCCTCAATATCCGGATCCTCAAGCACAGCGCCGGTAGCGCCATCCTTAAGAAAATTAACCGAATTACTCCCTGTGCTCTGTGGCGTTAACAATGCGCTCGACTGCCGCGCAATTGTTGAATGTTGCGGTGAGGTGAGTATCTCTTGTTTGATTTGTTGAAGCTGCTTGCTCGGTGTTGTTGGCAGCGGTACACTGGCTTCCAATGATGCTGCGCTTATTTCAACAATGGCCGGTAATACAACGTTGGGGCTGCCATCGAGTTGACTAAGGCGTTCTGTAAATTAAATATATACACAATTTTTTTTAATATCATTCATCCATAGTATTGTTGATAGGCTTTAAAAGGCTCAATCAATCAATAAGCAATATGTTAACTGTCGTTAACGTTAGTTAACGTAAGCTTTAGACTAACTCTTTGGAATCATTGAAAACTGTCCTAACTTTCATGTCAAAACAGAACAAAACAAAACAAAAAAATCCCTTATAATTCTCAGGTAAATCAACAATGCGCTTTTATAGGAATTTGCTGTTCACTTAAAACGGAAAAGCTGAGTCCGAAATGCGACGGAGAGTCAGCTTGGGTATTCTGGATCGCGAAGTTTTGATCGAAAAATGAAACCGTAATGCACATACCTTCGAGATTATCTGTGATTTCAGCGGCTGCAGCAGCAGCAATCGCAAGCTCCGCGCTGCTAAGGATTTGCGGAAGTGTATCCTGCCCCACCAATTGTTGTAGAGACTCTGGCACTGGAACAGCGTCTGGGTTAATTGTTTCTGTTGTTGCCGCTGCCTGTTCGGCTACTATATTCGTCGACTGGGACTGAGTTGCCGCTTCTGCCATGGATTCAGCTGGGGCGGTTGCTAAAGTGGCATCAACGAGCGCCGTTTCCGTTGCACCCGGTTGCTCCTTGCTGATGATGCTCACCTCGGGCAGAGTTTTACGCAGGCAAATCTCTGCTGTGATTGCCTGACCAAAGTCGCTTAAATGCGCCAGCAGCTCGGCCGTAGCAGTATCCTTGCAGTTGTTGTTGTGCTCAGGAGCGTTGACTGTGGCGGCTATGGCTGCTGGCGCTGCTGCGTCGTTGTCGCTGCTAGAAGTGGCAACTGCTACTGCTGCTACTACTGCGTTGCCGTCACTGCTTGCGTGTGTTGCTGCAGCGCTGAGGCCCATTTGAAGCTCAGCAGTTTTGATTTCGCTGTGGTTGTTATGTGATTTGCGCTTGTTGCTGTTATTGTTGTTGTTGTTGATCTGCTGCACAATTGGCGAGTCCGTACGCTTTGCGGCGTCCTTGGAGCGTGTTACACGTGTCGTTGCTTGCGTTGCTTGTGGCGCTGCAACAGTTGCAATTATTGGCTTTTTGACCGTTTCGCTGCTACAAACACCGCCCACAACACTAGGTGCGTCCAATTTACGGACAGACTGTCGCGTACCGGTCGCTGGCGTTGCAGTGCTTGATAGTTTCTCCTTGGGATTCAGTGGCTCCGCTGTGAGCGCTGGTGCCATTCTTGAGCGGCTCTACTGCCAGGCCAGCTGCATTACAGGCTCGGACTTCGAAAAAACTCTTGCCCACTTATATGATGATGCGCGTCGTTCCGATAGTTTTCTTTCTTGGCTTGGCTTTATCGCGTTCTGCGGTAGTGGATGATTTGATGATCGCTTCAATAGAGATGGAAAAAAACCACAACAAATTTTTCAAGTCAATTTATTTCAAGTTTAGTAATTTATTTTCAATACTGACACCGAACTGAAACACACTATGTGATTGCACGGAAGTAAATTCACACACACACACAACATACACAACACACACATACACACGCTTAAAAAGCTGGACACGTTTCGTTTGGCCTACTATTTGAAAACATAGTTTTAAAAAGATGGATGCTAAAGTTATGGGCAGAGGGAGGATCTATTTGGTTTTTATCTATTTGGCTTATCAACAACATTAATTACTTTAGTTAATAACAATAGCTATGGTTCTTTTTTTTATTTTGTTAAATTTCCATTGTTGAATTGGAGAATGCTAAAGCTTAAGTTGCCACAAAATTTGAATACTAAAGCATATTTCTAATTATTATTACACAAATTAACAACGATAACTGGACGCTGCTGTTATTTTTTGTTGTCTCTTCTTTCTACTACTCCTCCTACAACGACGCCTATAGGAAATCTTTTCCGGCGCCTCGTGCGTATGTGTTGCACACACATACACACGCAGAGACACGCGAGTGCCTATGCATGCCGAAAGTGAGAGCAGAGCAGAGCAAAGAGCGCGCTATTGCTCATTCACAATGATGCGCAATAAAAAAAAAACTGTAGAGAATATTGCCGCTGGTTCTGACAGACCCCAGACCAGACCAGACCGTTTAACAAAATGCAAATAAAAAAAACTACTGACGAAATCTCGGATGCGCGTTCGAAAATCAAAAATTATTTCATCACAACTATGCGCAGCATAACTGCATAATAACAAACGACTTGCAGTATGTGCCAAATAGCAATGCGTGGTCGCTTGTTTTCCATGTTTTTTATGTAATTTCGTTTATTGAATATTTCGTCGTTGGCAATTAAGTACCTCGCGCCTTTACAATATGTGCGCGCACACAAACAAATTAAACACACACACAAAGAGACACACACACACACACACACTGTAACATAGGGGTATGGACCCATGCATGAGGCTACTGATTGTATAAATGTGTGTTATGTACATACAAAATACATGCAAATTGTCTAGCACTATTTTAGATATTTACACAAAAAAAAGTTACTACTTTTTCTGCTCACACCACATCATGGACACATACTGAAACGCCTCAAAATTATTAAATATACTAAATAGTTTCGCTTTTATCGCAAAACACTATGTATACACACACATATATTTATGTATGTCTTTTTCCGTTTCAACGAAAAAGTAGTAGAAAACGTTTTCAGCGCGAAAGTAACCAAACTGTGAACTACACCAACTACACACACCGACATACAGAAACAAGAAGCACGCAAGAATTTGTAATTGCTTAAAAATTATTACTATTTTATACGCACAATTTCAGACGCTTGCACAACGCTCACAATTATTAAATCTGTCGATTTTTTTCTAAAGTGGCGTGGCTCGCGCTTGGTATATTTTTCGTTCTTGTTTCACTAAGTTTTTTCATTTATGTATTTTTTCATTTGCTGCCTGCTACGCTTTTGGCAAAACGACGTGTATTCGGAGCTGTACTCGTTTCTGTGCTGCCAGACCAAAGTGCGCATGCTGATCAAAGGCTTGTCTCGCTCGCACACATGCCGCTACAAGGGCAATTCCGCATCAGTGTTGCAATGCGTGTAAGTGAGATGCCGTTACAAATGGTTACTTTAAATCGTTACTCGGTCGCAAATGGCAGCACCCAAACTTTTAAAAACGTTACTACAGAAAATGCAACTCTGTGATTCAAATAGTATTATATTTGTTATTGTTCTTGTGTGAATACTGTGTATAAATCTAATAAATATTTATGCGATAAATAATATTGATATGTGAAGCCAATTGTTAAATTTTAGTGCAAAAATGTTAAAAGTATAATAATTAATTTTGATTAACCAATTTATTAATAAGCTAATTTGTATGCTCTAAGGTGTTTTTTAATTTTGGGCAACTGGTGGACAAGTATTTTTACAGACGACCCGAATGGATCCTACCACTGATGCTGACTATTATTATTGGCTCGAATTCTCGAAACTAAGCTGCTACTATTCCTTAAGAAATAATAAAAATAAGCAATAAAGTAAATAATATCGTGTTTTGCGTTTGGTGATCACACATTGTTGGTGATTGTTTCGTAGTAAACATTTGTGACTAAGACAGGTTATCGTTTGATGGAGAACGCGTTGAAGGTGTAGCTGCCAATCTCTTTGGCTTCTGAAAATATTGCCTTATCAATCTTAGAGCTGGGACTACCCTGTGTCTGCAACCAATGTTTCCTGCAAGCAGTCAGTTTTTGACAGTCAGGACATATGGTTATTTTAAATATATAAAGACTCAATTGTTCATTACATTTCATTAAGTGGTGCTAAGGGTGCCTCCAATTCACCCTTTACGGTGTCGTCTTTGGTATTCATGCACCAGCCACGCACTCCCAGAATATTGGCCTGCTTCTCAGTGTACTACAATATATTAAAATGAAGCCTGTTGGAAATCTTACAGCTATGGCAAGCATAACTACAACTAGACTTACCTTGCGAAAGAAGACACCTGAAAAATGAAAATTTTCAACATTTAGAAATATTTGCAAATGTGGCTAGCGATCGCTAAAACAAACCTTGTACTCGACCAAAGACCTCAAAGCTGCATGAATATATGCCTGCCATTTTGAAGCTAGACGGTTTGTCTGCAACAATTTGTGATGGCAAAACGAGCACAATTAATATTGCACCAGTTTTTAGCACTAAATTAGTTTTATACGAAAACACCATAACGACCAACTAATAGAGTTGCCAACTTGTCCCACATTTTCAGTAGCGTAGCCAGGCAGAGTTGCGTGAGCAGGGTTAAAAAAACCACCTTTCCGTCTGTATATTTCAAAAATTCATTATTAAAATAACATACCATTTTGTAAATATTCCATTTTGTAAATATTATTAACCTAATAAGCATAGGCTGAACTAAAAATAATATTTTTATAAAGTACATGGCAACATACTCTACATTTTGTAATATTAATTGATTTAGGTAAATAAATAACTGAATTTACGTTAATTGTATATTTTAATTTAATCATAATATGTAACTGCTAAAAGTTATCAAGTTAAGAGAAAAATCTTTTCGATAGTAAGAGATTTAAAATAATGATTTAATACCAGTCATATTCAAGTTGCATCGTGTCTTTTATTTACCACTTACACTTTACCCTAACAACAGTTTTGACTACGCATCTGGCTGCTAGCGTTTTTTTTTTATATCATATGGCAACGCTGCTGAGAAACGCTAAGGAGAATTTCCAAATCAAAGATTGTTGGTATTTCGTTTTGATTACATCTGAATGTAGTTTATTTGATTGTTAAAAGATATACATGCATATGTGGTCGTTTTGTTAGCGGATTACTATTAATTCTATTTTTAACTAATGATTTAAATGTATTAAATAACAAAATACAAAATGGATGAAATAAATAAAATACGTAGGAAGCAGACATCAAAATGTAAATTCGGTGCCAACGCCGACTGGCTATTGTTTTAGGCATTGTGTTTGGAAGCAGCCTGCTTCTTGGCGGCAACAATAGTATTATGCATAAGCATGGCAACGGTCATGGGACCAACGCCACCAGGCACAGGCGTAATGTGTCCAGCGACTTGACGTACTTCTGCAAGAAATAAATCATATAAATAATATTTATTAATATGTTCCCTTGCAGATATTGAATAATATAAGGACGTACCATCGAAGTCAACGTCACCGACTAGCTTAAATTGGCCCGCTTCATCCTTGACTCTTGAGATGCCCACATCGATAATGCAGGCGCCGGGCTTGACCATATCCTTGGTTATCAGACCAGGCTTGCCAACGGCAACAACAATAATATCAGCCAGGCGGCAATACTTGGCCAACTCCTTGGGCGGCGTATAGCGATGACAGATAGTGACAGTGGCGTCAAGCGCTTTAGTCGCATTCTTGTTATCCGAGCTCAGCAGGATGGCCAAGGGCAGACTGACGTTTTTGGAACGGCCAACGACGACAGCATTGCGGCCATGGGTGGGTATGTTACTGCGTTCCAGCATGGTTTTAATGCCCAGCGGCGTTGCCGGCACAATACCATCCATGTCAAGGGCAACACGGCCCATGTTCAACTCATTGAATCCATCCACATCCTTATCGACACTGACGGCATTGCATATGGTGCGTTCATCGATGTGCTCCGGCAAGGGTAGCTGTACCAGCACACCCGTCACATTGTCATCCTTGTTCTGCTTCTCAATCAGCTGCAGTAACTCCTCTTGGGTTATGGATGAGGGCAAAACAATTGTCTCGCTGTTGAGACCCACATCATTGCAGGCGATTACCTTCTTCTGCACATATTTTTGGCTAGCGGGATCCTCGCCAACAATAATAGCCGTCAAGTGAGGCACACGATTTCCCGCAGCCACAAATTTCTGCAGCTCCTTACGCAAATCGACTTGTATATCCTCCGCCATCTGTTTGCCATCAATGATTTGAGCCATGTTACTGCAAGCAGAAAGTGTATAGAGAATGTGTTAAAACAGAAAAGTATTAAAATATATTGACATAAATAATACATGTGAATAGCTGCACTTTATGATAAGCGATGTCGATATACTGTGGTTTCTTACATTCCATTTCCTACGAAATATTCAATTAACATTCAAATTCAGGTTCATTGAAGCATAAATCGATTCGAATACTCATTCATTAATTGAGCGTAAGGAGAGTATAAGTATTATTGATAAAGGTACAAAGATTGGTAGATTCTTGTGTGATTATTCTTTATATATAAAAGCCATTTCCGGTCATGTTCGGTCTCTCTATACTTGTTGTTCTCATAAAAGTTGATAACCCTGAGCCACGAGTACTCTGTAAATGGGGGAAGTACCTATCAGCGATAGTCCCGGTAAATCCCCATAGAATGAACATGTGTGAATCACATTTTTATTGTGCAATGTAGACAACTAGCGGGTGATTCCCCAGTTACAGAGATAAAAGCAAAATTTATTAAAATTAGTATTTATTATGTAATACAAATGAATTGTAAGAATTAATATTTGTTAACCATATATAATTCTGATTTAACTTAATATACAAATAAGTGGAAATAGGTTTAGGCATTAAGCAAGCCCATTTCTTGTAGAGCATTTGCAAATAACTTGCACTCCTGATCACTTGATTTATGATGAATGTAGTTGAGCATACCCTCTGAGCTTGACCAGAGGAATACAAGTTGACCTAGCGATGATTTCTCTGCAAGTTCTATCCATTTGTTTGAGCCCGGATTTTGACTGCTTGGCTCATTGAGCAAAGTAACCAGTTTATCAAAATTGTCTTTGTTATTTAACAATTGTTCCAGTTGAGTTTTCAGATCCTTTGCATCTCCTCGGATTGAATCGTTGTCATCTTCCGTTTTAAAATCGATATCGATTTCCTCGGTTTTAATAGCTGGCGGTGGCACATCCGGATTGCTATCTTCATCATCTTCGGCTGAAGAAGAATCCATTTCCTCCTTAACATTTAATGGTATCCATGTCATTGCAGCTTCATCCTTATCGGGATACACCTTCTCCAATAGCAGTACACAGCTCTCGTTGGCCTTGGCGCGCGCCAATTCCAAGGGCGTATAACCAGCCGAATTTTTAGCCAACAAAATATCAGTTAGATTCGGTGCATCCAAAATGAGAACTAATAGCTCTACATTCTGTTCCAGAACGGCCATATGCAGAGCATTATTGCCATCCGTTGTATTCGATACGTTAATGGAGCTACGATCATAGTTAATAAGCTTTTTGGCCACATCGTAACGATTCTGCCTAATGGCCATATGCAGCGGTGTCAATCCGTCATCGTTTTTCAGCGATAAATTTAACTTAACACCGCCGGGTCCATTGAAAAAGAAGTCAATGCAATTGGTGTGATCCTCCTTAATGGCTAAGTGTAAGGCCGTATTGCCCGTGTGATTCTGTTGATTGGGATTACAGCCCAGTGTCAAAAGTGGGCGTATATAATGCGGACGATCCTGTTGACAGGCCACATGCAAGCCACTATCGCCATCCGAATTCAGAACACTATGCGCCAGCTCCTGCAGTTTAAAGTATTCGATGACCTCAAACGTTTTAATGGCCAGCTTCACGTTATCCTTGCGCTGGCTAATCACCTCGTGCAGCAGTGTATCATTGTTCTCATTCTTGAGCGCATGAACTGTGAACAAGCTCTCGATCTTTTGGCGCGAGGCAGCAAAGAGCTTGGGATTCTTGCCGGTGCGTCGCATTGTATCGTATATTTTAAAGATCTCGCTCAGATGGATGCTGGTTATTGTGCGGCCCTGTCCAAGACCAGCGAAACTGTTAGCTGACTCCGCTTTGTCACCGTGACCATCGTGTTCCAGTGCTCCAACATCGGGCACGCACAACTTCTCCAGCTCTGTGGAATCAGGTTCGAGTATTTTGCGAAATGACTCCGAATTTAGTAGCTGATCCACAAAGAATTCACGTCCAAATTCCTGACTGATTGTTTGATCGTGCAGCGAAACATTTGCCACACCACCCTGTTGCGGCACTGTCTTGGGCATCTCCATTAAGTTGCTTAAGCTGCCACTGCTGCTTGTGCTGCTGTTGCTGCTGGTAAGTGTGGAGCAGGTGCGTCGACGTTTGCGTGAGACAATTGCATCGCGTGGCTTATAGCGAAAGGGTAACGGAGGATATGAGCGCTCATCGTCGGAGGGACGTATTAGCTCAATAGAAACGGCAACCTCACGCTCCACATCCTTGTCCTTATATGATGGCGTTTGACAAACAATTGCATACTGATGATGTACATCAGATTCACGAAACTTGGCATATGC
Source organism: Scaptomyza tumidula (assembly GCA_035044465.1). Taxonomy (NCBI): domain Eukaryota; kingdom Metazoa; phylum Arthropoda; class Insecta; order Diptera; family Drosophilidae; genus Scaptomyza; species Scaptomyza tumidula. Next base: position 38,813 of record JAWNNW010000039.1, read on the forward strand.
CTCCCATACGGTCTCACCATCATCGTCCTCCTCAAAGAAACGCACTTTGATGTTTTTTTTGCTCACTTTTTCGACGAGCAAAATGAGCTCATCGTTGCCCATAACGCTGCCAGTTGGTTTGCTTAATCGTGTAATGCGCAATTCACCGGTCTGTGCCGATTTGCGATTATTGATGGGATTGCTAAACACAGGTTCCGCTATTGGTGTCCACTTTTGATTTTCTTCAATTTTAAAGGCCTCAAAACACAAGCGAACCTGAAAAGTACATGGCGACAATGATTAAGTACAAGGCATATATATATATATATATATATAAAAACCTCATTACATACCTGGTTCAAATTCATATCCTTGGCTTCACGCTCAGTTTCCTGATGGAGCTCCTGAAGCTGCTTGGTTGACAGCTCTCGTCGGCTCATTTGAAAGACCAAACGATCCTGTTTCTTTTTAAAGAGCTCATCGAAAATGTATTTCTTTGCCGTGTGTATGATGCCCATATTGATAAATTGTGCCACATAGCCGCGCTCCTGTGACACGTGCAAATCATGTGGATCGCACACATCGCGCTCATCTTTGCGCACCACTAACTGATGCGAATGCGGACTATCCAGATTCGTTTGAAAGAGACTGCAGCGGATTACAGCCGGTCCCTTATAGTTGCGCAAGATAACCTCGGGAAATGTTTTCGGTGTACGCTTCGAATTGATGCCGTTTAATGAGCCATGTGTTCCATGCATTTCGCTCTTGTAGCGAAAACGAAATTTTTCCACCGGCTGCTCGGCAATATGCAGCTGAGCGCAATATTCATTTTTGATACCTGTATCAACATGGTGGAATCCAAATGTTTGTGGTGGTGGCGTCGCGTAATAGTGATCCACAGGCATGTGCATGTTGTTGATGTTGCCAAAGTTTGCGTTGCCATTTAACAAGCCACTAATGTTGCCGGTGCCATCAATTTCCATGGCAAGGTTGCCATTTGTACGCAGCGGATTTTGATGATATGGTGACCCTCGTAATTGCTGAAGTTGTGGTGAAGGTGAATTCGATATCGCGGGCAAATTTAGATTCGCAAACTCATTTTGCAAGTTAAGCGTTTCTGGCGAATGGGCGGGCGATAGTGTCATCGATGTGGGCGAATTGGCGCTGCTATAACCACTCGTACTGGAACAATCATTGGCATACGATATATTCTTCCGCTGATCCAAATCAAAGTATTGTTGATGCATTGTTGCTGTTATTGCTATCAAGCAATTATTCACGTGAGCGCGCTCCCCACTACTTCGCTCTTTGTACTTTGTTGTTTGCTTGTGGTTTTTTTTATTTTATTTTTTACTGTTTGTATTTTGCTTTTGCGTCGCTAATTTGCGCGAGACTTTCGACCGATTCGCTGCTCAACCAAAACGACAATGAGACGAACGTTTCACACTTCGTGTCGAGTACAGCTATTATGGTTCGTTGTAGGTACTTCCCCGATGTTGCCCGACTGACAGTAATACACACACAAGTATTTATCAGCCACGTCAGAGTGATTCATGGGTTATTTTGATCGCGTAGTGTGATTTTTTTTTTATTCGTGATTTGCAGCAGCAGCAGCAGCAGGCGACTGCGTTGTTCGCAGAATTTCCAATGTTTACACAACAGCACAAAAACGCGAATTGATATATTTACATATAAGAACGCACACAGGTATAGGTTTCACACACGAATACATATGTACGAGTTGCGCTCCTCGCCTGTCAGAACATCAACTCTCAACTGCACGTATAGAAATGAGCCAACGAAAACAAGTAAAATCGCATTTAACGAAGGCACTTAACGACGGAGCGCTGCTGATAACAGGTTTAAGCTCTGTGCTTAAAGCTCTCAGAGCAGCACATATAATATCAATAAAACAAATTCAATGTTACATATTAGCTAAGAGCGCACGTGTATTTCACCACGATAAACAATTAAGAACCTGATTTGAAATATCCAAACTCAACAGAAGTTCGCCCTGCCACCTTGTATGGTTATTACTTACAGTGGCAACGCCTTAAGGGCAACAGCTGTTTGCTGCTTAGGCACGTGCAAATGCGTTCTGTTTATTACACAGTTTGCAAAAAAGTCAAATTGCTAATTTGTGTATATATAAAATATGTATGTGCATAGCAACAGATCAGTCAAATTAAATTGTCATAACTTTAATAACGTGTAATATAAACTTGTTTATGTGCAGTATGTTTTTTTTATTTATCGAATGTTTACATTAAACTTACGCTTTTAAATTGATCAAATTCTTTTTCAACATATTTATGTCCATGGCAATTGTGTGCCCCTGCTTCACTAGCCCAATGCAATATGGGTTTCGATTTCGCATGGGCACAACAAATGCGCAAACTAGGCGTTTCCACATTTTGCACGGCAACAGTTATAAATTGCCAAAAAACAAAAAACAACAAAACCGAAAATTTTCAGCGTTCCACTTGCTTATAATACATAACAAATACTAAATTTGCATCATTGAATTTTTTTCACATATATACAATGTTATATTTTCGCACAGCAAACGGAGAACAAATTTGCTGGCAAAATCAAATAGTAAAACTGAATGCCTTACACACATCTATATGTATCTACATACATACACACACACTCACACACTTAAGGTGACTTGGCTTAAATTTGTTGGGTCTGTAAGTAACTTGCAAGATTGCGTTGCCCATTTAACCCTTTTTCTATATTTATTTAACGACCTGCCAGTGTTGCAGTGCGGGGGTGACACAGCTGGTATTATCAGTTCAAGCTTGTCAGTTAACAATAAATATTTTGAAGCACATGCAAAATAAATGATGTTTACTGCTGTCTGACATGTAGGTCTTGACTTGTTTTGTCTACGTACAAAGTATTTATTAATTTATAAAAAAAAAATTCAAAATTCACATCACCTGCTTTGCGAAGTCTACTTCTGCACTGATTTTTCGCAAATGGAAAAAAGCGAACCGAACGTTTTCTTTGTTTTGAATGAACTGCAATTGCTGCCAAGATCATAAAACCTACACGTGCTGTGTTTGAATGGACGCCGAGTTCTGTTATGAAAGCTTTTATCCAGCTCGAGCAAGATAGCTGGCTGCCAGAGTGAGAGAGCGCGACTTAAAAATTTGTAAAGATAAAGGTTCCACACTGGCTGCAAGCAGTTAACTAACAACCATTAATTTTTCCTACTTCTTTGTTTGATTGTTTTTCATGCAGCGAATGACGAAATAGGAAAGTGTGTTTACTAATTGCAACACAAGGCAGTCTAGCTGTGACGTTAACAAATTTCCAGGGGATCGTTCGATCAATAAAACGGTTGTCTTGAGCTGATAAGCCTGTGAGATGCACCCCAGCCCAAAGCACGTAACGCTTAGTAACTGATTAATATGCGCTAAGCTTAAGTAATATTATAACAGCATCATACGGCAAGCGTCATTAAAATTGATGCTGCCGTTGCTGCTGTTGTTTCCAGGGCAGATGACTATTATCGATGTGTTCAGATTGAGTTGAAAAACATGTTATTTTCGAAGTATAGTATATTGCCTGATAAGTCATGGAAAGTGTGAGTGGAAAATAAGCAAGTACTTTAATGAAACAATGTCAATCGATTCCACGTGAAATAAAGATAACTAAACCTTTAAAATAAAAAATCATTAAAAGGTGCAATCACATCGAATGATTCTAAATTGGCGCTTGCGAAAGGCTTTTAAAAAAATGTACTTTAGACTTTGAATTGGTTTAAAAAAAATAGATTATTGATAACTAAGTAAAAGACAGTTTGCACAAAATATAGTTAACACCTTGATAATTCTTTTATGTTGGAATTCGAAAAATTTTATCCATAGATAAGAGACAGAATTAACAAACTTACCTTGTATAACGCATATTGAATTAATTATTTTTTATTGATTGCACACGTTAATATCACACTTCGTATTTAATATTGGTTTTGTAGCTGTTTGCACTTGAGCAATTTAAAGATTTCACTTGTTCACTTGCTATTAAGCTTTAAAATATTTAAAATTCGCTACAACAGCGCGCTTTTTATATTGCCAGTTCTGGTATTTTCTAGCACATTCTTCGTCATGATAATGCAAATCGATTGAAAAAGTATCGATACATTAGCAAGCACACAAGTGGCAACACCAGCACAACTAAAGAAACTGGAATACAAAACACTGCGAAAT